>CM073572.1:129108271-129563828 GCA_037074715.1 Magnolia kwangsiensis | reverse complement strand
GGATCGACATCATCGGCCCCTTGCCTACAGGGAAGGGGCAGGTCAAGTTCTCCCTCGTAGCAATCGACTACTTCACCAAATGGGCCG
Source organism: Magnolia kwangsiensis (assembly GCA_037074715.1). Taxonomy (NCBI): domain Eukaryota; kingdom Viridiplantae; phylum Streptophyta; class Magnoliopsida; order Magnoliales; family Magnoliaceae; genus Magnolia; species Magnolia kwangsiensis. The sequence goes on along the minus strand of CM073572.1, from coordinate 129,563,741 downwards.
AAGCCAAACCCGTCACAAAGATCACTGAACAGAAAGTAGTCGATTTCGTTTGGAAGAACATTATCTGTCGGTTTAAAATTTTGCACACCATCATATAAGACAATGACAGCCAGTTCGATAATGACAAATTTGGTGGTGTGTGTTGGAGGCTCGACATTGTGAACGCTTATTCGTCGCTTCAACACCCACAATCTAACAGGAAGGTGAAAGCAGTTAACAAGGTTATCAAACACCATCTTAAAACGAAGTTAGAGAAGGCTAAGGGCAACTGGGCCGAGAAGCTCCCATTTGTCCTCTGGGCCTATAGGACCACGCCCCAGTCCTCGACCAGGGAAACCCCATTTTCTCTTTCCTATGGCTCAGAGGCGATGGGTACCCGTGGAGATCAGCCTCCCTACAACATGAGTGAGGAACTACCAAGAGGGTCATAATAATGACCTGATCATTGCTAACTTGGATTTTCTCGAAGAAGTCTGAGACGTCTCCAGGCTCTGAGCAGTGGTTCGGCATCAACAGGTAGCACGTTTTTATAATTTAAAAGTCAAGATAAGGCGATTCAGTCCTGGGGACTTGGTCCTTCAACAGGTCTTCCAGAACACGGCCGAGCTGGAGCAGGGGGGCTTGGACCTAACTGGGAAGGACCATATCGCGTGGTCAGATCTACCAAACCAGGCTCATACCACTTGGAAGACCTCAAAGGCCATCAGCTCCCTCATCCTTGGAACGCTGAGCACCTAAAGGTCTACTATCCATGACGAGCTAGCCTTTAAGGCTCCTAATAATGTGTACACCTCTGGGGCGACCAGTCTCTGAGGCTCGTAATAAAAATCTCATTTCTACTTCATGAATGTCTACTCAATTGTATCATCGACACGGTATGAACTTAATGGTCCAATCTTTTGAGGAAGGGGTCGAAACCTAATCCTACAAAGGTTCAACACGGCATTTCCTTGAGGGAGAAAGCCTAATAATGACCCGACTCTCCAATGGAGAACTTGGCTCATCACACGACAGAATGGAAGGTCCTCACTGGACAAGCGACGAGCCGAGTACCCTAAAAGATAGGACTCAACTAAAACTAGGGCCGAGGGGGCTCGGAGAGCCAACTAAACTATAATGAAAGGGCTTGACCAGTAAAGAGGTTAGCTCGGCAAATCAATGCAACAACAAATCATCTTAGTGGCACTACCATTATAAAAAAATGTTTCATATTCATTCATCCCCCTTGGAAGGACAAGAGATACATCAACCGTTAAAAGAAAAAGAAAAAAAAAAATCTTCACGCAGGTGGAGGAGCTTGGGAGTCGGGGGCTTGACAGACGACTTCGAAAGGGGTGCTTTAAGATCTTCGGATAGCAGAGGATCGAGATCAAGGTCTGGGTATAAGCCCAGGACTGCTTCGATATAGGCATCGAAATCACAGTTGTAAAATTTCGTTGCTTCGGCGTCTTAAAGTCTTCAATCGCGGAGGCAACTGCCGCTGCTAGAGAGACCTCATCCTTGGCCTACTGAGCCTCCACAGCCTGAGCGATGGCTTGAGTCCGCTCTTCAGCCACCTCAGCTTTAGTGCACTCCAAGGCCTCACCCAGTCGAGTGGTCTCCTCAGCCAATGAATCCGCGTGAGCTTTGGCACGGGTCAACTCGACGGTCGTTGCATCAATATGGGCTTTAAAGTTATCCGCCCTCTCCTACAGCAGCATCTCCTTGGCTTCTAGGTCTACCATAACCCCCTGTAGCCGACTCCCTCCAGCCCTCTCATCTGAAAGCTTCCGGCGAAGCTCATTCTGCTCAGACCTCAAGAGGGAGGATTCATCTCATAAGGCTGTCGTTTCAGCCTTGAGGGCCTCAAGCTCAATCTCCCTCTTCTCATACTCCCGTGCTCTCTCCTGAGCCAAAAACAATTTCAGACAGCCTGAACAGAAAATGAGAATCAGTACCTAGGAAAATATATACAATAACAATGCGAAGAAAAGGGAGGGCCCTCTCGGAGACGTACGGTGTAACACACGGAAGCTATATCATTCAAAAAGGAGTTGTCTGACCTACCAAGGGTTCGAGCTATATCCTCCTTGGGGGCATGTTTGGCAACTCATGAGGCCAAACAGGCCATATGATAGCCCAGCTGGAACCTCTCTCCACTCGTCCCCACCTGAGGTGAGACCACAGCCTCAGCCCCTACCCTACTACCAGCCGAGTTTTGACCCTCAGCACGGAGGCCTTTCCCAACCTTGGGGGGGTGGGGGGGGGGGGGGGGGGGGGGGGGGAAGCATGTTGTCGGCCATTCTAATGCCTCCTCCCGCTCGGAAGAAGAAGGGATAGCAATGAGGGGATCGGAGGCTGTGATAGGAGCCTTCGCGGTGAGGGGAACGACGGTGGAAGGAATAAAGCTCATGACTACTGGAGCACCGGCCATGGTCATATAGACAAGCACCGGGGGAGGAACTACTGCCACAATCCTGGTAGGATCGGAAAGCACCGGGAAAGGTCCCTCCACAGGGTCCATGGTAGTATTAGAAAATATAGGAAGCGGAGCTACTGGAGGAGCCATACCCGCATCAGGAAGCACCGGAGTCGACGTTGCACCCGACGTCTATGGGTGAGCAAGCACCGCAAGTGTTGAATCGACGAGCCTCGAAGTGGGGGCAGCAGCAATCGGTGTGGCAGCAGATTTTCCCCTGAGGGGGAACCTACTTCTTCCGAGTAATCTTCACCCAGGGGGCATCCTTCAACAACTCCGCCGCTGTCGGAGCCGCCTTCCTCTTTCGAGAGTCAGACACCTCGGCCATGCCTGCGAGAGAAATGACAGCGTCAGTGACTAAGTAGGTGAAACTGGGCTCATCAGAAAGATTGGGACAACTTATTGAAAGACGTGGGCAAGGGCTGTGACTTGTAAAGCCCAGACCAATGAAAATTGGCCGCTGTTATCAAGTCCGTCCAGGAGCAAAGCCCCTCCGATCTCACCCTAGCCTTCACGATGCGGTTCTTCTGAGCCGGGTCGAAGAGTGGTAGTCCCTTCTGAAAACCTACAAAAGGAAACAGAGAGCTTTACTTCGATTTAAATAAATGAAAACAAGGACAGTGGTACAGATACTGGTTACAATCTGACCTGGCTTTGTGAAGCAGGTCGGGACCCGTGTTGAGGTTCCGAGCTCTACTGCTAGCCCCTCCCACTCACCTGCCACCTAGAACCATTTATTTTTCCAGTCCTTATTGGAGGATGGTAGGTTCATCACCAGCCTCGACCCCTAGGTGCCTCAGGTCGCGAGGTAGTATCATGGGTCGTTGCTGTCGTGCTTGACCAAGTACAAACTCATCAGCTCTTCCGGGGTCAGCTCAAGGTTCCCAACTTATTGCCAGATGATGAATACGGAGATCAGCACCCTCCAGGCATTGGGAGTGAATTGTCTCGGAGCCAACTCGATGTAGGTCGTAACCTTCCTAATGAAGTGATGAAGTGGGAGCTGAAGCCCACACTGTAATGCGCAGAGGAAGATTATGACTTCCCCCTCAGCAGGAGCACCATCTGTGTCCATAGGCCCAGGGGCCCTTATGTGAACGGATCCAATCTATCTGAGATTCTGACAAAACGGAACCTCCCGGGACTACTTCCGTGGTGCGCCCACTCGCAGGCATTTCAGTGGCCTCAGCAGTGCTGACTTGACGGGCTCGGGTGGCCTTCTTTTTGTTGGGTTTCTTGGTCTTATCACTCGTCCCCTTCTGTCTCCGAGGCGGGGGATATAGTAGTACGGCTTCGAAGGGGCCTTCGGAAGCCCCACTTTCGTCTTCAGAACTCCCCAGCTCGGAGTCCTCTCCATACTCACGCACCATTTCGAGGTTGGAAGACATTATGAAAAGGACGAATATCAAAAAAATGGACTCACCGGATGACTACTGAAAATTACCTTCTACTGGAAAAGGGTGATCGGTCGGAATTGCCCACCGAAAATCTCAAATTCGAAGGGAATCGTCTCGTTGAAAATCTCCTCCTCCGGTATGCTCTCAAGTTCACAATGCAAGTAACAAGAGAAAATTCGAGGATCCTTTATATAAGCTACGAAGGATCTCCGCATTAATGCAAGCCATAATGGCCGCAGTCGAATCTACAAGAGCCGATCCCCAAGCACATGTGGCCACACCTCGTTGGGGGAGTTCTCAACCGACGGTATGACTCTGACATCGGACAGCGTGCTTCGATATGCGAAGCGACACCTGAGCAGTGGGAGCCATCATGTACACGTCTCCTCAGACTTGCGTGGCTACCCCTCATAGGCTGGAAAGATATCCAGAATCGTAACTGTCACCACGCGTCCACCCAAGCAACTCACACGTGCATGATCTCATGATGTAACGCTTCAAATTCAAAAACCATCATTAATGCAGTATGGGCGAGAGATCTCCTGCTTGAGTACTCTTTGAGTCCGCAAGTGGGCTCAAAGAGTAGGGGCTTCTGTTATGGGGAGATCCGAGCCCATATGAGGGTCAACGACAAAAAATTAGTCTAAGCCAACTCATTGCCACGATGTCCGAGGCAAGACCCATCCAACCTGATACGAGCATCTCATGAAGATTCGAGCACATGTAAAGTCTGAGGCGAGAAGATCCTTGGAGAATAAAGTCTTTCGCTTTGGTTCAGACCTGCAAGATCGTCTCGGACCCATAAGGTCAGATCGGATCTGGGAACCGCCCTTGTTCAACCAAATAATCGCAAAGGCAGACGGTTGGATGAGCTGAGCCGGTCAGATACTGGGAGGCGGATACTCTATCTGCCGAACATGGAAACTTCCATAACCAAACGTGGCCTATAACTTTTCTCACAGATACGCACTACTCGCCTGATATGTTGCGTGATCAGCAGTTTTCGGACAGTATCTCTGTGATCCGAGAATCCCCTTGATCATGCTGAGATTGTCGGATCCAAGCCATATCACAGGCAAGTATAAATAGCACATGACACCACATCTACAGGTACGCAAGAGCAAATGCTCTCTCCTCTACTCTCTACTTAGACCCCGATTCCCTTGGCCTGACTTAGGCATCAGAGGGTCCCCTGGCTCAGCCAAGGTTACCTTTTCTAGTTCTCTTGGTGCAGGTTCCAGGGGTGATACGTTGAGGTGAAGAAGACGTGGAGGGAGGGCCGACCAGATTTGGACATCAACACCTATAATGCCCTATACAAGGAGAGTTGTAAAATTGCGGTAAAACTGAAACTTCAAAAAGAGAAATTTTTTAAACTCAAATTAATTTATGAATCTCTTGTTTTATAAAAGTCCCATATTTCAGACTGTTTTCAAAAGACAAAGTGCGATTTGAATTTTAAAACTGCCCAAGTTAAAAATCTTAAATTTGAAAACAACTAACTAAAACATGAAGTCTCTTCTCTCTTGAGTTTAAAGGAAACTTGAAAATATGCCCAATGTGATTTTAAATTAGAAAAACTCTTATCAGGATCGAGAAAATGTGGCGATCGATCTGGTCTGGGTTATGATAAGAATGTTTCTCCTAAATTGAAAAATACACTTCTTAAGTTTGTAAATGGAGAGACCTTAAACTCAAAGGGAAAGGACAAGTGTTTTTTAAAGACCCTAAATCTATTCAAAAATCTAAAGGAAATTATTTCAACTATAAGAAGCATAACTAAAATCCTTTAGCTGAAAAGATAGTTGATTTACTTAAGGAGCTTCTAAAGTCTAACTCAATAGGTCATACTTATAAATCTTAAAATCGAAAGAAGACCAACTATCCACCTAAACCTAAAATGGTTATTAAATGGATTCCAAAGATCACTGCTTGGTTACCCACACCACTTTCAAAGCTACAAGCCATTCAAAATGGTTCAGTCACATTTGGTGATGGTAGTAACTGCAAAATTATGGGCCAAGGTACGGTTCAACTTTATAACCTTCCATTATTTAAGAATGTCTTATATGTTGAAGGACTAAAACATAATTTGTTAAGCATATCTCAAATATGCGATAATAACCATAGTGTTCGGTTTTATAATCAAAGCTATGAGATTCCAAACAACAAGGGTTCTGTAATACTAACTGGACGTAGAACATCTAAAAACTACTATATTGTTAGCGAATCTAGCTCATCTAATTTAGCATGTTACATGGTCCGTATAGACGAGACTGAATTGTGGCACAATCGTCTTGGACATGTACGCTACCGAAATTTATATAGATTGACCAAACGGGAACTTATAAGAGGTTTATCCAGAATTTAAAAATTAAATAAGATATGTGGTGAATGCTAGTTAGGCAAACAAATAAGGAACTCACACAAAAAGGTGAATTCTAATACTACATCAAGACCACTCGAACTTCTCCACATGGATTTGATTGGACCTACCAGAACGGAGAGTCGAGGTGACAAAAGGTATATCTTGGTAATAGTAGATGACTTTACTAGATATACATGGGTAGTCTTCTTAAGGGACAAATCAGAAACCCTTGAAGAAGTAAAAAAAATTCTCAAAAGGATTCAAACTGAAAAAGGTTCTCAAATCAGTAAGATTCGTAATGATCATGGATCTGAATTCGAGAATAGTGGTTTTGAGAAGTTCTATAGTGACCAAGGAATATTACATGAATTCTCAGCACCCAAAACTCTACAACAAAATGGTATAGTGGAAAAAAAAAGTAGAGTTCTTCAAGAAATGGCTAATATCATGTTGAATAGCATGAAGCTCTCTAAGAATCTTTGGGCTGAAGCAATCAATACAGCTTGTTATATTATTAACCGAGTTTACACTCGTAAAGGTAATAATAAAATGGCTTACGAAATGTGGTTCGATAAGAAGCCTACTGTTAAATACTTTCGAGTTTTTGGCAGCAAGTGCTATATTTTATGAGATTGTGAAAATCTGAGAAAATTTGATACGAAAAGTGATGAAGGGATCTTTCTAGGGTATTCTTAAACAGTTGTGCTTATAGGGTTCTGAACAAAAGGACCGGTGTGATTCAAGAGTCCATCAATGTGTTCATTGATGATCACTTAAACACACCAGTCTCAAGTTCAGATAATGATGAAGTTCTTATAAATGAGAAACCTTATACTTCATCTAATCAAACTGATTCTGAACTAAGGACTGTTAAAGATCATCCAACTACTCAAATTATTGGAAACCCTCTCAATGGTGTTCATACTCATAGACAACTTGAGGATATATGTAATTACGTATGTTTTACATCCCAGATAGAACCATCTAACATAAAAGAAGCTCTTGCTGATGAAAATTGTATTGTTGTGATGTAAGAAGAACTTAACTAATTTATAAGAAATGATGTTTGGTATCTCGTACCTAGACCTAAAGATAAACACATCATTGGAGCAAAATGGATTTTCAAAAATAAGTCTGACGTGCTTGGAAATATAATTAGAAACAAGGCTAGGCTAGTGGTACAAGGTTACACTCAAATTGAAGGTATTGATTTTGATCAAACCTTTGCACCAGTAGTATATGTTGAATCAATCAGACTATTTAATCTATTGGATGTTTTAAAAAAATTAAGATTTATCAAATGGATGTGAAAAGTGCTTTCTTAAATGATGATTTGCATGAGGAAGTCTATGTTGAACAACTAATGGGTTTTGAAGATTTCAAAAATGCTGATCATATGTATCGCCTTAAAAAGACACTTTATGAATTAAAACAAGCTCTTAGGGCATGATATGAGAAACTTACAAAGTTTCTGTTAAGCCATAATTTTTAAATGGGATCTGATGATAAAACTCTGTTTGTTAAAAAACATAATGATTATATTTTAATGGTTCAGATTTATGTTAATGATATCATTTATGAATGTACTTATACTGACATGACTACTGAGTTTGCAGATTTGATAAAATCATAGTTTGAAATGAGCATGGTTAGGGAATTGAATTACTTCCGAGGGTTGCAAGTAAAGTAACAACCTGATGGAATATTTATTTCTTAATCTAAATATGCTTTAAATTTAATTAAGAGATTTGGATTCAAGAATGATAAGAACTTCTATACTCCTATGAGTACTACCTTGAAACTCTCAAAAGATTCTGCAGGTAAAAATATTGATCCGAAATTGTATCGGAGCATGATTGGTAGCCTATTATATTTAACTGCTAGTAGACCTGATATTGCACTAAGTGTTGGAATTTGTGCTAGATATCAATCTAATCCTAAAGAATCACACTTGATTGCTTTCAAATGAATTGTGCGATATGTCACAAGTACTGTCAATCTCGATCTTTGGCATCCACGTGAGACTAGTGTTTAATTAGCTGGGTACTCGAATGCTGATTGGGCTGGTAATCTTGATGATAGAAAATCAACTAGTGGTAGTTTCTTTTATATCAAAAACTGCTTAGTTTCTTGGTTTAGCAAGAAACAAAGTTCTATATCACTTTCAACAGCTGAAGTTGAATATATCGCAGCTGGTAATGCGTGTACGCAGCTTGTTTGGATGAATCGAATGCTAAGTGATTATGGAATTAAACAGGATTCTATGTTATTATATTGTGATAATTCCAGTGCCATAAATATTTCAAAAAATCCTATTCAGCATTCTCGTACTAAGCACATTGATATTAGATTTCATTATATCTGTGAATTAGTAGAAGAAAAGATTATATCTTTCGAATATATACCTACCGAGAATCAACGTGATGATATTTTTACTAAACCTCTCGACAAAAGAAAGTTTAACCAAATGTAATTTGATATTAGCATATGTATTTTAAGATGATAATCTATGCCCTTTTGTATCATATTGTATATTCTTGCTTGTTTAAATTTCAATTTTTGCAAATCATGCAGAAAATTTTGTAAAACTCAAAGGAAAATTGCACTTTTAGCTGGTCCTGAACTGATCGTGAATATACACAACCAGTCGTGTACATCCACAACCAGTTGAGAAACTCGTGAAATCACTTTAATTTGGGGAAAACACTTCATCTTCCTCATTTCATTTTCACTCACCAACGAGCCGACATCCGACTAGTCGAAGCCAACCTTCGAAATCTTCATGGTTAGTGCTCCATTTACATTTTTCTTATATATTTGTGTCTAGATTACTTCTATTTCTCTCTTGAAGTTATTTATTTTGAATTTCTTTATGATTTGGGATTTTTCTTTTGAGAAAACCCTCTTCTCAATCCTTTGCAACTTCTTGTCTTCTTGAAATCTTTGTAGCAAATGGCATCTAGGGGGAGAAAAATAACTTCCCATAGTCCATCTTCTTCCAAATCGGCCTCTCTCACTACGCGTCATCTTAGGGCTCCCTAGGATGATCCATCCTTTGTTCGGGACATCAGATTGCATAATGTTATTGTTGAACATCATGTTCATATTAATTATACTGTTCCTTTTGATATCCTTCCTATGCTCCAAGCTGTAGGTTGGGATATTTCACGCTCCAAATTCAGAAATCAGATTCATTAGAATCCCGATCGCCGAATACGGTGCTGACAGCCTTCGTAGTACCCCATTCTCGGCTCCTGGCGTCCATACGCCGGATTCTGATCCTGGGACCCTACAAGGAGGATTTTTTAATGTACATTTAACTCATAATAAGCATAACCACAAGTATACCCAAATCATAAAGGCAACATTATCATCACATATAAACTAATATAATCAAATATGAGTACAATGCTGAAAGGAAATACATAAATTGAAAATCAAACTCCAAAAGACTACCGCGCGCTCCAAGCTCAACACTGCTACAACCTAACATCACCTGCATGCAGCTATTGTGCATAAGCTTATAGAAAGCTTAGAGGGTGGCGTAAGTCTATGCATAAGGTAAGTGCTAAGTATTCAACGTAATGTCATAATCATACAATGTCGAAATAGGCGCAAGGTCATGAATCATACGTTATCAGAGTAAGCGAAGATACTGAAACGTCCATGAGTCAAGAAATATCAGAACACGCAATACATATCAACTATACAAATAAGGAGTCATAAAGAGTCAAATATCATATGCTGTATCTAAACCATATAAATGCAGAAACACAAGTAACCCAAAATGTCATATGCCGCGAACATAATGCAATGTGTGATGCGAATGGAATGACCATGCTGGAGTTGAAGTTAGGATGATAGTACGTAGTATCGTAGGCTATGAGGTCCATTACAAGGGACTTGTATCCAAACCAATCCCATACCTAAATTTGGATAGTCAGACTCAATGTGGTAAACTCCTGATCTCAGGTTAGTTACGCACCCCAACCGAAATCCTGATCATTGTAAAATTTAACATAACAAATAGTTACGCACCACCAACCCGAGTGCATAGTGAATGAATGAATGAATGAGTATATAAATCCTGCTCAATAAGTCACATATCAGTATAGTTTATCTCTAGGATCATCACCAGGGTTTAGTACACTCCAAATGGCACTGCCACTCTCCTAGCTGCATAGTCCAAGTGAGTGTAAGAAACCTCACTATCCACCTGGTCAATAGTCTGTCAATACCTATTGGCACATCGATAGCGGACCCATTCCTCGAGCTGGTCAGACTCAACCTAGCAATGCCCCTTATGCTCGGGCGGGTAAGGCCACACCCCCTCCCAACTGATAATGACATAGTGGGAGACGCGGCCTCCTAGTATTCATGTATCCACTCGATCTCGACATTGGGGCGTCCTCTGGTACCAAGAGGGTTTTTAGAGATTTTTACCCAGGGCCATCTATGGCACCCCGATGCTAGAATAAATTTTCGGTGCCCCGTCTTGCCATCCATATTATGCCTATGGAGACTACGGCCCTGATGTCGTTAGGGCATACAGTAATCATAATGCAAGATGCATGAGTCATACAATCTAGTCATGCATCAATCCTGTGCATACCATGCACTCATGTGAGATAACCTCCGCCTATTAGGGAGTCTTATAACAACATGCTTAATGTTATATGCAATGATTAACCACATCTCATAACTGACATGCAGATGATGCGTATGGGCATGTATCGTGATGTTATGCTGTCACATACTCATAATCAGTATCAATAACTGGCATCAACCATCAACCTCTATAATGTGGACATTTAACCAACATTGCCTCCAAGGAAGGGCTCACATAGAGCTTAACATATAGTAGACCCATGACCTCACACAAGGACCTAATATACAACACAATGGGCCTTGCTTAAGGCCACATATACATAGCAGGTGGGCCCTGCTCATGGGCCTCGAATACATCAAATGGGCCATGCCTCATGGGCCTATTACATATCACAATGGGCCTTGCCCATGGACCACAAGTAAATCACAATGGGCCCCATCACATGGATCTCCTACTCATCACATTAGGTCTTAAACACGAGCTGCACATACATTACACAGGCCAATTACGCATCTCAATGGGCCTCAACTATAGGTCGCATATACATCATATAGCTCTCAACAATAGGCCTTAGCAATCGAAATTAGCCTTAACAAACGGATTTGACACTCGGAACTGGCCTCGATACTCGGCCTCGATAATTAGAATCAGACTCAACGAATTGGCTTATACAATCGGTATCAATGAGAATGTGCTTAACTAGGCCTAAGGGAAGGTCACCATGCGGGCGTTTAACCATAATTACCCAAAAATGTGGACATTCAACCAACATTACTCCCAAGCAGTGGTCCACATAGAGTCAAACATAAGGTGGGCCCAAATATCCAACAAGTGGCCTCAAATAATCATCATAGGTGGGCCTTACACATGCAGCATGTGGGCCTACACATCACGGAGGGTCGATACATTGGGCCGCACCATTGGCCTAATATACACATCATGGTGGGTCACATCATTGGGTTGCACCAATGGGCCTCATATCCAACAAGTGGGCCGCATCAATGAACCACACTAATGGGTCTTATACACATCAAGTTGGGCCTCGATAACTAGGATGGAAACATATCACAATGGGCCAAGAATACGTCATAATGGGCCTCGACCCATGAGCCAAAAATACATCTCAGTGGGCCTTACTAAATGGGCCATAAACACATCTTAATCGGCCTTAACCATGAGCCTCTAACATATCATAACAGGCCTTGCATCAATGGGCCGCACTAATGGGGCTCAATACATCAAGTGGGTTACATCAATGGGCCACACAAATGCAAAATAGGTAGGCCCTGCACATGCAGCAGATGGGCCCCACTAGATGGTTAGTGTGGATATAGAATGCATACATATAGTGGGTCACACAACCCACAAACAGTGTGAAAAAAACATACATCGAGGCTGGCCCTATATGACCTAGACGGTTAGGGTGGAACATATGAGGTGGGCTCTGCTCACGGGTTTCAAATACATTACAATGGGCCTTACCAAATGGGCTTTGAATACATCTCAATGGGCCTCAACCCATGGGCCCTGATATATATCATAATGGGATGCCTACCCTGGATGGCGTGGATAAAAATACATCATGGTGCATCCCATCCAAATAGTTGGACAGTATGAATATAAAAACATATATATCATGTGGGACTCATGTGTACAATGGATGCATCAAGGTGAGCCTCACGCAGATGGACTGCATGGAATGAAATACATATGTCAGACGGGTTCCATATCCCATATCCAGAGATTTGGCGGTGTGGATAAATAAATACATCATGCTGGCCCACACTGCATATGAATTGTATGCTTATTCAACACATATAATAACATATAATAAGGAGGGCCCCACCGTCCAGTAGCTACTGAACGATGTGAATATAGAGTGCGTGCATCAAGGTGGGCACCTTGAATGGACTACAAAATACATCAAAGTAGGCCCAACAAATAGGCCACAACATACATCAAAGTGGGCCTGACAAATGGACCACAAAATACATCAAGATGGGCCTCACATATGGCCACAAAACACATCAAAGTGGGTCTTATAACATGGACCTCCTATATATTAAGGTGGGCCACACTGGACGGGCCACAAATACACCACGATGGGCCTAGTCACATGGGCCTCATATATACTCAGGTGGGCCCTAATAAAGGGCCACAATACATCAAGATGGGCCTCCTCACATGGGTAATACGTACATTAAATGGGCCACACCAATGGGCCCCATGTATATCCAATGGACCACACCCGAATAAAAGTAGTGATAATGATTTCCACCATTTAAGTTCCTAAGGCCCACCATAACATATATTTCCCATCCAACATGTTCATAAATTAACGTAATGATAGATGAAGTGGAACAAATATCAGCTTAATAAGAAACTCCCATGGCCCTTAGAAATTTTGAACGGTGGATGTCATTGTCAACTACCTTAAATGGTGGGGTCCACTTGAAATTTAGATTTGACTTATTTTTAGTCTCAAGCCTGTTAAGACAAGCTTGCCAAATAGTTGGATGGTTTGGTTGCAACACATGCATCAAGGGCGGGGTCCACATGAGCTATGGATCTGACTCATTCTTTAGCTCACGCCATGAAATGAGCTTTCAAAATGGATGGATAGCTTGGATGCAACACATGCATTATGGTGGGTCCCATGAAGGCCCACCATCATGTATATATTATATAATATAATATAATATATATATATATAATATAATATATACAATAATATATATATATATATATATATATATATACACATGCACACACATCAGCCCTACACGTGGGGTGGTCCCACTGTCCAGGTGTGGACGGTGGTGTGAATAAACACATATGTCATTGGTGGGGTCCACTAGTCATCCAGCAGTAGCTGGACGACATTAATAAAACACACACATCTATGTGGGCTCCACCGTCCTCCTGGACGGTATGAATAAAACATGTACATCACTGTGGTTACCACGTGAGGCCCATCATAATGTTTATATGTCATCCAACCCGTTGATAAGGTCACGTAGACCCAGATGAAGAGGGAAAACAAATTTCATGTTGATCCAAAGCTTCAGGATGCTCGAAGAGTCTCAATGGTAGAAAATTAATTCAACACTATTTCCTGTGATGTGTGCCACCAGGGTCCTAGATCAAGCTGGTTTTTTTTGGAGGGAGCCCACTTCAAGAAGGGGCCCACCAACTGAACGACATGGATGAAAATAACACATCATGGTGGGGCCCACGGCTGGGACCGTGGGTCCCTGGTCGTCCACCCATAGCACAGGATGCCTGCTCGTCCTCTCTTCCTGTCAGCAGCAACAACAATGCTGCTGTTGTTGTTTTCATTTTTTTTTTTGAAAAACTGAGATTTGAGATTTTTCATACGTGGGGCCCATACCAAATGAATCCAGTCCATCCATTGCACTCCACAGCTCAAGACCACCCAAATGAGCCGAATATGCAGCATGTTTCGGTATACCGTAACATCAGGGTGAGTTTTAACGGTAAACACTACTATTTCCTATGGTATGACCCACTAAAAAGTCCAATTTGCCTCAAATTTCAGCTCAACATGTAAAAAGGTTTGAGAAATGGAATGGACGATGTGGATTTGATCTGTACATCAAGGTGGGGCCTACATGGACAACCCTCTCCAAAGCTTAAGAATCAAGCTAATATTTTTATTTTTGACAAAGCATGTCCAGATGTGCTGGACCTCCCATGGCTATTTACATTTCAGTGGACATCGTCTAGTGTCCATGGCTGCATATATTTCTTCACGGTAGGTCTCACAGGGACGTGGCCCACAGCTCATCAAGGTGGGTCCCGCATGAACGTGGCCCACCTGATTTGAATCCATCAGATACTTGTATTTTTCCACCACCATAAGGTAGGGTCCACATGAGTTGGATAGTTTGGATAAGACATACCTCAATGTGGTGTCCATCCGAGTGGGCCACACATCACATAAAAATGAGAAAGAGAGGGAGAGAGAGAAGCACCCACCTCAAGATCTCCTCTTCCTTCTTCCGCCTATAGCCTCTATAGCTCCAAGGGGATGGTTTTTTTCAACAGCTGAGATGGGATTTGGATGGTGGGGATGAGAGATAGGAAGTGGGCCATACTAGCTTCTCCCCCATGGAAGCCATGGACGTGGGTTGCTCTCATAGAGCTTGAGAGAAAATGAGAGAGAGAGATGAGAGAGATGATGAGAGAGGAGTGATGGGGTGTGTAAGAGATGGGATGAAAAGGTTGACTTTGGGGATGGCGTAGTGTACTTGGGGGATGGGATAGGGCACTTGACTTGATGGGTGTACTTTGACAAGTGAAGTGATTGATGTGATGGATTCTCTACAGATTTGCAACATGCGACGTTTTCCTCAAACTGAACATGGGCCCACATCTCCTGGCCTGGGTATCGCCTCGGTGCGCAAGATGCGGCATCGGAAAGGAGGCGACGACGCGGTTGCTAGGGTACAAGTCTTGGGTTAAGTCGACTTGGGTTGACAACGCGTGACTCAAGTGCGTGCAAATACTTATTAAGGGTTGAAGGTTACTGAAATTTGACTAGGAAGACTACGAAAGTTTATGGAATGGTACGGTTTAGGATACGGGTCGTATAGGATAACTTATTACATTAAGGTGGGCTAACATACCGGTCCATTGCTCATTCCATATTTGCTTGCATATGTGAATTTTCACTGGAAAATCTAACGTTTAAAATTGCCACGAGAGAAGGACCATTTGACGTTGATCGTCACTTAATTTCAGCTCTTATGAAAATTTCTATGAATGATAAGGGAGTTCCCATCCATAAATTGTCAGAAAAACCCTCACAGACTGAAAAATGCATGCTAACAAGGATTTATATAATCTGGATGTTCAATGGATGTATAAAGGAAATGTGCTCCCCTCAAGATTTTTGTTACCCAAATAAAGAGTTCTTCATAGGATCTTTGTGTCGAACTTGTATCCTCGATCGGGTAATAAAACTGAGTTAACAGCTTTCATGGTTCGGGTTCTTCATAATATTGCCAGAGGTGCTCATCTTTACTTATCATCCTTGATTTGTCACTCTATCATTCAGTTTAGACTCCATCCTGGTCATAGTGATATCCCTTTTCGTTATTTGATGACTGTATCGGCTACACATATGTTACTCAATATGTTGGTTGGTGAAGCCCCTATCTATCATCTGATATTTGACAACTCTAATATCAATAAGATGAAGCTGGAATTTCTTCCTAGCCAAATAGATGGTGTTGGTGAGACTAAAGCTGAACAGGAGGAAGAAGCTGGTGAGCTTCCTCCTGATGATATTAACATGGATGATATTTTTGAAGAACTTGATTCTGACTTTGCAAATGATCCAGATTTTGAGCCTTCTGCTTTTGATGCACGTTTGCATGCATTGGAAACTAAAGTTGAGAATATCAATGTCAGGATGGAAAACATGTCTGTTGCCCATGATTTACAATTTAAGTATATGCACAAGTATCTTAGGCGCTTGAATAAAGGCATGCATAAACTTGATCCTTCCATCCCTGCTCCTTTATCTGGTTCAGATTAGTTTTTTTTTTTAAAATTTTTTAGTTTATAATAACTATGTTATTATTGTGCTAACTTGATCGGATTTGTTACTGTAGCTTTAGTTGACTTGGATCCGTTTATGAATTATGTGTGTTGCTTATGCTATGTTCTCATATCTTGTCTTATCTCTTATTTATCTCCTTACTTATTACTCCTTAGTCATTTGTTCTTTACTTCCTTTCTCATATTGTGACAAAAAGGGAGAGAATGGATACTAATTCTTATTCTTCTCTCATGTTGGATTGGATTGGATTGCCTATGAGGAGTGAGTAGCATTGTGCATAATTTTTTGTGCATGGTGCATATATATATATATTTTTTTGTGATATATGTTACTCAGGGGGAATATGTGGAGTATGTGACTGTATGTGCAGAGGTGGAATGTATGTTGAATATTTATTTATAGGTTCATGAATGTGTGCCAGTTGATAATAACTGATGCATGATTCTTTAATCAGATATTCCATGGTATGTATCATATCTTGGAAATGTGTTTTGTCACTAATTTGATAAAGGGGTAGATTATAAGTGCTATAGTTTATAGCCCCTTGTTATTTTCAAATTTGTGGTGACAAAAACACTGCTTTGAAGCTATATATGTGATGAGTAAAAGATCCATCCAAGACATGAAGAGTCATGATGATAGTTTAACAAGATTAGCTTCGATAGACAAGCAAACCTTTCAAGTTCAAGATCTCAAAAGCTTTCAAGTTCAAGATCTCAGAAGCTTTCAAGTTCAAGATCTCAGGCTTAATTATACTCAAAGGTCACTTGTCTTCAAGTTTCAATGTCCTTGCTTCACTATTGAGGTATGACTGACCTTAGGTTGACCTTTAGAGTAGGCCATTTTGGATACATAATCCATATATGTTTTGTAAGTGAATTTGGTTTGTTTTAAGACTAGTCCTGGACCTTGTTCGACTAGTCCTATCATTGGTTTGACCAGTCCAAGAAATTCCACGACCATTCCTAAGTTGTTAAAGATTTTTAGAATTTTTTGGTTACTCTACGACCAGTCCTGGAGGCTGTTCGACCAATCATGTGAATAGTGTCGACTGGTCCTTCAACCAGTCGTATATCTTCGATTCAAAGTACAACATTGAAAATCTGTTGTCTACGACCAGTCGTATGTAACCTATGACCAGTCGAAGGTGACCTACGACCAGTTGTAGGGTACCTACGACCAATCGTGAAACTGTCTGATCTTATTGCACCTAAAAATTTAAATTTCTATTAGTTCTTCGACCAGTCGTAGAGGTCCTAAGACCAATCGAAGATGTGATTTACTCAGCTATAAATAGAGCACGAATCTCAGAATAAGGGAGATAATTCAAGCTAATTAATTCGGCCTTCTAAAGATAAGTCTGTGCTCTATTTTAAGCTAAGTGTGCGTATTTAATATTCTCTTTCTTTAAGTTTATTAATTGATTTTGTTTCTTGTATTCCAATCTAATCTGAAAAGAGGAATTGCTATTTCCCTTTCTTTGGAATCAAAATCAATTAAAGCTAGCCCACTTTGGTTTAATTTAAAATCAATTAGAACTACAACCATTGTAATGTGAGTTTTGGAGATTGAACTTGGACATTCAATCATCTACTCTAACTTGGTTCTACAGGGCTGCTACAATGAAGGAGAAAATTAGGTATTTTATATTTAATTTTAAATTTCTTTATATTTTGGTTTCTTTTGGGATTTTTCAGAAAAATCTCATTGTATTGGTTATCTGAGGAAAGCCAGGAAAACTCAGAAGTGAGGTTTTTTTAAATTGTGTAAGCCCACAAAGAAAGACACAATTGTGAAGGTTTTGGGTGAACCTGTGAAAACCTAATATGATAGTGAATGCTAATATCCCCTGTGTAAGGATATTAGGAGTGGAGTAGCATTTTGTGTGGCTGTTGTTTAACAGTTGGTGAACACACAGGCGAACCACTATAATCCCTTGTGTTTGGTGGTTGAATGGTTTATATTTCATATCTTTAATTATTCATTTGTGGGATGTATAAGTGGATGTGAATGTTGTAATCATTTATTTCAAGCATTGTGGGAATGTTGTAATAGTTTAGCATTTATTTCTTGCTATTCCTTTATCAACTTCTTTAATTGTTCTAATAAGGTTGCCCTGCCATTCATATGGTGTATGGTTGTCCCTAGAATAAAATATATTTGCAATTACAATTTATTCTTTAGTGTAGTTTATATTTCATTTTTTTATTATTCCTCTTCGATTTGAGATTTGATACAAAGTCCTGTCTAGAAATAAGGTTGTCCTACCATAAACTTTGGTTTTTGGTGTAAGGTTGTCCTTAGAACAACATTTGTATCAACCTCTCAAGATTTAAATTTTGAGGTTACTTTACATTCTTGCATTGTGGTTTATTTATATTATTTGCTAGCTATCGTATTTATTTAATTTTCACTGTTATAAGTTTTATTTGGCATAGTCCTATTCACCCCCCCCCCCTTCTTCCAGGACATATAGCTAGGCCTTTTCAAATAGACATTCAAATTTGTAATGTCTCATATGTCCACATAAATAACAAATAGAAGTAGCTATTGTATTGCTCCCTATAGCAACTGATTTCATAGTCATTGGAGGTGCAAGAGAAGGGCTAGATTTGCTTGTTTCATAGCCTAAGCCTCTCTTATCCCTTATGTTTCTACCCAAGCCTAAGGGTCTTTCTAGTTTTTCATCACTTTGGGGGAAATCTATGACTAAGTTATGTTTTATGATTGAACTTCTCTACATCTAGTTTCAATTTTTCATTTTCAGTTTTCAGTTTTTCATTTTTCTGATTTTAGTGTTCCATGTTCTAATTCTAGATGTTCAATCTTTTTTTAATTAAATTTTCAATCATGAAATCATCATGAGCAACTTCCCTATTAAGCTTGGCATTCTCAACATAGTACTCTTGTAAGCTATCAACCAATTTTGTATTTACAACCAATGCTTCATCAAAGTATGTTTGTAGCTGTCTGTTCTAATTGTTAACTTGGCTAAGCTTTCTAAGAATGTTTTTGTTGTGAGTATAAAGCTGGTCATAAGCCACTTGATGCTATCATTTTCTTGTTCATTTTTTCTTCCTCTGAGGAGGCCTTTTTAGTTTGTTGCTCATTTATTGCCTCATAATCTCTTAGATCTGGGATGACCATAGTGGTGGAGGCCATAAGTATTTTCAATGATTTTTGGTCCCCATCACTTTCAGACTCACTTATATCTAATTCTGAGTCTTCGATGTTGTCCAATGTGCTTGCCATAGCCTCTCCCATTGATTTCTTTGTTGGACATTCAGTAGATAGATGGCCATACTTTTGGTAATTATAACATTAAGGTTCTTTGGAATTTTTGATTGGTTTGCTTGTTTGGTGCTTATAGTTCAGTTATTTCCCTTTGTTGTTAAATGCCCTTCCACGGTTCTTGTTGAAGAATTTTTTGAACTGCTTGGCCAAAAGGGTCACCTTCTCATCTCTATTATCTTCTTCACTGTCGTCTTCTGATTCAACTTTGTTTTTAGAGGTTTTGAGGACAATGTGTTTGGATTTTGTGGGAGTTTTAAATTGTAGCTCAAAGGTTTGTAGGAAACCCATTAGTTCCTCTACTTTCATTTCATCAATGTCTCTACACTCTTCTATGGTGGTGACTTTAGAGTCGAAGTTTTTCGAGAAGGATCTCAAGATTTTCATACAAATTTTGGGTACCAGAACCCTCTCCCCAAGTCTCCACATGGAGTTACATATGTCATTCAGTTTTGTGTAAAAATCTAAAAACATCTCATGTTCGTCCATTTTAATGTTTTCAAATTGAACCATCAAGAGTTGTATCTTTGAGCGCTTTACCATGCTTGTTCCTTCATGGGTAGTTTTCAATAAATCCCACACTTCTTTTGAAGTTCCAGACATGCAAATTTTCTTGAATTCTTCTTGTGAAACTGCACAGTAAATAACGTTCATCACTTTGGCGTCATATGTTTTCCTTTGTTTCTTAGAGTAAATCCAAAATTCCTTTAGTTTTATTTTAGAGACGGTAATGCCATTATCAAGTACCACTTGTTCCATTAGTGGCACATATCTAGTCTCAACAATGTCCCAAACATTATGGTCTAAGGATTGTAAAAATATGTTCATCCTAGCTTTCCGATATGCATAGTTTATACCATCAAAGTTATGTGGATGAGAGATCGATGTCCCCTCTCCCTTGGTCATATTTTCAAATTCAGTTAGGATCTCCTTCTAGGTTGTTAAACCATTCAAAAGGAACCTTCTTTGATACCAATTGAAGTTGCGCTATGGAATTATGCCCAAGTCTCCTTGGGGGGAGGGGGGGGGGGGGGGGGGTGAATAGGACTTTTAAAGCTTTAATCTTACTTAAAAATTAATGCTACTAATAAAACTATTCACACTCAAAAGATAAGATAGTTAAATGTACAATAGTTGCAATGCATCAAATAGGTAGTGTACAGAAATTAATCATATCATGAATCAACACAACATAGATAAAAGCATGCATAACAAACACAATGATATATAGTGGTTCCGCTATGTGCCTACTCCAATCCCGATTGACGCACTCATCCCCACGAGTGTACCGAATTTCACTATCTAATGATTTTTAATCAGGTTAACCATAAACCTTTATAACCTACACAAGGTTAGTTAGGGTGCCTAAACAAGATAACCCTAGGTGTCTACACAAGGCAACTCATAATGGCTACACAAGGTAAACTCTAATGCCTACACAAGGCAGTAAGTCCTACATAAGGACACTACATGTATTCTCCCATCGGACGCCTACGAAAGGTCTTAACAAGTTTTAGAACCAAACTCTGAATCTCAATCCTACACAAGAAAAGAGCGTCAGACACAATGGATTATATTACTTGTAAGTGAGTGAGCCCCATTTAGCACATGCTTATGATGATCTTCATCCTAATGATGCATCTTCAGCTCTGTTGAACCACACTAGATTGTAGATGCTCCAATCGAGTATGAGGTTTTTAAGTTAGGGTTTGGTTCGATCTTCTCTAATTAATGATGGGTCTTTAAAAGAAAAAGAAGATTCCTAGAAGCTAAGCATTCAAGGATCTCAACACAATGATTTTTCAATAAAGAGTGTTGCTGGATGATGAATGAATGTCAAAGTTTTTATTCTTTAATTCAAGCTATGAATATACAATAAATGCCTTTAAGCCATGAATTGAATGATGAACTCCTATGGGAAAGAGGGTTTGAGAGAAGAGTAATAACTCAGGTAATAACTCTCTCAAAGCTCTCTTCAATACTTGCTAAAAAAAAATCAAGAAGCAAAACAAGTGTTTATATAAAGTCAAATCCCAACAGTAAAAAGAAAGGATAGAAATTTGATCTTGTCGATGTCATCGAAGGGTTTTCGATGCCAACAAAGTTTCATTTGATGTCATCGAACCTTCTTTCATTGCATCGACTTCCTGCACTAAGGTTCTCAAATAAGTGCAGAACAGATTCTGTCTGATGCCATCAAATATCCTTCTATGCTATCGAAGGGCCCTTTGATGTCATCGAGAGATGGCTCGAAGCCATTGGGATTTTCCATGAAAATATCACTTTGGTTGTTGGATAGATTGAGCTAAATTTTGATGTCATCGATCATCTTTCGATGCCATAGAGTATAAAATGATTTTCCTATGAAAACTCTCCAGACTGCTTGGTTCATATTTCGATGCCATCGAAATTTGAATTTTGATGCCATTGAGAATATATGATTTTCCTTGAAATGTTGTTGGGCAAACTGGTCCCATTTTTTATGCCATCAATAACTTACTTCGATGTCATCGAAAAGGATTCAATTGTATCGAGTATACTAAGAGCTTTTCTAAGTTTACTGGAGATAATTGGCCATATATCGATGTCATAAATGTGTGTTCGATACCATCGAAACTTAAGTTTCGATTGCATCAAACCTCTTTGATTCCATCCAACTTATCTAGGATTTTACAGTTTGTTTGCTAGACTATTAGGCCTCTGTTTCGATGTCATCGAATAGTTGTTCGATTTCATCGACTGCTCGATTGCACTTTGATTACAATCAATAGAACATGAAATTTACCTATATGATTCTATCTTCATAAACTTTAAATAAACTCTAATCCAAGCTTACCAAGAGTTTTACAAATATGGTTTTGGGCAGGTTTAGATTTATTTTAAGTGGGTCCTTTACCTACTAGGGTTTGGTTGGGAAGTGAGGTTTAATTTACCTGTATTTTACACTCAACTTCTTCAACTTAGTGAGTCTTTAGTCTTGTACTCTTCATATGGGGCTCACTTGACACTAGGTCTCAACATTCACGTACATTGACAAATAAGTGCACTTTCATGTCTCCCTACAAACTTTTCTATGGAAAATCTTGCCACTTGCCAGTGGAATTGGTACATAAGGAATACCGAGTGATAAAGAAGTTCAACTTTGAATTGGACAAAGCAAGTTCATTATGAAAACCCTAGCTTGTGGAGTTATAGGAAATTAGGAAAGACATGCAAGATAATGTGAGAATATATAAGGACCTCATAAAAGTGTTCCACGATAAGAAGATTTTTTCAAAATCATTTGTCCCAAATTAGAAAGTCCTATTATATAACTCTTGATAACATCTCTTTCCTAAAAATTAAGATCTAAATGGACCGACCCTTTCATTGTGAATATTCTTTATCATCATGGGGCCATGGAAATTAAAAATCCAGCAAACATTAATATTTTTAAAGTAAATGGTCAATGTTTAAAACCACTTGTTAAGAATTTTTCTCCAAAGGATGTGTCCATACCTTTAGAAGATCCTGTGTACTAGGATTAATCTCGTAGTCTGACATAGATCCATTTCCCTTGCTTTCTTAGGATAGTTTCTTTAGTAGTATAGGATGTTTTGTTTTATTATTATTATTATTTTTAGTTGCAGAGAACCGATTAAAAATTTACGAGTGTAGGTAATCGTTGTTTCTCAAGTACTCTTTCTCCCACTCCTTTTTATCTTTTTACTGCTCTCATGTTATTATCATTGCATATCTTTTTAACATTGAAGACAATGTAACATTTAAGTTGGGGGGTGAGGTTTCCCTTGGAAAAATTCTTTCAATCTTTCAATTTTTGTTAAACATTGTAATTTTTTGTTGAAAATTTTTTTTAAAAAATTATTTTTAAAAAAGATTAATTCTGGGGATTTAAGTAATTTTATAGTTCAAATATAGATTGAAAAGGCACTTAGTCTTGAGAATTTTTTATACCTAGACTTTAATTACTTGGTAAATTTTAAAATTGAGTTCTTTTTGTTAAAATTTTAGTTGAATAATTGTAAACATTGATGAGTCATGTAATTCACTTTTCACATCTAACTTACACTTTTAGAGATTAAGTTTGATATGGTAATGTTGAGTTCATGATTATCTAAGGTGTTAAGAACTAAGCTGGATGAACCCTGACTATGTGTTTTGAAATTATTTTTTTTATTGAAGACTAGTTTTAAAAAAAAAAGAATATAAAAAAGGCTAGCTATTGAAGATGAAAGAATTTGTCCATGAAAAGACCGGTATAGAAAGAGAAAACTAGATATATGAACATTGCAAAAAAGAGAGGAGGAAATAGTGTGAAAGTTGTTGATGAAGAAAATTAAAAAACTGTGAATCTTTATAAGAAGGGTTGATTCATAGGCTTTGGTTTATCTGCCCACTTTTGGATAGTTATGAGTATCACATTACTATGCAAAACTAAACCTTTAATGTGTTAATTTAGATTTCAACATGCACAATGGAACTCAATTTTTGGGATGTTTGGATTGAATGATTAATGATTTGAACTCAATTTAGTTGTTTACTAAGAACTAAATATAGGATCTTAAAGGTTTTCAAAACTACTATGCCTTGAAATTCTATTATTTGGAATAACTTAAGGATTACAATAATTTACAAGAACTCTATTGAAAAGAATTTGGTTTTAGATTTCAAAAAACTTCCTCATATTTTGTGCAGGACTAGCAAAATGTTTCTTAGGGTGTGTTGAGATTTAAATATTGCATATTTAACCATATTAGTGCTTATGCTGAAGTACAACTAGGATTGTCATATTTCGTAGTCCTATAAGGAGAACAAACACTCATGAAGATATTCTTTGACAACTCATTAAGATCTGTGAAATGACTCATTCAAGCATCTTAAGTAAGACTCAACATCTTCAAGTATAAAAGTACATTGTTTAAAGATCGGAACACTCTGTATGAGTCAACCATCATGTGGTATAACCGTAGATTGACCTTAGGTTATTTTTATTTCACATAGTGTCATAATGATCATCTTTTATGTAAAAATACACTCAAGTTAGGCCAGCCTGACATCTGGTTCGGTCAGCCTAACTAGCTTCGACTAACCCTACATAATTCAGGAAAGTTTATAGATTGACACAGATTTTTCACAGTTGGTTAGGCCAACTGAATATGTTTGGTCAAGTTTCCAGCAATGCATTTCTTTAGAATTCAGAAAAATTGGGCCAGTCAAAATTTTGAAAGATCTTATCCCACAAAATCTGAAGATCTGTTGGAATACAATCGTTGGAATTCGACCAGCCGAATTTCCAATTCCTTTGGCTATAAATAGAGGCCTTCTCTCATTCTTTTAATTTCTACAATGAAATTCAGTGAGAAATCTGCTATAAGAAAGAGAGAACGATAAGTCCTTAAATTATTAAGCGATAATTTTAATCTTCTATTTAAGATTATTTTATTCTCTTTCTCAAGTTTCTCTAACTATTTTTAATAGAGTGATCTAAATCTACTTGAGATCTAGAGAATAGAATTGGCAGCCCCTAGGGTTTTTGTTTATTGAATATATAATAGATCCCTATATTCTTTCGGGTTGAACTCATACACGGCTTCATCAATATCCTAAGAAGAAGATCACTGCAATCAGGCTACAGTAATGTCTTTGTTCACCATTGGAAGATAAGTATTGTATTTACATTTATTTCAATTTGGGTTTTTTCTGAGATAACTCGAAAATCTCAATGGGTTTGTTTGTGGTGATCCTGTGAAAATCACAAAGTGGGTTTTGTTGTAATAGCTTGTGAAAATCATAAGAACTATATAAGGTTGTTAAGGTTACCCTATAAAACCTTAAATAATGAAAGCCAAAATTGCGAGGGTAGTAATTTTGAAAATGGAGTAGGTGTGGGTTTAAACACTGAACTGCTATAATCCTTTATGCATTGTGGTGATTAATTTTACTCTTTATATGCTTGATTAGATCTTACTAAATTTTGATATTTTGATTTCAAAGGCGTCGTACAATAAGGTTGTTCTGCCTAAATCTTTTAGGTGAAAGTTGTCCTACGAATTATTTGATATTAAGAATTCAATACTTTAAACAATTGATTATAATTGTTTTATTATTCCGCATTATATCGAAATATTTTGTATTGTCCCATTCACCCCCTATCGCCCTCTAGGACATCTATATCTCGTCCTTTAAAGTGGTATCAGAGAGGGTTGGTCTTTTTGGGATTAACTTCCTAGAACTAGATCCAGAGCTATTAGAATGTCAAATTTCGATAGTCTATCCATTTCCAGGCCACTTCCCTTTGATGGCTCAAACTATTCTTATTGGAAAGCAAGGATGAGAATTTTCATCAAGTCCATTGATGAAAAGTGTGTGGCAAGCCACTATGACCCAATGGATCCCTCTAATGATGGTAGTGGTTGAAAATGGAACTATGTCTATGAAAGAAATAACTTACACTTTTTGGAAGACAACTCAAAAAGTGAAAGTAGTACTAATGCAAAGGCCTTTAACGTTATTACTTGTGCTTTATCACTTGATGAATTTAAAAGAATCATTTCTTGTGGTACAACAAAACAAGCATGCGATATTCTTGAAATAAAGCATGAAAGGACTAACATTGTCAAAGTGTTTAAGATTTAAATCCTCAAAATAAAGTTTGATGAAATCCTTATGGAAGAAAATGAATCATTCATGGACTTCTATATGAAACTTAATGACATCGTTAACTCTATGTGAGGTCTTGAGAAAAAGTCCCTGAAAGGAAAGTGTTCACAAAAAATACTACGATCACTTCCTGACAGGTTCAATTCTAAAGTCACAGTGATTCAAGAATTGAAGGATACCGTTGCTATGAAGGTGGAGGAATTAGTTGGATCTCTACAAACTTATGAGTTGAATTTCAAAGCTCCTAAGAATAAGTCCATAGCTCTTAAATCTTCTAAATTTAAATTTAAATCTAAAGACACAAATTCTGAAAATGATGAGAAGGAACATGATATGGCTGTGTTGGCTAAAAAGTTTTATAAAATTTTAAAAAATAAAAATAGATTAAAACCATTTGACAATTGAAAAGGAAACTTAAATATTTAGAAAATCAAAATCTAAAGACACCCAATGCTTCAACTGTTCTGAATATGGGCATATACCTTCAAAATGTCCTAAGAAGGATAAATCTTGAAGAAGAGGCATGATTGTCACTAGGGATGAATCATCAGTATCTGAATCTAATTTAAAAATTGACGAATCAGATTAAGAAACTGAGAAAGAACAAAAGTCCTTCATGACCATAGCTATAATCACTTCCTCAGATGATTGTGAAATTTCTGACTATGAAACTCCTGAAAGTGATTCTAAAAATGAAGAAGATCTTTAAATTGCTTATAATGCCTAATATAAAGAAAGTTGTAAGATTGTGGCTAAACTAAAAATT
Organism: Magnolia kwangsiensis; assembly: GCA_037074715.1. NCBI lineage: Eukaryota > Viridiplantae > Streptophyta > Magnoliopsida > Magnoliales > Magnoliaceae > Magnolia > Magnolia kwangsiensis. The sequence goes on along the minus strand of CM073572.1, from coordinate 129,536,605 downwards.
TGGAAAGAAAACTTTACTAATCTAAAATTAGAACTTGAAAAATCAGTTTTGGAAAAAGCTCATTTTTCTGATTGCTTTGAGAAAACCAAACTAGATTTAAGTGTGAAAATTTTTGAAATTCAAAATCTCAAAAATGAAAATGAGAATTTAAAATTAGAAGTTTCTTCTCTTAAAACTTCAAAAGAGACTTGGATATACACCCAAGGTGACTAGAGACTTGAAAAATTATTAACTGCATCTCGACGAAGTAGCGACAAATCTGTCTTAAGATACATCAAGAGTCGCGCAAAAAAAATCTAAAAATTTTTCTCCCATATTTGTAAAATGTGAATCTTCAAAATCTAAAGTAGAAACTATAAGGGAAGTAAAGAAGAATGAAAAACCTTTTCAAGAAACTTTTAATTCAAAAACTAAGACTAACTATCATAAATATCGAAGGAAAAATAATAATCCTCCTCTAGCAGATAAGATAGTGGATTTACTTAAAGTTCTCATGAAATCTAACTCTACAAATAATAGAGTAAGTAGAAATAAGAAAAACTCTTACTCTCATAACCATAATGAAATGGGTTCCAAAAGATAAGTGTCTTGTTATCCACACAACTTTCAAGGCAAGTAGCCATTTAATATGGTACCTGGCTAGTGAATGTTCTAGACATATGACATGTGATAAGGCGATTCTATCAGACATCAATCAAATCAATGGTGGCACAGTGACATTCGGAGATGGTAACAACTGCAAGATCGTTGGAAGAGATTTGATGTAATCAGAATTTGAAATGAGTATGGTTGGTGAGTTGAATTATTTCCTTGGTCTCTAAGTAAAATAACTTAAGGATGGAATATTTATCTCTCAAACCAAATATACGATAAATCTTATTAAGAAATTTAGCTTTAAGAATGGTAAAAATTTTCAAACACCCATGGCGAAAACGCTCAAATTATCTAAAGATGATTCAGGTAAAAGTGTAGACCTGCGTCTTTATCATAGCATGATTGATAGTTTCTTATATTTAGCTGCCAATAGACCTGATATTTCTTTTAGCATAAGCATATGTGCTAGATATCAATTTAACCCAAAAAAATCTCATTTATCTACGGTTAAAAGAATTATCAGATGTGTTGTTAGCATAATTAATTTGGGCTTATGGTATCCTCATGATACATCATTACAAATTATTGGATATTTTGAAGTTGATTGAGCTGGTAATGTTGATGATAAAAAATCCATAAGTAGTGGATGTTTTTACATTGGAAATTGTCTTCTCTCTTGGGTGAGTAAGAAGCAAAACTCAGTATCATTATCCAGTGCTGAAGCTGAGTATATTACAATAGGGAATGCATGCATGCAATTAATGTGAATGAAATGTATGTTAACAGACTATAGTATTCATCAAGATACCATGAATTATACTGCAACAATACCAGTGCCATAAACATATCTAAAAATCGTATTCAACATTCTCGAATAAAATGCATCGACATTCAATATCATTATATCCGAGAATTAGTTGAAAGCGAGAATGTCATACTTGAATACATCAATACTGAAAAACAACTTGCAGGCATTCTGATAAAACCATTAGACAGTGTCAAATTTTCCAATTTGAAAAATGACATTGGGTTATGTTGTATTACTTGATTAACTATCCCTTATTGCATTTTATTTATTTATTACATTTTATTTTATTTTGCATTAAAAGGAAAAATGTAAAAGAAAATAATAAATAAATTTTTTGTGGGATTTTTCAGCCAGCCCATAGTTGACTAACTTGTTCGGGTAGCCGAGTACCATACTCGGGCTAGTTGAACCGAGCACGATTTAGGAAAAAAGGGGAAAAAACCCTAAATGCCTCATTTCCCACTTCATCTTTCTTGGCTCGTCGGTGCTTCCTTAGGCTAACCCATCATCCCAACTTCGTTGTAAGTGGTTTATTTGCTATTTCCTTCTAAATTTAAGTTCTTAAGTGTGGTTTATTTAAGAATCTCTCATTTTTCTTGAATCCAGATCTCTATTTTTGGTGGGTATTCTAAAAAATATGATCTAATTAAACCCATTAATCTCTTTGTGAATCCTTTTTATTCTTTAGTCATTTCTTCCATGGAACATCGGACTAAGCATACCGTTCATCATCCTCTGTTCGGTTCCTCATCTCGCTCCGCTACTCGGGTTGTGCACACCATTCGAACACTGGAGGATGACCTAGAGAATGTACTGGATTTTCGTACTCAGAGTATTATTATTGAGCGACCTATGAATGTTAATCATATTGTTAATTATGGTCTGGTTGAAATTCTCTCCAAAGTAGGATGAGAAAAAAATTAGTTGGGGAGGAGCAGCTTACCGGTCGATTGCCTGAGGGATGTAAGCATCCATAAGTGATGTTTCTTTCAAGTTATTATCATTTAATGTTCAATTTTTAGAAGACATTGTCACTATCACACCCTACATCATAATGTTCATTATGGATATTGATTTGGTGGAAGATGGAATTCCTATTCCTACTCTTTTTGGAGATATGTATCCTTAAGAAAGAAATACCATTACTAGGGTGTTATGTGGCTTTGACGCCCAATGACAAACCGGTAACTCTCTCCCTACTTTCAATTTACTTCCAAAATATCCTGTTCTTCATCACATATTCACTTCTAATGTCTATCCTAGGGCAGAAAATAAGACTAATCTTACTCCCTACATGATGCACATTTTACACTCAGTTGTATCTGGTATTCACATTTGTCTTCCTTCCTTAATATCTTATTTAATCATTCAGTATCATCTTCATCCTTGTCATGATTTTATTCCCTTTGTATTTCTTATGATTTCTCTTGCTTTGCAGTTCAGAGTCCCCGCGATAGAAGCACCTGAGTCCGAGCTTCCATTTGGTAATGTAAGCTTGAATATGATGAAACTTGATTTGAGACCTAAACAGCAAAACGATCAGGAAGAAGTTCCTGAAGGAGATGTCAACTTGGACGATATTTTTTCTGACTTGAAAGAATCTACCAATTCAGATGATTCAGACTTCCAGCCTTCTCAATTCTCTTAAAGATTGGAGAATTTAGAAAAGAAGGTGGAAACTTCACATGTTTCATAGGATTCATTACTTCAAACTCAAAAACAACAAATGAAGTACATGAAAAAGTACTTTCATCAATTTAGTCGGAGTCTTTAGATAAATGATCCTGATATGCCTGCACTGTCCTCTTCTATTTCTGATTGATAAACTTTATTATGGTCTGTAATAACTATAATTCTCTTTTTAGATTACTTGCACTATTGAGATAACTTTTCCCTTACATACATTTGGATGATTTGATATCTAACATTTAAATGACTTTATATCCTTGTGTTGTATGTGATTATCCTTGATTATCTGGTTAAATACCTCATTTATTTGTTTCTTCCTTTGTCAACTTCTGATAAAAAGAGGGAGAAAAGCTATGGATGATATGAGCATGTGCATGAGCACAACTCTCACATGGAGAAAAGCTCCTACACTTGCATTTGCATGCATGAATTCTACGGAATTATATATATATATATATATATATATATCTTTTGCTGCATGTGATATATGTGACTAAGTGCTCAGAGGGAGTTTTGTATGCATGTTCAAAGGGGAAGTATCAAGATCCGAGATATCACTGGTGGTTACAGATGTTCCTTTGAATTATAGATCATATGAGTATGATGAATTAATTGAGATCTTATAATATGTTGTCATGATTTGTATGTTTGTATGAGTGTGTTTTGTCATGAAATTGACAAATGGTAGATTGTTAGTGCTTATTCTTAAGTACAATTACGATTTTCATATTTCATACTCTTATGAGGAGAACAAGCACTCATGAAGACCTATGAAACAACTCGTTCAAGCATCACAAGGAAGAGCTCAACATCTTCAAGCATAAAAGTACATGGTTCGAAGATCGGAACACTCTGTATGAGTCAAGTATCAAGTGGTATAACCTTAGATTGACCTTAGGTTTGGTGTATTTCACATAGCATCATAATGATCATCTTTTATGTAAACATACACTCAAGTTAGGCCAGCCTAATTACCTTCAGCTAACCCTACATAATTCAAGCAAGTTTACAGATTGAAACAAATTTTTCATGGTAGGTTTGGCTAGCCCAACCTTGGGTTCGGCCAACAGAACATGCCCGATTGGGCAGCCCGGATATGTTCGGTCAAGTTTTCAGTAATGCATTTCTTCAAAATTCAGGCAAATTTGGTCAATTGAAGCTTATGATCAACCTGCTGAACTGGAGGTTGGCAGCCTGAATATGTTCGGTCAAGTTTCCAGTAATGCATTTCTTCAAAATTCAGGCAAATTCGGTCAACCGAAGCTTATGATCAGCCTGCTGAACTGGAGGTTTAGCCAGCAGATTTTTTAAAACATCTTATCCCACGAAATGTAAAGACCATCATTAGAACATAATCATTGGAATTTGGCTAGCCAAACCTAAAATCAGGCTAGCCGAATTCCAATTCCTTTGACTATAAAAAGAAGCCTTCTCTCATTCTTTTGTACAACGAAATTTAGTGAGAAATCTTTTATAAGAAATAGAGAAAGTTAGGTCCTTCTTAAGCTATTGAGCGGTAATTCTAATTTTCTGTTTAAGATTATTTTATTCTCTTTCTCAAGTTTCTTTAATTATTTTAATAGAGTGATATAAGCTTTACTTAAGATCTAGATAATAGAATTTACAACACCTGGGGTTTCTTTTTATTGAATATACAATAAATCCCTATATTATTTTAGGTTGAACTTATACACGGCTTCATCAATATCTCGAGAAGAAGATCGCTGCAATCAGGCTATAATAACGTCTTTACTCATCATTAGAAGATAAGTAATGTATTTACATTTATTTCAATTTGGGTTTTTCCGAGATAGCTCAGAAATCTTAACGAGTTTTTTTGAAATGATCTCGTGAAAATCACAAAGTGGGTTTTGTTGTGATAGCTCGTGAAAATCACAAGAAATGTATAAAGTTGTTAAGGTGACCATGTAAAACCTTGAATATTGAAAGCCAAAATTACAAGGTTAGTAATTTTGGGAGTGGGGTTGTAAGTGCTATGATTTCATATCTCTTTGGTTGTCAAATTTTATGGTGCCAAAACCTGTATCTATGTCTTGTATATCTTGTGTTTCATGTTTGAAACTATTCATTACTTCAAGACATCGCATTTCAAAACAAGAACTTAAATGAAGAAAGTTTCAAGTCATGGATGAAGAATTCAAGAATAGAAGTCTCCAAGTATGCATGTTCAAGATTCAACCAAGTACAAGTATTGTAGAAGACTTTCTCAACTCAAGAAAGGATCAAGTTCGAGAAGGCCTACTACAAGTTTCGTATATTCTCAAGCTTCTCTTAAGGGTCATCTGAGTGTACAGACTATCAATGTCCATCTCACTTTTAAGGTTTGTTGGACCTTAGATTGACCTTAGGATGGGCTATACTATAGGTCATTCTAGATACATAATTCGTATATTTTAATATGCTTGTTCGGGTTGTTCTAAGACCAGTCCTAGGGACTTGAAGACCAGTCATAGCTCTGCTACGACCAGTCTAAAGTTTTTCAGGACCAGTCCTAGGTTGTTGAAGATTTTTGAATCTTTTTGGTTATCTTACGACCAGTCCTGAACATCCTACGACCAGTCCTGTGAGTTGTACGACTCGTCCTTCGACCAGTCTTAGGCCTATGACTCAAACTCCAGCAACTAAATTGGGAGTCCTACGACCGGTCGTAGGTGACCCACGACTAGTAGTAGGTGGCCCACGACTAGTCGCAGGCTACCCAGGACCGGTCGTGGAACAACAAATTCTTATCCCGTGGAAATCTTTGAAAATCTTTGAAGCTACGACCAGTCCTAGGATCCTAAGACCAGTTGTATATGGGATTTTTTTGGCTATAAATAGAGCACGAACTTCAGAGTTTTAACAATTTAAATCAATTCTATTCAAGCATTCTTTAGGCTATACTCTGAGATAAGTTTGTGTTATTTTTAAGCTACTATATGCTCATTTAATATTCCTTTTGCTAGCTTATTTATTATTTGATTTTGATCTATATTCCAATCTTATTTGAAAAGGGGAATTTCTGATATTCCTTCTTCTTAGATTCAAAATCAAATAGAACTAGCCCTTTTGATTTAAAATCAATTAGACTTAGAACCATTCTTAAAGTGAGTATTGGACTTTGAACGTTGAATCGAACTTCTACTCTGATTGGTTCTACCGGGCTACTTCAAAAGGAGATTCAGTTATTTTACATTTGTGTAATTTACTTTCTTTGGTTTTGTTTGAGATTTGCCAGAAAAATCTCATTGTATTGGTTATCTGAAGAGAGCCAGAAAACTCAGATTGTGTGGGTTTTTGGATTGTGTAAGCCCGAGATCAAAGACACAATTGTGAAGGTTTTAGGTGAACCTATGAAACCTATTTTGATAGTGCATGTTAATATCCCCTGTGTGAGGATATTAGGAGTGGAGTAGCATTCTGTGTAGCTATTGGATAACAGTTGGTGTACACACAGGCGAACCACTATATATCGTTATGTTGTGGATGTGCTTTATTCTTTCATTTCTTTATTCATTCAGTTTTGTGGTTTGTATTCGTGAATGAATGTTGTAATCTTTTTATTCCAAGCTAGTGTGGGGAATGTTGTAATAACTTAGGATTTATTTCTGCAAGTTATTTTGATTGCTTTGCCTTTTCATTCCTCATTGGTTTGTGATACAAGGACGTTCTAGAAATAAGGTTGTCCTACCTTAATCCTTTGGTTTTTGGTAAAAGGTTGTCCTTAGAACTGATATAGTATCATTCTCTTTATTTTAGGCTATTGAGATTAATTTTAATTCAGCATTGTGCTTTATTTCTTTTATTATTCCGCTGTTTTAGTTTTATTTGGGATTACCCTATTCACCCCCCCTCTAGGGCATATAGCTAGGCCCCTTTCAGGGATAGGTGTGAATTTAAGCACAGAACCACTATAATCCTTTGTGCATTGTGGTGATTGATTTTACTCTTTATATGCTTGATTAGCTCTTGTTAGAGCTTGATATTTTGATTTAAAAAAGTCATGAAATAAGGTTGTCCTGTCTAAATCTTTTAGGTGAAGATTATCCTATTATTGAGTGTGAAATATTGCATATTTCTCCATAATTATACCTTAGTTTTATAAAGATGATAATGCTTAATCGATCTAATAATGCATGTTTTCATGTGCGAGCTGATTTCGAAAGCTTATGGTGAAATTGATGCCAAAAGGAAGATTTTTTTTCAAAAGATTACTAAATGAAGATTTGGAGATTTGAAAGTCATTAATGAAGAATTTATATGTCAAAGATCCAAGAAAACCGAGTGAGGAATGAAGAGAATCAAAAATATGAAGTGAAGAAAAGGAATCCTAAAATTATCTTAAAAATAAAATATGTTCCTAAAATTATATTGAAAAAATATATTCTGAAACTCTGAGTATAAAAAATGAAAGTTCTGAAAATCTATTCTCGGAACTGCGCAGATGTGTAAATTTGAGGCAGTTTCTAGATTTTTTTTCTACTTGGTGCGAAAGTTAGAGTTCCACAACTATAAATAAAACTCCCTATGATGCTCCAAAGCATCTTCTGGGGTTTGGAAAAGGAGAGAAGGCTTAGGCAAAGCACTAATAACGTTCTTCCACTTTGATTTCTTCATTAATTCTAGTATATCTTTTTCTTTTTCTTCTGTTTTTGTGTTAACCATGACTAGATAATTTCTTGTATAGGGCTAAGAGGTCAAGCTATAATTTATTTTGATGCTTCCTTTACTTTGATTCTTGTTTATGTCGAACATCATTGATTTCCAGTTTGAATTTACAAAATATTTTCAGCTTTTCATGATTTATTGTGACTCAAATTACAATAAATGTTGTGATATCTTTCAATATCTTCTTTTCCTATTTTGAGATTGTGCGATTGGTAAAACTCGTGATTCACAATCATCTCACGGGAATGGTGGATGCATGAATTCCCTTCCAATCATCACAATACTCCTTCATTGAGGACTAGATCAATGAAAAGTTCATAGATTTTGTTGAGTGTCACATAATACATATTTTCCCTGTTTATATCTTGGTTTTATGAACATGATAATGCTTAATGGGTATATTTTATACATGTTTGTATTGTGAGGTGAATCTGAGAGGTTGGATTGAATAGAATGTTAAAAGCATGAATTTTATGCTCAAGAATCACCAAGGCAAGAGATGGATCTTAGGAGACTAAGATTGAAGAATCCTAACGTAAAGTTCTAAGGAAACCAAGTCAGAAATGAAGAGAATCAAAGATTTTAAGTGAAGAAAAGGAATCCTGAAAATTATCTTAAGAAAAGATATACTAAAATTTCAGGTCTAGAAAAGTGCCAGAATAAACTTCCATGGCATCAAAGCTTCTATCGAAGGCACTTTGATGGCATCGAAGGTGTAATCGAAGTTAGTTCAATTCAATCGAGAATTTTAGGATTTTCAAGCCAAATTCACTAGACAGTTCTAGATAAGTTTCGATGGCATCGAAGTCACTTCGATGACATCGGAGCTTCCATTGAAGCTTTCATCAAAGGCCCTTAGATGACATTGAAAGAGTACGTAGATTTTATGTAGACTGTGTAAATTTGAGGTAGTTTCTAGATTTTTCCAACTCGATACAAAAGTTGGAGTTCCGCAACTATAAATAAAACTCCCTAGGATGCTTCAAAGCATATTTTAGGGTTTGAAAAGGAGAAAAGGCCTAGTCGAAGCGGTAAAAACATTATTCCACTTTGATTTCTTCACTGATTATAGTATATCTTTTACTTTTTCTTTTATTTTTGAGTTAGCTATGACTGATTAATCTCTTAACTAGGGCTAAAATGTGAAGTTGTAATTTATTTTGATGATTCCTTTGTTTTGATTCTTGTTCTTTTTGAATATCATTGATATTTAGTTTAAATTTAAGAAATATTTTTAGTTTTCTATGATTTATTGTGACTCAAATTACAATAGATGCTGTGATAGATTTTAATATTTATTTTAAGATTGTGAGATTGGTAAAACAAATGATTCACCATTATCTCCTGAGCATGGGTGATGCATGAATCCCCTTTCAATCATCACAATACTCCTTCATTGAGGACTAGATCAATGAAAAGTTCAAAGATTTTATTAAGTGTCAAATATTACATATTTCCCCTGTTTATATCTTGGTTTTATGAATAAGATAATACTTAATGGGTATATTTTATAGATGTTTGTATTGTGAGGTGAATCTGAGAGGTTGGATTGAAAAGATCATTAAAAGCGTGTATTTGATGCTCAAGAATCACCAAGGCAAGGGGTGGATCTTAGGAGAAAAATATTGAAGAATTCACTTGCCAATGTTCCAAGGAATCCAAGTGAGAAATGAAGAGTTGAAGATTTGAAGTGAAGAAAAGGAATCTTGAAAATTGTCCTGAAAAAAGATATTCTGAAATTTCAAGTCTACAAAATCATTGTTCTAAAAAGGTGTAAGAATAAACTTCCATGACATTGAAGCTTCCAAGTGCAATTGAAGGTAGTTTGATTCAATCGAGAATTTCAGGATTTTCAAACCATACTTACCGAACCATTCTGGACAAGTTTCGATGGCATTAAAATCATTTCGATGGCATCGGAGCTTCCGTCGAAGCTTCCATCGAAGGCTCTTCGATGACATTGAAAGAGTACGAAGATTTTATGGGAAGTACGTAAATTTAAGGCAGTTTCTAGACTTTTCCAAGTTGATGCGAAAGTTGGAATTCCATAACTATAAATAAAACTCCCTAGGATGCACTAAATCATCTTATGGGATATGTAAAGGTAGAGAAGGCTTAGGTGGAGTGCTAACAACATTCTTATACTTCAATTTCTTCATAGATTCTAGTATACCTTTTACTTTTACTTTTATTTTTGAGTTAGATATGACTAACTAATCTCTTAGGTAGGGCTACAAGGTGAAGATGTAATTTATTTTTATGTTTCCTTTGCTTTGATTCTAGTTTATGTTGAACATTATTGATTTCTAGTTTGAATTTAAGGAATATTTTTGATTTTCTATGATTTATTGTGACTTAAATTACAATAGTTGCTATGATAGCTTTGAATATCTTCTTTTCATGTTTTGAGATTGTGAGATTCGTAAAAACCGTGATTCACCATCATCTCCCGGGCATGGTGGATGCATGAATTCCCTTCCAATCATCACAATACTCCTTCATTGAGGATTGAATCAATGAAAAGTTTACAGCTTTTGTTGAATGTCAAATATTGCATATTTCCCCTTGTTTATATCTTGGTTTTATGAACATGAAATGCTTAATGGGTATATTTTATACATGTTTGTATTGCGAGGTGAATTTGAGAGGTTGGATTGAAAAGAATGTTAAAAGCATGTATTTAATGCTCAAGAATCACCAAGGCAAGGGATGTATCTTAGGAGAAAAAGATTGAAGAATTCACTTGCCAATGATCCATGGAAACCAAGTGAGAAATGAAGAGAATTGTAGATTTGAAGTGAAGAAAAGGAATAATAAAAATTGTACTAGAAAAAAGATATTCTGAAATTCCAGGGCTAGAAAAACATTGTTCTAAAAAAGTACTAGAATAAACATCCATGACATCTAAGCTTCTATCGAAGGCACTTCAATGGCATCGAATGTGCAATCGAAGCTAGTTCGATTTAATTAAGAATTTAAAGAATTTCAAGCCAAACTTGCTAGACAGTTTTAGACAAGTTTCAATGGCGTCGAAGTCACTTCGATGGAATTAGAGCTTCCATCGAAGCTTCTATCAAAGGGCCTTCGATGACTTCAAAAGAATATGTAGATTTTATGCAGACTGTGTAAATTTGAGGCAGTCTCTTGATTTTCCTAACTCGATGCAAAGGTTGGAGTTCCACAACTATAAATAAAACTTTATTGGATTCTCCAAAGTATCGGAAAGGGAGAGGAGGACTAAGCAGAGTGCTAACAACATTCTTCCACTTCAATTTCTTCATAGATTCTAATATATCTTTTTCTTTTTCTTTTATTTTTGAGTTAGTTATGACTAACTAATGTCTTAGCTAGGGCTACGAGGTGAAGCTATAATTTCTTTTCATGTTTACTTTACTTTGATTCTTATTTATGTTGAACATCATCGATTTCTAGTTTGAATTTAAGGAATATTTTTAGTTATTTATGATTTATAATGACTCAAATTATAATAGATGTTGTGATAGCTTTGAATATCTTCTTTTCCTTCCTTTTTTTTTTTCAGATTATGAGATTAGTAAAACTCGTGATTCACCATCATCTCCCGAGCATGGTGGATGCATGAAATCCTTTCCAATAATCACAATACTCCTTTTATGAGGAATAGATCAATGAAAAGTTCAGAGATTTTGTTGAGTGTCAAATATTGCATATTTTCCCCTGTTTAATCTTGGTTTTATGATCATGATAACGCTTAATAGGTATATTTTATAAATGTTTGTATTGCAAGGTAAATTTGAGATGTTAAAATGAAAAGAATCTTAAAAGCATGGATTTGATGCTTAAGAATAACCAAGGTAAGAGATGGATCTTAGGAGACCAAGATTGAAGAATTCACATGCCAAAGATCAAGGGAAACCAAGTGAGAAATGAAGAGAATCGAAGATTTGAAGTGAAGAAAAGGAATCCTGAAAATTGTTCTAAAAAAAGATATTCTAAAATTTCGGGGCTTGAAAAACAATGTTCTGAGAAAGTACCAGAATAAACTTCCATGGCATCAAATCTTCCATTGAAGGTGCAATCGAAGTTAGTTCAATTCAATTGAGAATTTCAGTATTTTTAAGCCAAATTTGATGAACAGTTCTAGATAAGTTTTGATGGCGTTAAAGTCATTTCGATGCCATTAGAGATTCCATCAAAGCTTCCATCAGAGGCCCTTTGATGACATCAAAAGTGTACGTAAATCTTACGCGGACTACGTAAAATTGTGGTAGTTTCTAGATTTTACCAACTCAATGCGAAAGTTGGACTTCCATAATTATAAATAAAACTCCCTAGGATGCTCCAAAACATCTTTTAGGGTTTGGAAAGGGAGAGAAGGCTTAGGCAGTGTGTAACATCCCGAAAATCGGGGGGTCGAGTAAAAACTCCACTCCCGAGTTTCAAAATGTTATTTATGCAACATAGATATGTATGATTGAATGTTGTCTGTGATAATGTATTAAACATGAGTGAGATTAAGCCAGAACAGCATATCATACTCTAGAGACTATTAAATTTACAAGCGGAAGACTGCGATAGTAGGTATAACATATGTAAATTGTTGTATGTCTCCAGAGTGTGAACATATTACCAAGTTATATACATACATGTATGCTCCAAAAGTGAACAAAGGAATATACATGAGTGCTCTAAAAATATAAAATGACAAGTGTCAAGGTATCTAATCAACCTCCCTGTAATCCCGTCAATCAGATCACGCATAAAGGAGGAATCCTCCTCATCATCATCAAGTCCAGCTCCGCCTCGCAGGCCGCGCCATCATCTGTAATCACAAGAGGGACTGGTGGGTGTCCGGAAACACCATCCCGTAACGTGGGAGTGAGTGATCAACTCAGTGGGATAAGAGAGCAGAGATTAGCATGTTATCAAATCAATCATGTGATAATAGTAAAGCAGTAAATCAAACAATCCTAATATTGTTGTTAATGCAATATGACATGACGTGATGTATGCCCTCACCGACGATCTCCCTCATACGGCACCATCTTCGTCCGCGGCATGCAATCGACCCTCAAGTGCTCCACATCTTCCAGGCACATGCAATGGCATGGTGATATGATTTTCGAGTTATTATTAGTCTATTCAAAACAGCAGGATTGGGAAACTAAGGTACCTCCCTTGTATCAATCCCAACACAGATCCTATCTAGGTTCGTCACTCCTAGTAATCTCATACGATGTATATTTTGTAGGTCGCTGCAAGGGCTGCCAGGGCTGTTGCACGCACTCGTTGCTCCGCTCCCCCATCACCTAATCAATACAGGCCTACTGTACTCTACTGCTACGGAAGCGTCGTCGCCTCCCGTAGACTCAGAATACGCTCGCGGTCACTACAAAGGGCTGCCAGGGCTGTTGCTCGCACTCGTTGCACCGCTCCCCCATCACCTTATCAATGTAGGCCAACAACAAGAATATAGTGTCCCATACCACCATAATCTGCTCACGAGTCTAGGTGCTCACTGGTCACTACGGGGAGGTTTGTGGCCCCAACGTAGGCCGACAGCTCGACCACGGTGTCCCATACCACCATGCCCGGCTCATGAGTCTTTATGGATCAAGGTACCATGGTTAACAGGGTTTACAATGGTAAGTTCAGTACCCTAGGTTCAAGCAGTTATGACTCATGCAGGGTGAACATATAACGGCCAGTCGGGTTACTTGACGGGCTCGACTAGCACGATCGCATCGCAAGTCGAACGACATGAAGTGCGTAAAACACTTCGCGTGGCCTAACCACTGCCGCCAACTCCAACACGACTCGCGTTCATCGACGCGTCCTTCGTGGCCAAGATAAGCTAACCACGAATTCGCTCGGTTGCCGACTGCCTGGACTATGTATAGTCCCAAACACATATGAATCTACGTCAGCGATCATGTGAGAGTATTGGAAATGAAACACAACCATGTGAGCATGTTAACACATGTTATATCGTACAACTTAAGTAAATCATCTAACACATGCCTTTCGTACATATAATGAACTTATGCATATCGCCAACATATAGAAAATCATTTCCATCAGCATATTAATTGAGAATTCAATCTCAAACTAAATCATAACACCATTTAATTCAATACATACTAATACAAGTATTTATACAAACACTTACACTACACACTTAAGTCTACATATAGTATGTCGACCCGAAGTGCGCATTTAGGCAAAAATTTTTGCCAAACTAATTATGCACGTATTCCTAACATTCTAATGCGACAATAAACCATGTCAATCACATCAGCAAAATATGAGTAAAAACAGTACTTCCTACAAATGACTAAAATGCCCTAAATCTCATATTCTTCGTTGGCTTACGAAACAGGAAACGGACAACATGTTGTACATGTCAAACGGCGTTGCCGTCAAGAATCTACTATTAAACGACATTGAAAGCTTTGGAAACAGTCAATCAAAGCGTCTAAAATCCGCACCTTTTCCCTTATAGGTGAAGTGATTCGAACGGAGCGTATACGCTTCGTCTACGGCGATCAGACAACCTGAAACACATGTACATCAGCTACTATTCTATTTGAATCGAAGAAATCCCCAAATCAGCAAGTGGTTAGGGTTTTTCTTACCTAGAAGTGCGTTGGAATCACCAGGAAAGTGATCAGAGTGCGTCGCCTAAGCACGTGCAGCAGCAGCAGCAGGTGGCAGGAAAATCACTCCCACTCTCTCTCACAAACTGTCACCTTTTCTCTCTCCCAATCTAGGGCTTTTTGCAATTTCGGATGGAAGAGAGGAGTGAGGGTTTCAACCCCTTTTATAAGCTTAAAAATGCCCGAAATAGGCTCGGGAACGAAGTTTACTTAGTGCATATCCAATTCGGGGCTGTTTCGGTCCAAAAGATGCTTTCTGGTGGTCCCCTGGCCGAATGCGGTCGGACTTAAGCTCATGCATACTGGATCTAGCACGCATCAAGTTTTCAGACCGGTAGGGTTCCCAGATCGCACGTGGCGGTCCAATTTCAGTTCAACGGTCATCGCACCTAGATCAGGTCTACAAATCTCGTGATATGAAATAGAAATTTTTCCTGATCCGAGGGTGTAATTTGGCTGGATTCTGACGGTCAGAACGATCAATACTGATGTGTCAAATCGTGTGCCAGATTTGAATTTCAAATTTCAATTATAACCCTATTCTCACTCTCTTCACTCCAGGCTCAATGAAATAGCCTCTGAATGTCAGTTGGACTTGATTTTCGAAACGATTGCCAAGCCCAGCTAAGTGGTCATAACGGTCTAAGATGGTAGGTATCGGACTTTCGACGTGCGGTCTAGATCCAATACAAAGTTTCAAAGAGGTCCCGAGAACAAACCGGTTTAGAGTTTGATCCGAGGCTTTAGAGCATTATAGCATCATTGGTTCCACTCGCTTTGGGCCTTGTAGAACGTATTTAAAGTGATCAGGGACAATTTTCCAGCTACTTTAGCGTCGCGCTAGCTAACTTACACTTATTTTCCAAAGGAATTAATCCTGCGTGATTTCTTTGACTATGGAATTGGGTTCTGAGCGATTTCTCAGGTGTTTTAGTTAACCCATTGCCTAAGGACGTCTAATCCCAAATTAGCCGAAATTCGGGGTGTTACAATCTATCCCCCTTAAAATAAAATTTTATCCCCGAAATTGGCGAAGGGCAAGGAGTACTTTTTCTAAGGAAGATTCAAATCCTATTTAATAACCTAACCGTACATATAACCTAAATCAAATGTTTCGATCCTGGGCCAGTGGGAAAGAGGCCAACCACTCTTCCGCTGCGCCACTCTGATCGAACGGTAGCGTTGACTAACCTAACTGGATTGGACT
The DNA here is from genome assembly GCA_037074715.1 of Magnolia kwangsiensis. Classification (NCBI taxonomy): domain Eukaryota; kingdom Viridiplantae; phylum Streptophyta; class Magnoliopsida; order Magnoliales; family Magnoliaceae; genus Magnolia; species Magnolia kwangsiensis. The sequence goes on along the minus strand of CM073572.1, from coordinate 129,521,004 downwards.
TAATTCGTTCTACCCCCCTTAAAACTTGGTTTTACTTAAAGTTCAAGAGTCTATGCATCGCTCCGTACATCAGAACGAGGTGCAACTTAAGACCTATCCTTGACATAAATTGGGAAACAACTTCTCTACATGGTTTTCCTTGCTAATGATGCATTCTATGGCATTGGTACCTATGATCATAGAGATGAGCCTAATCTCTATTATAGTTAAGTTCAGGGGCAGGTATGACTTGGTGGCAAGATGTCGAATTCTCTACTGGCTTTAAGTCCTCGCCATTTTCCAAAGATACTGTGATCCCGTTCGGTTGTATGTGGTCGAGCCAACACGGAAGAAAAGTAGCATAGTGGGTCTGAGCCGGATACATAGACTTTCCGTCTAGCTAGGACAGAAGATTTATTGTATCAATTCTTAATCCGAGTCGATGCCGATCTTCTGCTTGATCAGAGCATTGGATTTATTGGTAACCACTAGGATTAGGAAGTCGATTCAAACCGCGAATACATCGCTTACATGTAGTTCCTTTATTCCGCATTCCCGAATGCAATAAGCCCTTGGGGAAGGTAATTTTAAGGGGCGTGCTAGTACATTCTAAGTTCAATGTGAGGGAGTTATAAATGTTCCCTGAGAGTGAATGGTTCCTTCCTATGGGCAACAACAGAAGTCTATAAGTCATAAGGGGATCTATCGAAGGAATAAGGTTCTACTTCAACCAAATCTAACCTACAATTCCTCAGCATATACAGGCTTTACACTACTTAAGGTAACTAATAGGCTAGTCTGTAACTCAGCAGCTATAATTCAAAGCCTAAGAAAGCTATAATCCAAAGCCTAAGTGTAACACCCTGAAAATCGGGGGTCGTGTATAAACTCAACTCCTGAGTTTCAGACCGTCACTTATGCAACAAAAATGATTATGATTCAATGTTGTCTGATTTAAAGCATTCACATGAGTAAAAGTATACCAAAACTGCAATTCATACTTTGGATCCAGTGATAAAAGCAAGCGAAAGACTAAACCATATGTATATCACTGTATGGAAAAATAAAGTAAATCTCATCTGTCTCTAAAGTATGAATACATCTCTGAGTCTCATATACATGTACATGAACAAAAATGTAATGTTCCAAATAGTCCCACTGAAGCCCCATCGATCCAGGTCGCCTACGGGAAGCCGTCGTGATACTGCATGTACGAGAACTCATCCTGGTCCTCGTCAATGTCTGGCTCCACCTCCTGGATCTCAGCCTCACCTGCATCTACAACAGGGTCTGGTGGGTGTTGCAAACACCATCCCGTAACGTGGGAGTGAGTGATCAACTCAGTGGAATCATAGAGCAAGGATTAGCATATTCACAATTCAATCATGCGATAATAGTAAAGCAGTAAATCAGACAATCCTAATACTGTTATTAATGCAAGATGACATGACGTGATGTATGCCCTCACCGACGATCTCCCTCATACGGCAACATCTTACGACCATGGCATGCCACACTCCCTAGAGTGCTCCACATCTTCCAGGCACATGCAATGCTATGGTGATATGATTTCCAAGTTGTTATTAGTCCATTCAAACAGCAGGATTGGGAAACTAAGGTACTTTCCTTGTATCGATCCCAACACAGATCCTGTCTAGGGTCGTCACTCCTAGTAATCTCATACGATGTATATTTCGTAGGTCACTACAAGGGCTGTCAGGGCTGTTGCTCGCACTCGTTGCATCGCTCCCCCATCACCTTATCAATACAGGCCTACCGTACTCTACTGCAACGGAAGGGTCGTCGCCTCCCGTGGACTCAGAATACGCTCGCGGTCACTACAAAGGACTCGTCGCCTGATCAGTGTAGGCCGACAGCTAGAATATAGTGTCCCATACCACCATAATCTGCTCACGAGTCTAGGTGCTCATTGGTCACTACGGGGAGGTTTGTGGCCCCAGCGTAGGCCGACAGCTCGACCACGGTGTCCCATACCACCATGCCCGGCTCATGAGTCTTCGTGGATCAAGGTACCATGGTTAACAAGGTTTACAATGGTAAGTTCAGTACCCTAGGTTCAAGCAGTTATGACTCATACAAGGTGAACATACATCGGCCAGTCGGGTTGCTTGACGGGCTCGACTAGCGCGATCGCATCTCAAGTCGAACGACATGAAGTGTGTAAAACACTTCGAGTGGCCTAACCACTGCCGCCAACTTCAAACACGAATCACGTTCATCGACGCGTCGTTCGTGGCTATGACCAGTCAGCCATGAATTCGCTCGGTTACCGACTGCCTGGACTAAGTCTAGTCCCAAACATTTATGGAATCACATTAGCAATATATGTAAAGGTATTGGAATTGAAATATAATCATATGAGCATGTTAACACATGTTATAACATTCAACTTAAGCAAATCTTCAACACATACTTTCCATGCATGTAATGGAATCATGCATATGGTCAACATGTAGGAAATCATTTAGGTCACCATATTAACTAAGAAATCAATCTCAAACTACCACATAACATCATTTAATTCAATACATACTAATACAAGCATTTATACAAACACATACACTACACCCTTAAGTCTACATATAGCATGTTGACCCAAAGTGCGCAACTAGGCGAATCTCTTCGCCAAACTAATTATGCAAGCATTCCTAACTCCCTAATGCGACAACAAACCATGTCAATCTCGTCAACAAAATATGAATGTAGACCGTACTTCCTACAAATGACTAAAATGCCCTAAATCTCATATTCTTCATTAATTTACGAAACAGGAAACGGAGAGCATGTTGTACATGTCAAACGGCGATGCCGTCAATAATCTACTATTAAACGACATTGAAAGTGTTGTAAACCGTCATTCAAAGCGTCTAAAATCCTCACCTAGTCTCTTACGGATGCGGGATTTTGAACGAAGCGTGTACGCTTCGTCTACGGCAGTAGGAGAACCTATTTTACAAGTTACGTTAGCTAACACGTCGTGAATCTAAGTAAACCCCAAATCAGCAAGTTCTAGGGTTGTTTTATACCTGAAAGAATGGAGAAATCACCAGCCAGGTGATTGGGAAGAGTCGCTGAAGCAGTAGCAATCGGTGGCTCGGAGACGGGAAAAATCCCTTCCACTCTCTCTCTCAAACTCTCTCTCCTTTTCTCTAGGGTTTGCAATTTTTGGATGGGAGAGAGAAATGAGGGTTTCAACCCCTTTTATAAGCTTAAAAATGCCAGAAACAGGCTCCGGAACGAAGTTTACTTGGTGCCTATCCATTTCGGGGCTGTTTCGGTCCAAAAGTTGCTTTCTGGTGGTCCCCTGGTCGATTGCGATCGGACTTAAGCTCATGCGTACCAGATGTAGCACGTATTAAGTTTTCAGTCTGGCAGGGTTCGCAGATCGCACATGGCGGACCAGTTTCAGTTCAGCGGTCACCGTACGTAGATCAGGGCTGAAAGTCTCATGATAATAAATAGAAATTTTTCCTGATCTGAGGGTGTAATCTGGATGAATTCTGAAGTCAGAATGCTTAATACTGACGCGTCAAGTCATGTGCCAGATTTGAATTTGAAATTCCAATTCTGTCCCTATTCGCGGTCTCTTCAGTCCGGGTTCAACGAAATAATCTGTGATTATCGGTTTGACTTGATTTTCGAGATGATTGTCAAGTCCAGCTGGGCGGTTCTAACGGTCTAAGATAGGAGGTATCGGACCTTCGACGCGCGGTCTAAATCCAATACAAGAATTCAAAGTGGTCCAGAGAATAAACCCGCTTAGAGTTTGATCCGAGGTTATAGAGTATTGTAGAGTTGTTTGTTCTACTCGATTTGGGTCTTGTAGAACGTATTTAAAGTGATCAGGGACTATTTCCCAGCTACTCTAGCGTTGCGCTAGCTAACTTACGCTTAATTTCCATGGAATTTAATTCTACGCGATTTCGGGTCGAGTTGGTACTCGAGCCCAAGTACAGATTTTTCACGGGCGTTACACTAAGATTATACGGTAGAAGGCTTTCCCATATAGTCAGATCCTTCAACTCTAGGAGTGTTATCTCTAAGTCCAAAACGCCAAGGGCCTATATGGCCAGTAGCATTAAGTTATATTAAATGGAACCGCATTCCTAATCCCATGTTGGGATAGGGAGTGGCACGCTTGGTAGGAGGGTGGGGTGGGATAAAAATTCATTTGTAGACTGAATCCCAGGAGTTACTATACTTCCAATCTAGGGACAATACCTTACAGCGAAATGAAACGGCATGTATTCCATCTAACCAAATTTCGTCACAATATATGGAATAAAGTTCCACATGGATTATGACAGAGATGCATTCGGCTATGCTAAGCCCAAACCACTGACGCAACACATTGTCTACCAGTGACATCACTAGACCCAATAACAACAAAACACAGAAATCCTTAAAATAAAAATCAAACAATTTACAGGGCAAAGGCATAGATGCCTAACTCTACCAAAGGACTTTACCACAGTCCCGACTTACCTTCTTTATCCCTGTCGAGTCTAATACTGTCTGTTGCTCACTAGAGCTCTCTCAGCCATATATTTTCGGTATCCCTTAAGCAAAGAAAATGGAGAAATAGGATTGAGAGGGAGGATGGTGAAAAGAGAGAAAAAGGCTAAAACAGCTTAACAATAGCCATGGAAAATGGGGGAAATGCAAGAAAATGGCTAACCAAACTAGAAAAGGGAGATTTAGGCGTTGTAGAGGGATGCTTCAAACTCCCCTAGGATGTATTTTCAGAAAGAAAAGAGAATGAAAAAGGGGAATGGAGCACCTCACGATTTCAGCTCGATTTGGGGGTTGTAAGAGCTCCAAACGATGAAATCTTCAAGAGGAAGGGCTGAAAACCGAAATAGAATGGTGGAGAGTGGTTGGTTGTGACCGAAAATGAGATTGGGAGAGGTTTGACTTCGAGATTTGAGGGGAAGACAGCAAAAATGTGAAGAAAGGAGAGCTTAGAGGGGCATTTTGTGAAGGAGGTACATCTTTTGGGGGGTTTCAAGGTACGGACCGCATACCAGGGGGATACCCTAGCCCTCAAACTCCTCCATCCCAAAGGCCAGACCCATCTGATGAGTTTGACCGGCGAAGCATCACCGAATCGGCGATGGTATCGCCGGTGAACTTGCAAATTGGCCATTAAGGCCATATGGTATGGGTTCCCCTTGCCCTAGGGATTCCAAAAAGGTATGGTTCCCACTTTGGTTCATTGTAGATTGCCCTAGGGAGGCCCAAACATCTATCTGAGGCTTTTCAGGGCTAATCTGTAATATCGAATACAAAACCCTATCATGCAGCATATGATTTTGGGGTAGAAGGAGCAAGTACATCCATCTAGCCCATTACTTGCTAAATAGAGCGAAGTTAGAATGGCCTTATGGCCATTTTTCATGAAATTTTACTATTCACTGTAAAAATTTTTGAAAGTATGATTTTATGTTATCTTCACATTATTATTGATGCCTAACATGAAAAAGATAAGAGAAAATTGAAGATTGGAGTGGTGAGAGGAAGAATTTCGAAGATTTTCGGTGAAACGGGGTTTTTAAGCCCTGGCGATTGAATACAGGGGTCGTGGTTGTCCCACGGCCCAAAAATTCATATTTACGGGTTTAGAATCATTCAAAAAACCTCTCAACCCACTTACCTACAACCTAGGAGCTATTCGGGCTGCTTCACGCGGCCCTAGATGCGCTACGGACTCGATCACGCGATTGAAATGAATAGACTTCGCCTATTGGCGAATCTGGGATCCTAGAAGTGTTTTTAGACCCTTCTCGCACCCACCTAAGTCAAAGGAAGCGACAGCGTACGTCGCGTGACCATAACCCAGGCCCGGTTTAATCCAAATCATGCTCTGATACCATCTGTAACATCACGAAAATCGGGGGGTTGAGTAAAAACTCCACTCCCGAGTTCCAAAATGTTATTTATGCAACATAGATATGTATGATTGAATGTTGTCTGTGATAATGTATTAAACATGAGTGAGATTAAGCCAGAACAACATATCATACTCCAGAGACTATTAAATTTACAAGCGGAAGACTGCGATAGTAGGTATAACATATGTAAATTGTTGTATGTCTCTAGAGTATGAACATATTACCAAGTTATATACATACATGTATGCTCCAAAAGTGAACAAAGGAATATACATGAGTGCTCTAAAAATATAAAATGACAAGTGTCAAGGTATCTAATCAACCTCCCTATAATCCCGTCAATCAGATCACGCATAAAGGAGGAATCCTCATCATCATCAAGTCCAGCTCCGCCTCGCAGGCCGCGCCATCATCTGCAATCACAATAGGGACTAGTGGGTGTCCGGAAACACCATCCCGTAACGTGAGAGTGAGTGATCAACTCAGTGGGATAAGAGAGCAGAGATTAGCATGTTATCAAATCAATCATGCGATAATAGTAAAGAAGTAAATCAAACAATCCTAATATTATTGTTAATGCAATATGACATGATGTGATGTATGCCCTCACCGACGATCTTCCTCATACGGCACCATCTTCATCCGCGGCATGCAATCGACCCTCAAGTGCTCCACATCTTCCAGGCACATGCAATGGCATGGTGATATGATTTTCGAGTTATTATTAGTCCATTCAAAACAGCAGGATTGGAAAACTAAGGTACCTCCCTTGTATCAATCCCAATACAGATCCTATCTAGGGTCGTCACTCCTAGTAATCTCATACGATGTATATTTTGTAGGTCGCTGCAAGGGCTACCAGGGCTGTTGCACGCACTCGTTGCTCCGCTCCCCCATCACCTTATCAATACAGGCCTACTGTACTCTACTGCTACGGAAGGGTCGTCGCCTCCCGTAGACTCAGAATACGCTCGCGGTCACTACAAAGGGCTGTCAGGGCTGTTGCTCGCACTCGTTGCACCGCTCCCCCATCACCTTATCAATGTAAGCCGACAACAAGAATATAGTGTCCCATACCACCATAATCTGCTCACGAGTCTAGGTGCTCACTGGTCACTACGGGGAGGTTTGTGGCCCCAGCGTAGGCCGACAGCTCGACCACGGTGTCCCATACCACCATGCCCGGCTCATGAGTCTTTATGGATCAAGGTACCATGGCTGACAGGGTTTAAAATGGTAAGTTCAGTACCCTAGGTTCAAGCAGTTATGACTCATGCAGGGTGAACATACAACGGCCAGTCGGGTTACTTGACGTGCTCGACTAGCACGATCGCATCGCAAGTCGAACGACATGAAGTGCGTAAAACACTTCGCGTGGCCTAACCACTGCCGCCAACTCTAACACGACTCGCGTTCATCGACGCGTCCTTCGTGGCCAAGATAAGCTAACCACGAATTCGCTCGGTTGCCGACTGTCTGGACTACGTATAGTCCCAAACACATATGAATCCACGTCAGCGATCATGTAAGAGTATTGGAAATGAAACACAACCATGTGAGCATGTTAACACATGTTATATCGTACAACTTAAGTAAATCATCTAACACATGCCTTTCGTACATATAATAAACTTATGCATATCGCCAACATATAGAAAATCATTTCCATCTGCATATTAATTGAGAATTCAATCTCAAACTAAATCATAACACCATTTAATTCAATACATACTAATACAAGCATTTATACAAACACTTACACTACACACTTAAGTCTACATATAGTATGTCGACCCGAAGTGCGCATTTAGGAGAATCTCTTCGCCAAACTAATTATGCACGTATTCCTAACATTCTAATGCGACAATAAACCATGTCAATCATATCAGCAAAATATGAGTAAAAACAGTACTTCCTACAAATGACTAAAATGCCCTAAATCTCATATTCTTCGTTGGTTTACGAAACAGGAAACGGACAACATGTTATATATGTCAAACGGCGTTGCCGTCAAGAATATACTATTAAACGACATTGAAAGCTTTGGAAACAGTCAATCAAAGCGTCTAAAATTCGCACCTTTTCCCTTATAGGTGAAGTGATTCGAACGGAGTGTATACGCTTCGTCTACGGCGATCAGACAACCTAATACACATGTACATCAACTACTACTCTATTTGAATCGAAGAAATCCCCAAATCAGCAAGTGGTTAGGGTTTCCTTACCTAGAAGTGCGTTGGAATCGCTGGAAAAGTGATCGGAGTGCGTCGCCTAAGCACGTGCAGCAGCAGCAGCAGGTGGCAGGAAAATCACTCCCACTCTCTCTCACAAACTGTCACCTTTTCTCTCTCCCAATCTAGGGCTTTTTGCAATTTCGGATGGGAGAGAGGAGTAAGGGTTTCAACCCCTTTTATAAGCTTAAAAACGCCCGAAATAGGCTCGGGAATGAAGTTTACTTAGTGCATATCCAATTCGGGGCTGTTTCGGTCCAAAAGATGCTTTCTGGTGATCCCATGGCCGAATGCGGTCGGACTTAAGCTCATACATACTGGATCTAGCACGCATCAAGTTTTCAGACCGGTAGGGTTCCCAGATCGCACGTGGCGGTCCAATTTCAGTTCAACGGTCATCGCACCTAGATCAGGTCTACAAATCTCGTGATATGAAATAGAAATTTTTCCTGATCCGAGAGTGTAATTTGGCTGGATTCTAACGGTCAGAATGCTCAATACTGATGCGTCAAATCGTGTGCCAGATTTGAATTTCAAATTTCAATTCTAACCCTATTCTCACTCTCTTCACTCCAGGCTCAATGAAATAGCCTCTGAATGTCAGTTGGACTTGATTTTCGAAACGATTGCCAAGCCCAGCTAAGTGGTCATAACGGTCTAAGATGGTAGGTATCGGACTTTCGACGCGCGGTCTAGATCCAATACAAAGTTTCAAAGAGGTCCCGAGAACAAACCGGTTTAGAGTTTGATCCGAGGCTTTAGAGCATTATAGCACCATTGGTTCCACTCACTTTGGGCTTTGTAGAACGTATTTAAAGTGATCAGGGACTATTTCCCAGCTACTTTAGCGTCGCGCTAGCTAACTTACACTTATTTTCTAAAGGAATTAATCCTACGTGATTTCTTTGACTATGGAATTGGGTTCTGAGCGATTTCTCAGGTGTTTTAGTTAACCCATTGCCTAAGGACGTCTAATCCCAGATTAGCCAAAATTCGCGGTGTTACACAGTGCGATAACAACGTTCTTCCACTTCAATTTCTTCATGGATTCTAGCATAGCTTTTACTTTTTTTTTTATGTTAGCTATGACTAATTAATTCTTAACTAGGGCTAAGAGGTGAAGCTGTAATTTATTTTAATGCTTCCATTGCTTTGATTCTTACTTATGTTGAACATCATTGATTTCTAGTTTGAATTTAAGGAATATTTTCAGTTTTCTATAATTTATTGTGACTTAAATTACAGTAGTTGTTATGATAGCTTTGAATATCTTCTTTTCATGTTTTGAGATTGTAGGATTGGTAAAACTCGTGATTCACAATCATCTCCCAGGCATGGTGGATGCATGAATTCCCTTCCAATCATCATAATACTCCTTCATTGAGGACTAGATCAATGAAAAGATTAGAGATTTTGTTAAGTGTCTAATATTTCATATTTCCCCTTGTTTATATCTTGGTTTTATGAACATGATAATGTTTAATTGGTATATTTTATATATATTTGTATTGCGAGGTGAATCTACGAGGTTGGATTGAAAAAGATGTTAAAAGCATGGATTTGATGCTTAAGAATCACTTAAGCAAAGGATGGATCTTGGGAGACCAAGATTAAAGAATTCACATGCCAAAGATTTAAGAAAACCAAGTGAGAAATGAAAAGAATCAAAGATTTAAAGTGAAGAAAATGAATCCTGAAAAAAGATATTCTGAAATTCTGGGTCTAGAAAAACATTGTTTTGAAAAAGTGTCAGAATAAACTTCCATGGCATCGAAGCTTCCATCGAAGGCACTTCGATGGTATCTATCATGCCCTAAATTCGGGAACCAAGCTCTCAAAATTCTTGATTGCCGAATCCGATGCCAACAGCCTCTGTAGTACCCCATTCTCTGCTCCCAGTGCCCATATATTGGATTCTGATCCTGGGATTCTATAAGGAGGATTTTCAGCATGAATTTTATTTTTTTATAAGAAGCATAACCTAGACACAAACAACAACATCACCACATATCCACTATAATAATAAACCTTTAAGTATAACACAAAAAGGGAAATACCAGATGGATATCAAAAACTCTAGAAGCTCAGCCACACGCTCTTGTCTTAGTGCTGCTACGTCCTAGCGTCACCTGCATGCAACGGCGTGCATAAGCTTATAGAAAGCTTAGAGGGTGGTGTACATGTGTGTAAGTTATGTACCAAGTATACAATATCAGAGTAATGCAGAAAGATGCTAGTAAACCCATGAATGTTATCAACCGTACCAAGGCTATGCGATGCAAGGACTACATGGCCAAATGTCATATGCAAGATGTAACGCAAGCATACCAGTCCTCAGTTGGATCCACATATCAGTACAGTCCATCTCCGAAATATCATCGGGGTCTAGTGCACTCCACAATGACTGCCCCTCCACTAGGCACGTTGCCAAGTGAGTGTAAGAGACCTCACTACCCACCTAACCAGTAGTAAGCCAATATCTACCCGGCTTGTCAGTAGTGGACCCATTTCTAAGCTGGTCAAACTCAGCCTAGCTTTGACCCCTGCTCTTTGGCCGGATAAGGCCACACTCCCTTCCAACCGACCACAATGCAGTGGGAGATGCGTCCTATTGTATTTGGCACTCGTTTACTCATGTATCCACTCGGTTTAGACGTTGGAACATCCTCCTGGTACCATAAGGGTTCTGAGACTTTCACCTAAGGATATCCTACATGCCCTAGTGTTAGAATTAAAAATTTTTGATATCCAATCCTGCCATCTATGATATGCCTATGAAGACCACAACCTTGATGTTGCTAGGGTGTACAGTGATCGTATCACACAAATGCAAGATGCATGAGTCACACTATCTAGTCATGCATCAATCCTACACATACCGCGTGCTCATATGGGGCAACTTCGTCTCTCCGGGAGTACCATAAACAATCAAGCCAATGGCACATGCTATGGTCAATCACTCCTCATAACAAGCATATAAATGATGCGCATGGGCATGCACCATGACATTATGCTAGGCATATCCAACGGTGATGTGTACTCTCCTACAATTAATATACGCGCTAGATGACATACTCATATCAAGAATGGGCCTCATCGGTAAGTCTAATGTATATAACAAGGGGGAGTCAAGAGGATGAGCCTAAGTACAAGAGTGGGCTTCCTCACCCTCTCCATCACGTAGAAAATCGGTCTCCTATGGGACCCAATAAGCACAAGATGGGCTCTATGGCTTGGATAAATCTACCAAGCATGGTGGAAGCACCACTAATAATGAGGACCCAACGGTTTGGGTTAACACACTAAGAGAAGATGAGAATGGGCCCTAGGGAGGTTTACAACGTAGACCATTAACCATCATTACCTCCTAGAGTTCGGCCCGCTATAGAAACTACCTCATTATGGGGCCCATGACCCTTATAATAGCTAGAAAATAAATGGGTAGCATTCATATTATCTCATACATCATGGTGGGCTTCAAGGAATGGCCCATGGTCTACATACATTAAGGTGGGCTACATGGGGCAACCCATAGACCAGGAAAATGGTTGGGCAGGATATATATAGCACATCCATCATGGTGGCCCTCTTGGGGTAGCCCATAGGCTCTAGAAAATAGTTGGGCAAGGTGTACAACACATACATCATAATGGCTTACAAAATAGCCCATAAAATCCATCATAATGGATGGGTAGAACATACATTAGAGTGGGCTCTAAGGCTAGATGTCCAGCCCATCTGTGCCTGCTAGACGTTCAGAAATATGGATGGTTTAGTCCTCATTCAATCAGATGGAAGGTGGGCCTTACAAGGCACTGATGGGGCCCATGATCTCAGAAAAATAGAGGTATAGTGTGCATGCATTACACTTTCAACCTGGTGGGTCTCACAACTTTACAATAAGCAATATCATGCAGCAAGTTCGGCCCCTACTGGACGTCCAACCCTCTCAACCATCTGGACCTGCTGGGCGTCCAACAGATGGACTATCTAGGTGAAATACATATCTTATGGTGACCCATATATATGATAGTCGGCCCCACTAGATGAATAGCATGAATACAACATATACATAAGGGTGGGCCTACTGCTGGACAGCTAGTCTAGTAGCGTCCCAGCCCCTACTGGACGTTCATGAATGGCTGGACGGTCTGGATATAATATATACAAGTGGGCCCCACCTGTAGATGTCCCACTAAAGGACGACGTGAATACAATGCAACATCAAGGGAGGCCCATACAGGGCTAATAGTTAGCCCCAGTTGGACGCAGCCTAGTTGGGGAGTCCAACAGATGAGCTGCTGGCTTGGTTGGGGCATCCCACAGAGGGACAGCCTGGATGTCACACATATACATGAGGTGGGTCTCAGATAGATGGGCAACAAATAAGGGAGAGGGAGAAGATAAAACACATACATCAAAATAGACAACTACTGGACAATCAGTCCAGCAGCGTCCTGGCCTAGTTTGGGCATTGGATCTACCCTTGGGTTGGGCCTAGGGCCTACTGGATATGAAGATATGGATGGACGGTGTGCATCTTTCACATGTACAGTAGGGTGGGGTCTACATGAGTGGTCCACTGGCCCCAAAGATCAAGCTGATATCTATATTTTCCCTTCATTCAGGCTACTAGACAGTACCAACATTTGGGCTATCCTGGCCTGCTGGGCCCAATCCAAGGACGTCCTCCCTTAGCCGGGTGGTGTGAATTCAATCATGTATTAAGGTAGGGTCCACATGTTAGTGGGCCACTCCACTCTCATCAAAAAATTCAAGATGAAATAGAGGGCTTTATTCCATTCAAATGGTCAGCAATGTGGGCATGCAAACTGGGCAGCAACATGTTGTTGCATGGTATAGCCCACAAATGTTGAATGGGTGGATATACATCACATGCATCCGGGTAGGATCCACCTAAATGGGCCACACACATCAGAGCAAGCTTATTTCATGTTTTACCCTTTGTATTTGGGATCATGCCCATCAAGGCAGCAAGGTGGGCTGACCGGTTGTCCAGCAAGCTAGATAGCCAGTCGTCCCACCGGCTGGACGGTCTAGACCAATTGTACAAATCAGGTGGACCACACATCATGGAAAAACAAAGATGGAGAGAGAGAGAGAGAAACAGCTAGATGAGGGGCTTCGCCACTATGAGCCCCTCAAGATAAGTAATACATGCATATCCTTATGTGGGCCCTCAAAACAACAATGTAAGGTGGGGATGACATGCCCACCACAAAAATCATGGGGTCTAGATGATCGTATCAAGCTAATCATCACGGAAACATCATGATGGGGTCCATGGAAAATGGCCACATCATGGCACTTACACGCAAGCTTGGTGGGCCATTGGCCACACCTAGAGGCCAAGATAGGATCCCCCACCATTGATTAGTGGGTCCCACTTGCCCCGTGCTAGAAAATAAAGAAATCTACTCTAAAATACACCCACCCACCATTCCTTCTTCTTCCTCCCTTAAACTCTTAAGCTCCTAGGGTGCTTCTTTAATGATGGAGATGGGATTACTATGATTGGATTTGGTGGGATTTAGCTAGGATGAGGGCTAGTGAGATGGGTTTTCTCTCCTCTTGCTTGGACATCCAAGGCCTCTTAGTTGTAAAATGAGGAAGAAAGGGAGGGAGAGAGAGAGGTATAGGAAAACAATGATGAGGTTGTAAGGTAATCATGGTGTTGTAAGAGAGCATTGGACATGCTAGTCATCATTACTAGTAAGGCATGGGTGGCTAGGGTGATGTCATCCTAACCTAGGTAGGCTAGGATGATGTCATAATCATAATTGCTCTTATAGAGAATCTACTTTACCTGGAATATTTAGCCTTACAATGTGCAGTCTATGGCCGAGATTATGCACGGGTCATATCTCTTAGTCTAGGCATCACATTGGTGCACGAGACACGGTGTTGGAACCATGGTGATGGCACGGTCACAATGGTATAGGTTTTGGGTTGAGTTAACTCGGGTCTGCGAGATGCAACTTAAGGCCACTCGCAAATGCTATCTACAGGCCGCGAGTTGTCTAAATTCGATGGAGAGAATCACAAGGTCCTACGGAATGATATGATATTAGAACGAAGGCCTTACATCATCAAAGGTGCACTCAAAGTTAGTTCGATTCAATTGAGAATTTTAAGATTTTTAAGCCAAACTCGCAGGACAGTTTTGGACAAGTTTTGATGGCATCGGAGCTTCCATCAAAGGTCCTTTGATGACATTGAAAGAGTACGCACATATTATGCAGACTACATAAATTTGAGGAAGTTTTGCGAAAGTTGGAATTCAACAACTATAAATAAAATTCCCTAGGATGCTCCAAAACATCTTTTAGGGTTTAGAAAGGGAGTAAAGGTTTAGTTAGAGCACTAACAACATTCTTTCACTTCAATTTCTTCATGGATTCCAGTATATCTTTTACTTTTTCTTTTATTTTTGAGTTAGCTATGACTAATTAATATCTTAACAAAGGCAAAGAGGTCAAGCTATAATTTATTTTGATGCTTCCTTTGCTTTGATTCTTATTTATGTTGAACATCATTGATTTCCAGTTTGAATTTAGGGAATATTTTCAGTTTTTCATGATTTATTGTGACTCAAATTACAATAAATGTTGTGATAGCTTTGAACATATTTTTTTCCTATTTTCAGATTGTGAGATTGGTAAAGCCCATGATTCACCGTCATCCCCGGGAATGTGGATGCATGAATTCCCTTTTAGTCATCACAATACTCCTTCATTGAGGACTATATCAATGAAAACTTCATAGATTTTGTTAAGTATCAAATATCGCATATTTTTCCCTATTTGTAACTTGGTTTTATGAATATAATAATGCTTAATTGGTATATTTTATACATGTTTGTATTGCGAGGTGAATCTGAGAGGTTGGATTGAAAAGAATGTTAAAAGCATGGATTTTATGCTCAAGAATCACCAAGGCAAGAGATAGATCTTAGGAGACCAAGATTAAAGAATTAACATGCTAAAGTTTAAAGGAAACCAGGTGAGAAATGAAGAGAATTGAAGATTTGAAGTTAAGAAAAGGAATCTTGAAAATTGTCTTGAAAAAAGATATTCTGAAATTTTGGGGCTAGAAAAACATTGTTCTGAAAAGGTGCTAGAATAAACTTCCATGGCATTGAAGCTTCCAAGTGAAATTGAAGCTAGTTCGATTCAATTGAGAATTTCAGGATTTTCAAGCCAAACTTACTGGACTATTCTGGACAAGTTTCGATGGCATCGGAGCTTCCTTCGAAGCTTCCATCGAAGACCCTTCGATGACATCGGAAGAGTACGAAGATTTTACGGGAAGTGCTTAAATTTGAGGCAGTTTCTATATTTTTCCCACTTGATGCGAAAGTTGGAGTTCCACAAATATAAATAAAACTCCCTATGATGAACCAAAACATCTTTTTGGGTATGGAAAGGTAGAGAAGGCTTAAGCGGAGTGCTAACAATATTCTTCCACTTCAATCTCTTTATTGATTTTAGTATATCTTTTGCTTTTACTTTTGTTTTTAAGGTAGCTATGACTACCTAATCTCTTAGCTAGGGCTAAGATGTGAAGTTGTAATTTCTTTTGAAGCTTTATTTTCTTTGATTCCTGTTTATGTTAAACATCATTGATTTTTAGTTTGAATTTATACTACAAGAAAACTCACTTTTACCGACAAAAATTTTCATTGCTAAATTGACAAAAATTATATGTAAAAAGTTTTACCGTTGAAAATTTTTGTTGGTAAATTCATCAGTAAAAGACCAATGGTAAAAGCTTTTACAGACGAAAAAATCTTTCTTCGGCAAAGGTAAGACTTTTACCGATGAATTTTTCGTCGGTAAAAAATAAGGAAAAAAAAACTTTGACTGACGAATTTTTTCGTAGGTAAAAATATTTACAAAACTTTTACCAACGATTTTTTTCGTCGGTAAAGAATAACTAAAAAACTTTTACCGACGAAGTTTTTCGTAGGTAAAAATATTTACAAAACTTTTACCGACAAATTTTTTCGTTGGTAAAAAATATGTAAATTTTTTTTACCAACGATTGGTTTCATAGGTAAAAATATTTCACAATACTTTCACCTTTGAAAATTTTCATAGATAAAAATATTTACAAAACTTTTACCGACGATTATTTTTGTAGTAAAAATATTTCACGATACTTTTACCTACAAAACTTTTCATAGGTAAAAATATTTACAAAACTTTTTCCGACGAATGTTTTTCGTTGGTAAAAAATAAGTAAAAAACTTTTACTGACGATTTTTTTTCGTAGGTAAAAATATTTACAAAAGTTTTCCCTACATAAAGTTTCCTAGGTAGAAATGTGGATGAGGCTTTTACCTACGAAAATTTTCGTAGGTAAAAAACGTGGATGAGACCTACAAAATATTTTGTTAGTAAAAGTCTCTCTGTTTTTTTTTTTTAAAAAAAAAAAATCAAAATTCTAGCACAAAATTCCTAATATACACCTGTCACAATATATTTCATCATATTCTTCCTAGTATACACCTGTTATATAATATATTTCATCATATTCACATTCATCTAAACCCAAACTACGTAAATCCATCCAAACATAAACTACATTCATCCAAACATAAACTACTTCCATCCAAACACAAATAATCTTATCCATATCACATTCATCCACGCATAAATAAATATAAGTTTAACATCATAAATAAAATATAAAAAATTATTCATAGCCTATTTCCCGGTGAGGCTCACAAAATTTAGTGTGGTGAACACATCGCCGACTGTGCACACACACCTAGGTCCTTACTCATGCCTTCATGGTAGATTCAAAATAATTTCAATACAAGGTCGCGATTTCAAGTACCCATTATGGCCGTAAGAGAATCTGGTGCATGAGTATGGGTAAAAGAAAAAGAAAGAAAAAAAATTATAATTTATCTTTTTAGGTTGAGCCTAATGGTACTTGGTGATTTCTCATCAGGTAGAAATTATTATTAGTTATTTTTAAAAAGGTGAGACTAGGCCACTTACAATTATATTAATATGATTAAATGTTGTACGTGAGAAGGCACCACAAAATAAACAATCCTATGGAAAAAATAAATAAATGAAAAGAGAGAGAACATATGAGAGGTGATCCTTATCTCCTTTGATGGATTTAAGCTGCATGTGCCTTACTCGACTTCCTATAAGGGAAAGTTATATGGGTCTTGGAATAATGTTGGTGATAAATCCACCTTGTCTATTAATATTATCATATTGAGTTAGGACATGACTCTAAAAATGAGATAAATCCAAATCTCAAATAATATATGCTATAAGAGATAGTGGAGATGGAAATAGATGCATTGTGATGCTTGAGTTCGAGTATGCTTGCCAACGAAGCAAGATTTTCTTGTTTGTTGCCATGTGATTTGGCTATATTATTTGTAACAACCCGTACTTTTAGTACTTGGGTGTTACCGTATTACCTAACGTTGTGTAAGTACCGACCAACCTTAGGTGAACATTTACCTGTAACCTAGACTAAGTATGACCATTGTAAGTAATCCCAACCCTTAAATAAAGCTATCCATTCATTGTTATTCAAGTTGGACCATCACATTGTTAGAAAAACTCATTTGAGGATTTCAGTCTCATAGACAGACAAATCTAATTGACAATCTTAGAATTGGAAGTTTGAATCACAAGATCTATTGTCCCTCATATCCACAACGTCCTGTCAATCACTCTAGTACCTAATTTCCCTAATCCTACCACAGGATTATAAAATAAATCTTTGGGTTGCACCTAGACAATCCCATAAACCACTAAAATTGTGCAATAAGGACTATGGGGGCCTTGACCTTGAGTCATCTTAACATTTTGGATCCAATTCGTCAGATCCAGGCCCACGACACTCAAATTCTCAACTCATTATTTGATCATCCTTACCCTAGCTTCTAGTAATAGAATATACCATTGAGACTCGTTTAAATAGGCCCCATTACCATTTCAATTGATGATGTTCAGATTGGGATTAATCTGACCATCGGAATGACAGTAATCGATAGTTAAAGATCATGATCCCATTGATATGGCCGACCTAAGATTCTGATTTCATCGTGTTTGGTCAGATAGTCCCGTGGATCCCACTCAGGTACAATTTCGAGGACAAAATTCATTTTTTTTAAGAGGAAGGGGGGGGGGAGATTGTAACGACCCAAAAATAATTTCTTTCTTTACATAAAATTTCAATTTAAATAGGAAGAACCATCCCCCACTTGAAACTAACATTCCAACTAAAAATCACTGACTGACTTTAAACCACCCCATGATACTAACTAACACAACTAAACAAGAGCTAACTATATAACTGAGATAGTCAACACTAAAACTCCTAGTGCAAGCTTCTACAAGAGTGGAAACAGGCTTAAAATGAGTTATAAACCCCGTTTAAAAACTGGACTACTTAAATCTCTCCACAAAGAAATGAAGCATTTCAAAATAACAGTAACCGTGGGTGAATAATAATTCCCCAAGGCCATTGTACGGTATCGATTGCCTTAGATCAGATCATGGAGCTAACTTTTAATGGATGTGTGTACACTGTTTGTGCACTCACGCCGTGCACGGAGCTCATCATCGGGTCAAACTGTTGTTGACCCGATGAAATCCTAAAATTTCCAAAGGAAATTCAAAATCTCCTCCTGCCCAACGTCGCGTCATCAGGGCCGACCATTCGACGGTGCAAACCAGAAAATTTCTGAATACGGAAACCAAATCCACACCGTCCACCTGATCTATTAGGCCCCACCGACCTCGACCATGTCGAGATTATCGATTGAAACCTAGCCACACCACTACTATTCGAAAAACCAGTGGGAAACACACGAGTTAAGTACTGACAAGGAAGCTACAGCCACGTCCTACCCACCTCTAACCAATCTGACCGTTGAAGACGGTTGGACGGAGGCCACGTCCGCGGAGGAAGGCTAAGTCAGACCTACGATTTTCAGAAATGGTACCCTATGCAACGGAAAGGCGGAAGAAAACTTCCATTTCAGGTAAGATTGATCTCCGCCCTCCCCTAACTTCGAGAAGCTTCTCAGGAGAAGATCCTGATCGTCCGCTTTAGGGCAGTATAAAGATCTCGTAACAACGTAGAGATTTTGACGAGTTTACACTTGGAAGCGAGTCACCGCCTCTCCCGGATCAATGTAGTAATCACCGGTTACTACGCACCGTCAGGTGGGCCACGTATTCATCCTGGACACCATCCAATCCTTCTATACGCCTCCAATCAACGGATAACCCGACCATGGCAAAAATGCCATGATAAGTGGGTCATCTTCCTCGATCCGACCGTGAAACACACATCCAATGCAAGTGGCCCATTCACCCATCCGAGACGTACATCGTGTGGCCCATCACACCCGAAACCCATCTGTGAATGACACCTAGACCCATGCACACGTTTGAATACTTGAGAGAATCCTAATGGTGGTGTTCTCTCAGCTAGCTTGGGTTAACAGCCCACTTAGCATTACGATTAGCAGGAGATGTTTCCTGAAACGAAATGCCTGTAAAAGGGCCAGGTATTAGGGCGAATCCCAAGATAAGAAAGAGAAAAGAAATACAAAGAGAAAGATAGAGAGAGAGAGAGAGGCGTCGTAGCCACATCATGTTGGGTCGGATCAGTTCAAGTCGGTCAAGTCCAACTTCCCATTCGGGATTTCCATCAGAGAGAAAGAGAAGAGAAACAAGAGAAAGAGAAGAAGATAGTAGAAAGGGAAGAAGAAGAGGGAAAGAGAGTGTTGGGTGGGTGGGAACCTACTAGAACTAGCTTTAGCTGCTGTTCCGTCTACCTCCCAGCCATCAACCTGATCCAAGCCCACACCAAATCGCAGGTCCAGACTCTTCCAGCAACCAAAAACTATCCCTGGTTTGATACCCTCAACCATTTCTCCCTCTATGATTATGTTATCCCACCCACTCATCTGACTGTGTTCACAGTCACCTCAACTTGGTCATGAGTCGAGTGACTCAGCTACGTTTCTGGGTGAAAATTCAGATCAGAATCCATGAATGTGATCGGCCTACCTTGCACAGTTATCAACACCATAATCTGACCTTAGATGGGTCGACCCAGTTGCATGCCACTAGCCAAAGAGACACGGCTGGGTTGAATCAACACTGAGTCAGTGACTCAGGTTCAGTTTTGAGAGGTAAACTCGGACTCAGCTGGACCTAAGTAGCAAATCATTACAGAGGTTTAGAATTCAAGCACTAGCTATTTAGGACCACCTAGTTGAGGGCTAACTTGGCCGTGTTTCCCTTCTGAGTCAACTCTACACTCAATTATGGGTTGACTCAGCCAATTTCCCCAACTGAGTCGAGTTAACTCTAATATCATAACCACATGAGGTGGATTTGGAAAGTGATAGATCTAATGGATCATTAATTTAACCTGGTAGATAGTAGATCTCTTAACAACTAACTCGACTAGTTATTAATTAAAAACCCTGACTGAGTCAACTTGGTCGTAACTCACTCGTGCCTTTTAACAGTTATCCCGACACAACCGACAACTATTCTACCTTAAAAGACATCTCAAAATAAGAAGAACTCTCAATCAAGGTGAGTGTAATGCCTTGAAAATCGGGGGTCGAGCAAAGCTCAGCTCCCGAGTTCCAAAACATCACTTATACAATATATATGATGATGATTTAATGTTGTCTGTATTAGTACATTAAACATGAATGAGATTATGCCAAAACAGCATATCATACTTCAAAGATGATTAATTTAAGCGAGCGGAAGACTGTGATAGATATATGTAACATATAAGTAATCGAAGGTCTCCTAAGTGTGATCATGTTACCAGGTCAATAAGTACATGTAAATTCTCCAAATATACAAAATGTGTATTGTGTAATATCATCTAGTCCAAAACCCTGTAGCCCGGACAATCAGGACACGGCTCACATGAATCTGCCTGATAACCGCATATAAGAGAACGCCTCCTCATCATCCTTAAAATCTGGCTCCGCCTCGTGGTTCGCATCGTCATCTGCAACTAAGACAGTCTTATTAGTGTTTAAAACATCGTCCCGTAACGTGGGAGTGAGTGATCAACTCAGTGGAATAATAAAGTAAAGGTTAACATGTTATCAATTCAGTCAAGTAGTAATGATAATGCAGTACAACAATCATATCCTAAATACTCTTGTTAATGCAAGAATGATATGCGATAATGATGCATGCCCTCACCTGCACTCCTTCAGTGTCTTCATCTTACGGTGCGCATGGTAACCACCCGAAAGTGTTATTCCTCGCTAAAGCACATGCAATGTGGTGCATGCTCATATTAGCCAATACTTAATTATATTTATTCAATCAAGGTACCTCCCTTATATCAATTCTCAAACAATGATCCATTCTTGAGTCGTCAATCCTAGCAAATCTCATACAATGTTATTGTTCTAGGCCACTATAAAGGGCTCGTCACCTGATCAGTGCAGGCCTAGTTTATACTCTAATGGCTGCGGATAGACTCATCGCCTCAAGGTAGTCTCAGAGTATGCTCGAGGTCACTGCAAAGGGCTCATCACCTGATCAGTGTAGGCCGACAACTCGAATACAGTGTCTCATATTAACATATTCGGCTCACAAGTTTGGGTTGCTCACTGGTCACTACGGGTGGGCTCGTCACCCCGGAGTAGGCCAACAGCTTGACCACAATGTCCCATACTACCATGTTCATCTCATGAGTCTTAGCGGATCGAAGTACCAAAGTTAAACACGGGTTTCACTGGTGAGTTTAGTACCTTAGATTCAAGCAGTAGTGTCCATACATGGTGAACATAGATTGGGTCAATCGGGTTACTTAACAGCTCGACTAGTACGATCGTACGTTGAGTCAATCAACATGGAGTGCGCAAGCAACTATGTGTGGCCTAACCACTGCCAACAAGTAACGTACGACTCGGGTTCATCGGGCATGTCTGTCATGGCTAAACAGTTTGGCCTATTCTTTAATATGTATTGGTTTAATACCTAGACCCTAATTGTTTCCCTTTGATGACTTCATTATTGATATTCTAAAGAAGATTCAGATCCTATTAAATGCCCTAACCTTACGTATAAACTGGATTAATTTTCTTTGATCTTGGGCCAGTGGGGAAGGGGCCAACCACGCTTCCGCTGCGCCATTTTGATCCAACAGTTGTATTAACTGACCTAACGAGATTGGGCTCATAATGTTCAACCCCCCTTAAAAATTATTTCTACTCTCAAGGCTTAAGAATCTTTCATGATCTATATGTCAGAACAAGGTATAATTTAGGACCTATCCTTGACATGAAATGAGAAACAATCTCTCAATACCTTGGTCTTCCTTCCATCGATGATGCGTATTATGGCATTGGTACCTATGGTTATAGAAAGGAGCTAAAAATAATGGCGGGTGTTGTGCTAGATTTCAGGGATAGGTGTGAGTTTGTGGGAAGATGCCTAATTCTACCAAAGAATAACTTTTACTGTGGTCCTGACTTACCCTTTCTAATCAGGTCCGATTTAATACTGTAAGATAATCTATAGATTATTAGTACATAAGAAATTTGGACAAAATAGGTTAATGGGTAGATTATCTTTCTAAGTTCATATGCACAATATGTATGCCAGAATGGTTTACGATTCGGGACCTAATTTGTAACTGTCTATTACCCATTTGAGAAATTTCTTGGGCCTAAAAGGAAAAAGCTCTATTGGCCATATCTTCTTAACACTTCTTAAAGACGAATAATAAACTTCTGGTTGTAAGTGGTCGAGCCAACACGGAAAGAAAGTTGTGTAGTGGGTCTGAGTCGGATACATTGACCTTCTGCCTAACTATGACAGAAAAGTTGTCGTATCAGTTCTTAATCCTAGTTGATCCCGATCTTCTGCTTGATCAGAACATTGAGTTCATTGGTAACTACCAGGATTGATAATTTGATTCAAACCATAAATACTTCGCTTATATATAGTTCTTCTACTCCGTGTTCCCGATTGTAATAAGTCCTTGGGAAGGCAATTCTAAGGGGTGTATTGATTTGACCTAATATTAATTTAAAGGGATTTTTAAGTTTTCTCTAAGCGTAAATGGTTTTAAGTCAACCAAGCTTCCTGAGAGCTACTAAAGGAGCCTTTAAGTATTAAGGGGATCCAACGAAGGAATGAGGTCTCACTCCAACCTAATTAAGACAACTAACTAAGTCTATATTTCAATTATCTTAGCATAATGAGTCTTTTACAGTCCATAGTATAACCAGTAGCCTAGTCTTAACTTGTGAGTAGGGATAATTCACTAGTTGTAATCCAAAGTCTATGTTTATACGCTAGATGGTTTCATATCATTTCTAATACAAGGAATTGTTTTATCACTTAGGGTCAAAGGTCGTCTAATTGGGATTGAGTTACCCGAATTTGAATTTAACTGTGCTCGAGCACTACACACATGACTATATCAGCTAAGGAGATTCTATTAATTTATTAGATTACCTATACTATCAGATCTTTTAAAATCTAGGAGTACCAACTCTAGGTCTAAAAATCTAGATGTCCTATCACTTGATGGTCACTGTTTATGGACTAAGCTACAATGTTTGGTCTCACCCATCGGTAGATACCGTTCTAACGGAATTTGAAGGTCGAAATCCCATTTCAACTTTCCCTCGGTGCTTGCATTTGTCTTGGCACTTGTCTTCTTCTTAGAACGGCTTGGACGGCTAGGCCCAGCTTCATTCGTAGCTCTCTTAGGGAAAGCAATGTGGAGAGAGAGAAAATGGTAGCCACAAGCTCAAAAAGAGCCATGAAAACCAAATAGCCTAGAAATGAAGTTGGATTTGAAGACTTTTTGAAAGATGAGACACAAAGCTACAAACTTTGTGCCCAAACGTGGAAGGAATGGGAGGAATGAGAGTTGTAGAGGATAAGTTTTAGTTTTCCTTTGAAGAGGATGATGGAAAGAGAATAGATGGTGTAGAAAATGAAGAAAATGGTGGAAAGGAGGGGCATTTGAGAGAGAAAAGCAACGTTTTAGGGGATTTAGATAGCTTGGAGTGGTGTGGGGGAGAGAAAAAAAACCTAAAAAGGGTCTGGGAGAGATCCCACTTGATTTTGTGTGCCCCACAGCAACCCAAACTCGTCGGCCCATCCAGCCTGGTCATGGCTCGATAGGCCCACTGGCCAATTCGGGGATGTCGTCCCCACTCGCTAGACAGTTTGGGGATGTCTCCCCATTCCAGGGTTGTTTCCCCCCCCCCCCCGGGGACCCCGGATACGCATGAGACCCACCTCGGATCCCTCTGATTTGGGTCATTTGGGCCCCCAAGGCTATTTGATGTGGTTTCACTACTTAATATTTGAAACGGGTGTATTTTGCCAACTGGAATGAGTTATACGATGTACAATGTATGATTTTGGGGTAAGAGAAGCTGAGCTATCCAAATCACCTATTACTTGCATGAGATTTCATAAGGTTAAGGGTCCAAAACCCACTTTCCTTATCTATTTACTATTTATAGAAATTTTAGTTTAAGTATTGTTCTTCATCATTTAACCTTCAGAATTTGTGTCTAATATAAACATACTTAGCAAAAGTTAAAGGATAAGGCGGTGAAATGCGAGATTTTGAAGGAAAGGGGGGCTAAAAAGGAATTTTAGACTTTAAGATTGAGTACGCGTCTATATTCGGGCCATTTGGATCCATTTCAGATTTGGAATTCGCCAACTAATGACTCAAATCGTCGACTGACGGCCTAGAGGTAAACTAAGTCGATCCACATGATCGAAGATACAATGTGGAATAAATTACAGCATTAATCTCACTTGTCGGTGAAATTTGGAATTCTAATGTGGTTTCTAGATTTCATCGCCCCCTTCCTATGTTAGAGTGCGTCAGAGTGCGTCATGTCACCATAACCCAGGTCCAGTTTAATCCAAATCATGCTCTGATACCAACTTATAACACCCTGAAAATTGAGGGTCGAGCAAAGCTCAGCTCCCGAGTTCCAAAAAATCACTTATACAACATATAAGATGATGATTAAATGTTGTTTGTATTAGTACATTAAACATAAATGAGATTAAGACAAAACAACATACCATACTCCAGAGACGATTAATTTAAGCGAGCGGAAGACTATGATAGATATATGTAACGTATAGGTAATCGAAGGTCTCCTGAGTGTGATCATGTTACTAGGTCAATAAGTACATGTAAATTCTCAAAATATAAAAAATGTGTATTGTGTAATGTTATTTAGTCCAAAACCGTGTAGCCTCGACAATTAGGACACGTCTTACAAGAACTTTCCTGATAACTGCATATAGGAGAACGCCTCCTCATCGTCCTCGAAATCTGGATCCGCCTCATGGGTCGCACCGTCATCTGCAACTAAGAGAGAGTCTGGTTAGTGTTTAAAACACGGTCCCATAACGTGGGAGTGAGTGATCAACTCAGTAAAATAATAAAGTAAAGGTTAACATGTTATCAATTCAGTCAAGCAGTAGTGATAAATTAGTATAACAATCATATCCTAAATACTCTTGTTAATGCAAGAATGATATGTGATAATGATGCATGCCCTTGCCTGTACTCCCTCAGCATCTTCATCTTACGGCACGCATGACAACCACACGAAAGTGCTCTTCCTCGCTAAAGCGCATGCAATGCAGTGCATGCTCATGTTAGCCAATACATAATTAGATTTATTCATAAAGTAGGATTGGAAAGCTAAAGTACCTCCCTTATATCATTTCTCAAACAATGATCCATTCTATGGTCGTCAATACTAACAAATCTCATACGATATTATGGTTCTAGGTCACTACAAAGGGCTCATCACCTGATCAGTGCAGGCCTAGTTAATACTCTAGTAGTTGCAGAAAGACTCGTCGCCTCAACACAGTCTCAGAGTATGCTCGATGTTACTACAAAGGGCCCGTCACCTGATTAGTGTAGGCAGACAGCTCGAATACAGTGTCCCATACCACCGTATTTGGCTCACGAGTCTAGGTTGCTCACTGGTCACTATGGGTGGGCTTGTCACCCCGACGTAGGCCGACAGCTCGACCACGGTGTCCCATACCACCTTGTCTGGCTCATGAGTCTTAGCGGATCGAGGTACCAAGGTTAAACGGGTTTCACTGGTGAGTTTGGTACCTTAGATTCAAGCGGTAGCGTCCATATATGGTGAACATAGATTGAGTCAATCAGGTTACTTGACAAGCTCGACTGGTATGAGCATACATCGAGCTGATCAACATGAAGCACGCAAGCAACTCCGTGTGGCCTAACCACTGCCAACAAGCAGCGTATGACTAGAGTTCATCGGGCATGTCGTCATGGCTAAACAGTTTGGCTACCAATTACGTACCATTACCGATTGCTTAGACTACATCGTAGCCCCAAGCACACACAAAATGATAGCATTCATATAAAGAAATCCAAACAGCATGTGACAATAAAAATCAGATATGAAGCTTAATTGAGCAATGTAGCAAATGCATACTACACATACTAATATACATAGGCATTTCATCCATACAACACATAAGGTTATATAAAGGGTACTATACCATAATTACGGGAATTGAGAATCTCATCTCAACACCCTCAGTACATACATTTAAACGAGCATTTTCACATTCAGGCATTTTATCAAACACTTAGGCTACATATATCCTATATATGTAATAAAGTAGTTATAATAGGTATTATAGCAATTCTCTTTATAAAAGGCTTTACCATATGTACAAAAATCATGCATTAACAGTCAATAAACATAGCAAGCATAAATCATAATTCCATACTCATTCAAACATTTCAACAAATACATGGAATGCATGTAAAATCAACATATTTTACATATATGCATAATATACGGTAAACCTCATATCTAGGCACATGTGGAAGCAATCAAGTCAGTCATAAATCATTACTGACATTGAAAGCCTTGAAAACCATAACCTAAATATTTATAGTCTACACCTTACACCGGTAAATGCATAATGGATTCGTTTTAGACACTTAGCCTTTGTCAACGGCAGAATGGCAACCTAAAGCATGAAATAGGTTAGCTATTTCAACACTTACGCTATGTGAAACCCTGAAAACATATTAGGGTTAGGTTTCTTACCCAAGTATGGAATCGGAATCGCCCGTATAGCGATACAGATGGACGGATTTGGTACGCGGAGCAACAGGGAATAATCCCAAGAATAAACTCCAACTCTCTCTCACACTTTCTCTCTTTCCTTCTCTTTCTTCTCTTCTCTCTCCTAAGGTTTTAGAGAATTCGTATGGAATAGAAATGGGGTGGGTTTAAGCCTTTATATAGGCCCAAGACTGATGGAAATGGCCCCAGGGCTAAGGTATACGTAGGTTATAGCCAAATAGGGTCTGTTTCGATCCAATGGAGCACTTCTGGAGGCCCTTTTGCTGAATGCGGTCGGACTTAAGCTCCCTGATATTGGATCCAGGTCAAGCTAAGTTTTTAGTCTGATCGAATTTACAGATCGACCGTGGTGGACCAATTTCAGTTCGACGATCACCGGTATTCGATTAGGGCCACAAGTGCACTGACATGTGTGGGAAATTTCCCCTGATCTGAGGGTGTAATTGAGTCAGATTTTGATGGTCTGAATCCTTATATTTAGCCCGCAAGCGACATGACTCAGTTTACTTAAGTTTGGATTTTATTTCTAAGAATATTCACGTTTCTCACACATTCGCTCCGGACTCAAGTAAATAGTTCCGAGATACTATCTGGACTTGATTTCCAAAGTGGTTGTCAAGTGCAACAAGGCGGTCATAATCGTATGGCTTCGTAGTTATTGAACTTTCGACGTGCGGTCCATGTCTGATACGGAGTTTCATGATGCTCCCGAGAGCAACTGGGTTTAGGGATGGATTCTAGATTTTAGGGTAATGTAGCGTTAATGATTCTACAATTTTGGGTCTTGCAGATCATATTTAAAGTAGTTCAAGCTAAATTTACTGATTATTTAATTTAGTACTTAACTAAATTATCCCCTAATTACTATGGAATAAGGTCCTAGGGCAGTTCTATGTCGAAGGACATCTAACTCCAAGTTGGCAAAAATCTGGGGTGTTATAGTGATGGATATCCCACATGGCTTCTTTCATTCATTTTAATCTAAACTGGTTTTAAGCCTAATGAGTAGAATAATTTCTAATTTCGCTTCCTTTTGCTTAGTCAATATTGATAATTACTAATGGATGTTCCAAAGCATATTACTCTAATTCATGTTTATAGGATTTTAGTAATATACTTCTCTTGCTACATTTGAAATGGTTTGGCTATATGTACCTTCCTATTAGTATAATATGAAGTAAAGAATCTTATTTCCACTCATCTTATAAACTGTATTGTTGATTCTTACATGTGTTAGACTTCATTTAGTTTAAATCTTATATGTATAAAATAACGTGGATGATAATCGAACCTTTACATTCATATCTCAATTAGTAATGATAAGAGTAATGAAATTTCATTTCATTCCATGTTACATATTGTATAATGAATATTGTGAGTAAAATGTTATTTTCTATAAGGAACATAGCCAGAACTTACCAACGATTGATCATACTTAACATGTTACATTTATGGGCTCTCATTTAGACCTAGAAAAATGTAAATGAATCAATGATTGAAATCATGCTTGGATGTTTAACATATGGTGATCTTTGACAAGATCTATGAAAGCAACCTTGTAAATCATATGGAGTATGTATGAGTGTCATGGTGCATGACATCCACGCATAACACATGAGCTTTTCCGAGTGCTCAATGTAAGTCACACTGTCTAATTTGCTGTAAGTCCTGTTACTTCAGTTAAACTCCTAGAGCATGTGCATTTGTGCCACTTTAGGCACTCTTTCTTTACATGAGGCTTTTTCGGGATTAGACTCTCCTCGGGCGTACCCTGTGTATTTTTTAGGAGATATCCTTGGGCGCTCTCGTCTGAATGGCCTTTTCTAGGTAGTTAACCTACCGCGGGGGGTCTGTATGGTCTTTTCCAGGTAGTCTACTAGCATGGGTGGCCCTTTATTTTGACAGCATCCCCAGATCTGTGATTTGAGCATACATTCATACATCCATACCTTTGCATTTAAATTCATATTATCCTCGTTATGATTGATTATGTTTGGTTTAAACTGTTTTGGAATAACATGGTATGCATGAATCCTCACGGAAAATTCCCACTGAGTTTGCACTCACCCAATCATGTTGTTGCACCAAATAGACGCAGGTTTGACGACAGGTGGAGACACCTATGATGGGATCCTAGGGATGGCTGAGGTGGAGTTAGGCAAGGAGGGCCTCTATGCTATTGGAGTTGAGTCGTTGGACCTCGATCGATAATTTAGGATTTACTTGCTTTCATATCTTAGATTTTAAGTTTTGTTTGAGTTGTAATAATAATTCCCCTGCCGAGGGATTTCATGGTATGTTCATTTACTTGTATTAAACTTTCTCATTGTTACTCTTGATATTCTTAATGAGGGTCGAATATTGCATATCAGACCCTAGTTATTGCCTGATTTTACGTATATGATAATGCTTAATGGAATATTTTAATCGTGTTTTTGTTGCGGGGTGTAATCAGGAGCATTGACTGAAAAAGAGTACTAAAAGCATGGATTTGATGCTCCAAAGTCATCAGAGCCTGGGGAAAGAGAAGGAAGAGAAGAAAGAGAAGAAAGAGAGAGAGAGAGAGAGAGAGAGAGAGAGAGAGAGAGAGAGAGAGAGAGAGAGAGAGAGAGAGAGGAAGGAAGAAGAGAGATGTGTTTAACTTTTATATTTATTTTTTTCTTCTTTCTTAATTAACTTTATGGATAGCTAAATCTTCTCAGCTAGGACTGAGATGAAGCCCCTAATTTGAATAACTTTTATGATGTGTTGAATTCGTCTTAATCTGATTGATTTGTTTCTTTCTTTAGTGTGTTTTCCTGAGATTTTCATACTTCTGCATTCTATGAGCTTAACCAAAGTCTCGATGTGGATGTTGTTTGGAATATTATTCTAGGTGCTTGTGTCTGACCATGAATAAGTTTTCTATAGAGGAAGAAACAGGAATCTACATCTCTTCATGCCTGACCATGGATGGAAAGATGTGATCCATATGCTTTAAGGGATTATACATTCTGTGTGCCCGACCAAGGACATAGTTTGTGATTTATTTAATTTATATCAATCTGAATAGGGTGTATCAATAGGTAAAACAAGGGTCAGGATAATTAGGGGTGGATTCAAAAATCCTAGTCTTCTCTTTGATTGAATTTTCTCTATTGCTCTTGGTTACTTTTCCATTGACTTTTGTTAAGTTTATCTAATCACTAGTTCAAATATTTATTGGATTAGTTAAGAAGAGTCTTAAATTTTGAATTGTGATAACCAGTCCTCGTGGGAACGGGTGTGGACATTAGCTTGTCCTTTAGTTCCTGAAAAGTTGCTTCTACCTTCTCATTTGCCACTCCCCGAACCTAGAAATCGAATTCACAGGAATCCTGATTGTCAAATCCAGTGCTAACAGCCTCTGTAGTGCCCCATTCTCGGCTCCTAGCGTCCATACGCCGAATTTCGATCCTAAGATCCTACAAGGAGGATTTTTTTAAAAAAAAATTTCAAGGTACATTTAACTCATAATAAACATAACCACAAGATTACCCAATTCACATAGGCAACATCATCGTCACATATCCACTAATATAATAATTTGAGTACAATGCTGAAAGGAAAATACATAAATCGAAAATTAAGCTCCAGAAGACCGTTGCACACTCGAAGCTCAACACTGCTCCAACCTAACATCACATGCACGCATATATTATATATTATATGATAATATAATATTATATATATATATATATGTATTATATACATACATGAGAGTGGACCCTACATGGGACCCACCCCTGCCTTACTAAAACAGCCAGCTTTATGGTTGTTGTGTACGTCCAGCATGGGAAGTGGACCACACCATCATGATACATGTATTGTAACCATCGTCCATTAGGATGAGATGATGGGACCCACCAGCAGGAGAATGGCTTGTCTGGGGTACCTCGTGCCAGCTACATGGTCGGTGTGTTGACATCAGTAAGTTCTAAAACCCCAATGATGTATGAGCTTTATCTACTCTGTTCACTGTTTGAACGGTGGGGCCCACCATGATGCATTCATTGTATCCAAATCATCCAACCATATTAAGATATCATTTTATGATAGGAGCAAAAAAGGTGAGTCAGATCTAAAGTTCAAGTGGACCCCACCATTTAAATAGTGGACCATCATCCACCATTCAACTTCTAAAGGCAACAGTAGTTTCCAATTTAGTTAATATTTGTTTTTATTTTATCTATCTCTATGTTAACTTGTGAATAGGCCGGATCTCAAAATATATGAGGGTGGGCCTGATTGATATGCCTGAGGCCCATCGACGCGGCACATTTGGCTCGGCCCATTTGATCAGCTCATTTGATTCGGCCCATTCGACTCGACCCATGTTATGAGGCCCATTTGATGTATTTGTGGCCCATGGTTGAGGCCCACTTTGATATATATATAAGGCCCATGTTACAAGGCCCATTTTGATGCATTCTAAGGCCCACAGGTCATGGCCCATTGTAATGTACATAAGGCCCATTGGTATGGCCCATTGATGTGGCCCACTTGATGAATATAAGGCCTATATGATATGGCCCATTCGATGTATTTAAGGCCCAATGGGATGTACCTAAGGTCCATTACAATATGTGATCCCAACATGGTTTATGTAATGATGTTTATGACGGGCTATGCCTTAGGAGCAATGATGGTTTGACGTCCACATTGCGAGTATAATGTTGGTTTAATGTCCATATTACGACTCTCCTTAAGATCCATTGATAGGCCCATACTTGTTGTGTGTAGCCGTCTAAGCCATCTGCGTTGTAAGGATAGTGCATTACTTCATAACATGATTAGTAAGTTCCATGATTCATGATCATACGCATCATATGTATACTTGATATGAGAAGTGACTGATTGTAGCATATGCCTTTGGGCAGATTGTTTAGGGGCTCCCGGATAGGCAGTGTTTCCCTACATGAGCGCACAATACGCGTAGGATTACTGCATGACTGGATAGTGTGATTCATGCATTCGCATTGTATGATATGGTACTATACGCCCTAGCGACATCAGGGTCATAGCCTCCATAGACGCATCGTGGTTGGCAAGGTTGGATACAGAAAATTTTATTCTACATGGGGTGCTATAGATATCCCTGGGTGAAAGTTTCTAAACCCTTATGGTACCAGGAGGTTGTTCCAATGTTTAGACTGAGTGGGTACAGGGGCACTGAGTGCTGATTACTAGAAGGTCACGCTTTTCACTGTGTCATGGTCAGTTGAGAGGGGGTGTGGCCCTACCCACCCGAGAGGAGGGGGAAAAGCTAAGCTGAGTTTAACCAGCTTGAGGAATGGGTCCTCTATCGACGAGCCGAGCCCGATATTAGCACGTGGACAGTGAGGTCTCTTCCACTTACCTTATTGCGCGTGATGGGGCGACGATCTGGTTTAGAGTGTACTAGACCCCGGTGATATCCCAGATTTGAGCCGTATTGATATGTAGACTTAGATGAGGATTTGTATGCTTGACTTGTATCTTGCATCGCATAGCCTTGGTGTGGCCGACATCATTCATGCCTTGTATCGCATAGCCTTAGTACGGCTAATGGTATTCATGGATTCATCAGCATGTTCTGCATTACTTTGATACTGCATAACTGTATTACCACCTTACGCACACACTTTCACCACCCTCTAAGCTTTTTATAAGCTTATGCACGACCGTTGCGTGCAGGTGACGTTGGGGCGCAGCAGCGCTGAGGTAGGAGCACTTTGCAGATCACTTTGGAGATTTTGATTCATCATCACTTTGAAGTTAGATCGCAGCAGCGCTAAGGCTTGAGCATGTGGCAGATTATTTTAGAGCTTTTGGTCTATCATCATTGTATTTCCCTTTATGCTCATTGTACTTGTAAAGTTTTTAATCATAGTGGAAATGTAATGGAGTTTTTGGTTGTTTTTTAGGGGTTATGCCTTTGGTTATGCGTATCACGAATCAAACTGATGTTGAAAATCCTCCTCGTAGCATCCCAGGATCGGAACCTGGCGAATGGGTGCTGGGAGCTGAGAATGGGGTTCTACGGAGGCTGTTGGCACCAGATTCGATGATCAGGAATTTTGTGAGCACGATTTCTGAGTTTGGGGCGTGACATCATTCCAAGCAAAGTAGAGATCCTTCTGAGTTAGCTGAGACAATGATCTGACTATCTTGGAAAAGTCCTTAATGAATCGATGGTAGTAACTTGCTAAGCCAAAGAAGTTCCTCACTTCAGTAACCGAACCAGGCTGCTCCCAGTCCTGAACTGCGGTCACCTTAGCAAGGTCCATAGCTATCCCTTCCTTGGACACCACATGTCCCACGAACTTGACTTCTTCTTTCCAGAAGTCACACTTCTTGTACTTGGAAAATAACTAGTTCTTCTTGAGAGTATCAAAGACTGCTTGCAGGTGGTCCTCATGATCTTTCCTACTCTTGTATATCAGGATGTCATCTATGAATACGATGATGAATCGGTATAGATACGGCCAAAACACTCGGTTCATAAGGTCCATGAACATGGCGGGTGTATTTGTGAGTGCAAATAACATCACAAAGAACTCGTAGTGCTCAAAGCTGGTTCTAAATGTTATCTTCTGCACATTTTCATCCCTGACGCGCAACTGGTGATACCCTGACTGCAAGTCGATCATTGAAAAATACTATGCCCCTTTCAACTAATCGAACAGATCATCTAACTTGGGCAAAGGATACTTGTTATTCACTGTCACTCGGTTCAACCTGTGATAATCAATACACAATCACAGTGATCCATCCTTCTACTTTATCAACAACATGGGTGCTCCCTAAGCAAATACACTCGGTCGTATGAAGCCTACATCTGATAGATCATCGATCTGTCTCCCCACTTCCTCCATCTCACATGGAGGCATGCGATACGTCAGTAAAGATATAAGTGTCGCACCTGGCGCTAGGTCGATGGTAAAATTGATCTCGCGCAGAGGAGGTAATCCATGTACCTTTCTAAAAACGTCGGTGAAATCCTGAACTACTAGCGTGTTCCCTAGTGTCGGACCATCAACATTCTCTAGCAAGGTAGCATGACAACTAATGCGGTAGCACCAACTGACCTGAACTAGAAAAGTAAAGGTCGTGGCCTCAGGTCCATGGGTTGTCACCACTCTAGTATTGCAGTCGATCTCTGCCTTCATCTTAGTGAGCCAATCCATACCAAGAATGACATCATAATGACATAATGGGGCGACCATTAGGTCAACGAGAACTGTTATGCTCCCTAAGTCTATCGAGCAACCTTTACAAGTCTTGGTGAAGTCTGAGGTCCCTGTGGTGGTAAGGAGTCTCACCCCAACTATAGGAGTAGTTTTCAACACTAGTCGCTTGACTGTTGCGCATGATATGATCGAAATAGTGGACCCGGTGTCCACCAATAAGAAGACTGTTGTACCTTGGATAATTGTTGTGACTTTAAAAGCCAATGGTCTTTTGGTTGCTGTCTCGAATGCCTTAGCTGCAAGTGAATGCACCCAAGCCTGTTGAGGATGATTCGGCTACGCTATCATAGGTCATTGAGGCGACCTACTATGAGGTACATAAAGCCTATAGAAAGGCTATGTTGGTGGTACTGATCGTAGAGGTGGAGCTCAGATAGCTTGAGGAAGCTGGCGATTGATCTTCTAAGGCAGCAAGAAGCTGTTATCCCTCATCTTGGTAAAGTAGTAAGTATCTGTATGTTCGACCTCTTGCAGTAGGTGCACCACAGGTCTGATCACCTCAGCTGGGTCAGAGAAACCGTAAGCCGAGGAGGCAAATTTTCTCGTGGCCTCTTACCGAGGAATGGTCTGCTCGACAGATCTGGTCGAGGCCTCAGACCCATGGGTACACGTGTACGGGATAGCCTATCACCATCCTGCTCAGCTCAAAAGGACATACTCACTAGCTCAACATAGTTGTTAATGCTAGCACAACACATCTTCGAGCAGATCTTGGGCCGTAAATCCTCAGAAAATCACCGCATCTTCATCGGCTCATTCGCTAGTATCAAAGGAGCGTATCTGGCCAACTCCTTAAACTTGTTTTCATATTTGCACCATCATTCCTCCTTGACGTAGGTGAAGGAATTCATCCTCCTCGTTACGGTACGTGAGGGGGAAGTACTTCATATGGAAATGAATCTTAAATGCTTCCCATGTCCACACATACCCAGTAGTAACTATTCGTAGGATGCTCTCCCACCATAGACTAGCTTCCTTCTCAAACATATATGTGACCAACTCTGCCTGCTCTGCCTCAGTGCAGTGCAGCAACTTCAACATCTTAGAGATGTGGTCAAGCCAATAATTGGCCTCCTCGGGTCAGTGAGTACCCACAAAAGTGAGAGGTTGGAAGCGTTGGAATCGCTCGAATAAGCCACTGGCATTTATGTTTCCAGCAAGGTGCATAGGTGGTGCAGGCGGAACCACATTCATGTTCTGGGTAAGGGCCTTAACGATAGTGGTCCAAATCTGTTGCTGTTGCTACATGGAGAGCATCATCTACTCCAAGCTATCAGGAGGAGAAGCTGCCTAAGGCATGTGTGGCGTCGAGGTAGACGTGCTGTTCTGTTCTTGAATCGATGGTGTAAAAGGTATTGGCCAATTAGTGGGGCCAGCAGCAGGCTGTGAATCCAGCATAATCTCGTGATTCAGGCCCAAACTGGGGTCCGTATGGTTGTCGCTTAGGGGAGGTGCCGGTCACTCAATTCGCCAAGTGTAAGAGGTGTCGTACTTTGAGTGCTCTTGGGTGGCATTCCCTATATACAACATAGGGTGCAACCCGTGTAAGATTTAGCATAAGAATACACAGTCATCCAAACATCTTTCACATTCCAAATCAAAAGAAGCTTCATGCATTTCATTTACCAAAATTGTCATAATACATGAGATTTAGTCTTACATGGATCATGACAGAAGATGCATGTGCACTAATCAAAAAAATGTTAAACACTAAAACATACTAACAACCAACCAAGCCTAAAAAGTCTAGTACAAAAGAAGACTAACAATAAAGAAATCTAAAAGATAATTACACAATGACTAGTCATCTGAATCTGGTGATGGAGGAGGAGCACCCTTGTCCTGCATACAGCACAGAAGAGCCTTCAAGGTGTG
Organism: Magnolia kwangsiensis; assembly: GCA_037074715.1. NCBI lineage: Eukaryota > Viridiplantae > Streptophyta > Magnoliopsida > Magnoliales > Magnoliaceae > Magnolia > Magnolia kwangsiensis. Next base: position 129,484,556 of record CM073572.1, on the reverse strand, counting down.
AGACACATTCTTAAATTTTTGTTTCATGTAAGCCCTATTCCCTTCAAGTTCTGCCTAGGTCTTTATGATCTCATGTCACAGGGCGACTTGGCCCTCCTCAATCTGAGCTAAGCGGGCTTCTAAAGCAGCTCTATCATGATGGCGCTCATGTGTACCAGGAGGACAACCTCCATCAAAGTCTTGGGCCTCCTCTTCTTCTTCTTCCTACTCTTCCTCTTCCTCACTTCCTTCCTCTATTTCATTTCCTCCCTCTTCTTCATCACTTTCTTCCTCTTCACTTCCCGTCTCATCCCCACTCTCATCGAGTCAGACTTGATGTTGTTAAGGGCCAATTCCCATGTTATTGAGTGTTGTGTCATTGATGAAATGGATTGGCACAAGATTATCTATGCCAAGTTTGTAGCCAAATTCATGAGCAAGCTTGCATATAAGTCGGCCGAATGGGAGTGAAATGTCTATCCTAAGAGAACGTGCTATTTGAACTATTTGTAGTAGTATGTATGTAGGCAGGCACAGCTTGTCTCCTTGCTCAGCTCTTTATAGGAAGTCCACCATCAAATGTGTGCATTCGGAGTGATTGCTCCACCTAGGATACACATTATGTGTGAATATGTGGTGAAGTAAGTGGAAGTCATGAGTCATCTAGGACACCGGGAGGTAATTTTCTCGATTCCATTAGATCAGTCGGCTGTAAAAAAATCGTGTACGGTGATCTCTTTCACGCATGCTCCTGAGATTTCTCTCACTAGCATGTACCTCTCCATGTGGAATCCCCATAATTTGGGCTATCAAGTCTACATTAATAATGACTTCCTGCCTTCCCACGGGGATAAAGAATTGTAGAGGCTCTAGTAGTGGATCTCGTATGTGGGCGTAAAAGGCTCAGACAGTGCTCTCATTCGCACGTGACTTGCCCTCAAATATGAGACCCCACTTGGCATCCAACAGGAGATCCATCGCCGGATAAAGCCCAAATAGTTTCTCATCCATGTGTGCTTTAAAGATAAACCTATAGAATGGAAACCTACCATGTCTCATGTTTGTCAGTAGATCTCTTTCGAGAGGAACTTGGGGATCAAGATCCCGCTTCATCCTCTACTTTCATGCCGCGCTTGTACTTGCTTTGGTGCTCGATTTCTTCCTTAGACGGGTTGGGTGGCTAGGCCCGACTTCATCCGCGGGCCCCCACTTCCTTTACATAAGGGAAAGAAGTGTGGAGAGAGAGAGTTGATTTCCACCAATAGCTCAAAAAGAGCAATGAAAGTTAAAAAAGCTTGGGAATAGGGTGGATTATGAGGCTTGTGTGTTAGGAGACACAAAGGTGTAAGCTTTTTTACTGGAATATTTGGCCCATTTTACATGTCTGGTCCATTCACTCTATTTTACTGATCATTATGCTCAATTTGACTAGTTACTCACCCCAATCATGCTACATATGAGAAAGATATTGGGCAAAAATGAGGCATATCATAATCTGAAATGGACCACATTACAAGAAATAGTGTTGAATGAGCGTCAACCATTAAAACATTTTGGGGGCCATAAAAGTTTTGGATTGAGATGATTTTTGTTTTTCCCCTTCATCTAGGCCTGTATGACATAATAAACAGTTTCGAGGCCAGATAAACAGTACAGTGGGCCTTACGAGGATTTTAATGATGGATATCCAATCACTATTGTTTTCATGTGGTGTGGTCCACTTGATATTTATATACCTCTCATTTTTAGGCCCCACCATGATGTATGTTTTATATCCACACCTTCCATCCATTTGGAGAGATCATTTTAGGGCAATATCCAAAGATAAATCCAAAGCTCCAGTGGACCTCAGCATAGAAAAGAGTAGGGACAGTGACATCCGCCATTAAAAACTTCTAAAGGCCACGTAAGTTTTAGATCAAGCTGATATTTGTGTTTTACCTTATTTCATGTCTTTTTTAACTTTTGAACAAGTTGAATTTCAAATAAAAATTATGATGGGCCTTAGGATAGTTTCAACGGTGGGAATCACTCTCCCCACTATTTTCTGTGGTGAGGTCCACTACATCTTTTTATCTGCCTCACTCTTTGGTTCATACCCTAAAATAATATCTCAAAATGGATGGACAGTGTGGATATAACACATACATCATAGTGGGGCCCACAGAACTTGGTGACGTCACTTTAGTAGCCAACTCGCTACTCAACCTGTATCTAAGTCGTGCCCGTGAGACTGCGACGGTCTCTCTCTCTCTCTCTGTCTATCTCACACCCTCTCCATTCTCTCGCTCTCTATCTCTCTCTTCCTCTCTCTCTAATCTCTCCACCTTGTCCTCTCTTAGTCTCTCTCTCTTCTCTCTCTCTCTCCTCAGAGCTCGAAAACCCGATTGGAGATCTCTCAACTCAACTCTCTCAATCTGTCTCCTCAAAGCTTGAAAAATGGATTGGGGCCCTAACTCAAACCCTCCTCTCGTTCTCTTCCTCTCACCTCAAAAGGTAAAAAATCTAACCCATGACCCCAGCACACACCGACAAAATGAAGGTGAGCCCTAATCCCATTTTGAATTTGGGAATTTTGGTACCCTAATCCCAAATTGAATTTGGTGGTTTTGAAATTGGGGATATGGGTACCCAACTCCCACTTTAAATTTGGGGATTATGGTACCCTAATCCCATTTCGAATCTAGGTGTTTTGAAATTGGGGATTTTCGAATCTAGGGGTTTGAAATTGGGGATTATGGTACCCTAGTCACATTTCTAATCACATGCTGTAATGGATCCAGCCATATTGGTAGTTCAATGGGTTTGGTGCGTGCAGCCTTTTTTGACAATAGAAAGTGTGATTCATACTGCATTGTGGGGTAGTGATTGTTCATCATTGTTGTTGAGTATTCTAATTTATGCATTTGTTTGAATCAGTTCGCTGATAGATCTCATCCTGATTTTAGAATGCTAATTGAGGACTTTTGTATAAGAGTGTGTTTCTTGATTTTTATTGCATGTAATCTCTATTGGCCCACCTGTTCAGACCTGAAATGATGAATGGAACAGACGACTTTGGAGGTCTTAGATAATGTGATCCTCAACCTTAGATATGAACATCTTTGCACAAGTGGGTGCCCATGTTTCAGTGCATCCAAAGCACTTCTCTGTTGGCACTACCTTTTAATGGGCCATGCATTGTAATTCTCCTTCATTTGATAATCATAACCATCTGTGGGCAGATTGTAAATAGTCCGTTAACAGAAAATTTTGAGCAATGGTTCGCTTTCAACCGAACCGAACCCGATTTCCTAAACCTAAACCTTAACCTATTCTTAATTCCCTAAAGCTATAACTTATAACCTTAACCTAAACCTATGACCTAAACCTAAACCTTAACCTAAACCTAAACCTTAACCTATAACCTAAATCTTAACCTATAATGTATAACCTATAACCTAAACTCAATTCCCTAAACCTTAACCTATAACCTGACCTAAACCTAAACTTATAACCTAAACCTAAAACCTAATTGTATTCTGAAATCCCTAAATCTAAACCTAAACCTAATTCTAATCTCAACTCCCTAACCTAAACCTAAACCTAAACTTGAAAACTCAAACCTAAACCCGATCGCGAACCTGAACTTGATTTCCTAAACCTAAACCTTAACCTATTCTCAATTCCATAAAGCTATAACCTATAACTTAAACCTTAACCTAAACCTAAACTTATAACCTTAACCTAAACCAAAACCTACTCCCTAAACCTTAACCTATAACCTATAACCTAAACTTATAACCTATAACCTAACCTTAACCTTAACCTTAACCTAAACCTAAAACCTAAACCTTAACCTAAAACCTAAAACCTAAACCTAAACCTAAAACGTAAATGTATTCTCAAATCCCTAATCCCTAAACCTAAACCTACACCTAATCCTAATCTCAATGCCCTAACCTAAACCTAAACCTAAACTTGAAAACCCAAACCTAAATCCGATCCCGAACCCAAACCTAATTTCCTAAACCTAAACCTTAACCTATTCTCAATTCCCTAAAGTTATAACCTATAACCTATAACCTAAACCTAAAACCTAAACCTAAACCTAAAACCTAAATGTATTCTTAAATCCCCAAACCTAAACCTATGCCTAATCCTAATCTTAACTCCCTAACCTAAACCTATGCCTAATCCTAATCTTAACTCCCTAACCTAAACCTAAACCTAAACTTGAAAACCCAAACCTAAACCCAATCCCGAACCCAATTGATGTAATAATGTAGCCCAAGCTCATGGTAACAAACAAGAAAATCTTGCTTTGTTGACAAGCATACTCAAACTCAAGCATCATAATGCATCTATTTCCATCTCCACTATCTCTTATAGCATAGATTATTTAAGATTTGGATTTATCTCATTTTTAGAGTCATATCCTAATATAATATGATAATATTAATAGACAAGGTAGATTTGTCACCAACATTATTCTAAGACCCATAAAACTTCTCCTTATAGGAAGTTGGGTAGGGCACATGCAACTTGAATCCATCAAAGGAGATAAGGATCACCTCTCATATGCTCTCTCTCTCTCTCTCTCTCTCTCTCTCTCTCTCTCTCTCTCTCTCTCTCTCTCTTCATTTGTTCTTTTCCATAGGATTATTTATTTTGTTGTGTCTACTCAAATATACGTACAACATTTTATCATGTTAATATAATTATAAGTGGCCTAATCTCACCTTTCTAAAAATAACTAATAGTAATTTCTACCTGATGAGAAATTATTAAGTACCATTAGGCACAACCCAAAAGATAAATCAACATTTTCTTTCTTTCCTTTTCTTTTAACACACTCACACACCAGAGTCGCTTACAGCCATAATGGGTACTTGAACTCGTGACCTTGTATTGAAACTATTTTGAATCTACCATGAAGGCATGAGTAAGACATAGGTGTTTGAGCATCGGTGATATGTTCACCACACTGAATTTTGTAAGCCCCTCTAGGAAATAGGCTATGAATAATTTTTTGTATTTTATTTATCATGTTAAACTTATATGTATTTATGCATGGATGAATGTGATGTGGATAAGATTGTTTGTGTTTAAATGGATGTAGTTTATGTTTGGATGAATATAGTTTATGTTTGGATGGATATACATAGTTTGGGTTCAGATGGATGTGAATTTGAATATGATGAAATATATTATATAATACGTGTATATCAGGAAGAATATGAAGAACTTTATTGTAACAGGTGTATATTAGGAATTTTGAGCTGGAAAATTGAAAGTAAAAAAAGTGACTTTTACCAACGAAATATTTCATAGGTAAAAGTCTCATCCACATTGACACTTTCGTCGGTAAACATGGTTTTTTACCGATAAACATTTTCGTCAGTAAAACTCCGCACCAAAATTTTTTACCTTAAAAATATTACACTTTTACCGACGAAAAGTTTCGTCGATAAAAACACTATTCCCGAGGGTTTTAGTTCGTCGGTAAAACTCAACATGAAAATTTTCTAAGTTAAAAGTCATTTTTGGTTTTTTATCGACAAACATTTTCGTCGGTAAAACTCCACTCCAAATGTCTCGCCCCAAACCCGGAAATCGGATTCACAGGAATCCCGATCACCGAATTCGATGCCGACAGCCTCCGTTACCCCATTCTTGGCTCCTAGCATTCATATGCTAGGTTCTGATCCTAGGATCCTACAAGAAGGATTTTTTTTTATTTTTATTTTTTTAATGTACATTTAACTAGTAATAAGCATAACCACAAGATAACCTAATTCACAAAGGCAACATCATCATCACATATCCACTAATATAATCATTTGAGTACAACACTGAAAGGAAAATATATAAATAGAAAATCAAACTCCAAAAGACCACTGCACACTCCAAGCTCAACACTGCTGTAACCTAACATCACCTGCACGCATCTATCGTTCATAAGCTTATAGAAAGCTTAGAGGGTGGTGTAAGTGTTTGCACAAGGTAAGTGTCAGGTGTTCAATACAATGCCATCATCATACAATACCAGAATTTCTGGTCATCCATAAATCATACAATATCAGAATAAGAAGAAATACTGACAAGATCATGAATTATCAAAGCAGAAATAGTAACAAGATCATAAATCATACGATAACAGAGTAAGAGGAAGTACGGACAAGTCCATAAGTAAATCAATAGCAGGATACGCAATATAGAATAGTTATGCAACAAGGAGTTATGAAGAGCCAAATATCAGATCCCGAGGATGCAATGTAATATACAAATCCTGTTAAGTCTGTCTAGGCCATATAAGTGCAGAAATTTAGCAGCCCAAAATGCCATATGCCTGCGAATGTAATGCAATATGCGATGCGAATGAAATGACCATGCTGGAGTGTGAATCGAGATGATAGTATGTAGTATCACAGGCTACGGGGTCCACCATAAGGGACTCCTATCCAAACCAGTCTCATACCTAAATTTGGATAGTCAGACTCAATGTGGTAAACTCCTGATCTCAAGTTAGTCGCGCGCCTAACCGAAATCCTTGCCATAACGAAGGTACAAAATAATTAGTTACGCACCACCAGCCCGAGTGGATAGTGAATGAATGAATGAGCATGCAACTCCTACTCAATAAGTCCACATATCAGTACAGTTCCTCACTAGGAAATCACCGGGGTCTATTACACTCCAAACTAGATTGTCGCCCCATCGCACGCAACAAGGTGAGTGGAAGAGACCTCACTATCCTCCTGCCAACATCGGGCCCAACTCGTCAATAGCGGACCCATTCCTCGAGCTGGTCAGACTCAGCCTAGCATTACCCCCTCCTCTCGGGCAGGTAACCCCCTTCCAACCGACCACGACACAGTGGGAGACGTGGCCTAACGGTGTACGACCCTCATGCGATCATGCATCCACTCAGTCTAGACGTTGGAGCAACCTCTGGAACCAAGAGGGTTTAGGGACTTTCACCTAGGGATATCTATAGCATCCCATGTAGAATAGATTTTCGGTGTTCCATCTGGCCATCCACGATATGCCTGTGGAGGCTACAGCACAATATAAGATGCATGAGTCATACAATCCAATCATGCATCAAACCTGCGCATATCGTGCACTCATGTGAGACAATCTCCGCCTACTAGGGAGTCTCATAACAACCAGCATTATAACATATGTAATGGTCAATCATATCTCATAACAGACATGCAGATGATGCGTATGGGCATGTATCATGATGCTATGCAGTCACATACTCATAATCGGTATCAATAACAGGCATTGACAATCGACATCGATAACATGGACATTTAACCAACATTGTCCCCCAAGGAATGGCTCACATAAAGCTTAACATATGGCGGACTCATGGTCTCACACAAGGGTTAAATATACAACACCATGGGCCTCACTCAAGAGTTTAATACACATCACGATGGGCCTTTCACATGGCCTAACATACATTACGATGGGTTCCATCGCCTAGCCCTCAAATACATCACAATGAGCCTCATCACATAAGTCTCATATACATCATATTGGGCCTTAAACACGGTCTAGATACACATCACAACGGGCCTCAAATACGGGCCGCATATACATCACATTGGGCCTCGACAATCGAAATCGACGATCAGCCACAACAATCGGAATCGATAATCGGCCACGATAATTGGCTTCGATTGATAATCGACCTCGATAATTAGAATCGGTCAATCGGCCATGACAAGAAGAATCGACAATCGGCCACGTCAATCGACGATCGGCCACGTTCAGTAATCGGTCACGATAATCGACCTCGATCGGTAATTTGTCAATCGGCCATGACAAGCAGAGTCAGAAATCGGCCACGTCAATCGACAATCGACCACCATCGGTAATCGGTCAATCGGCCATGACAAGCAGAGTCGGCAATCGGCCACGTCAATCGACAATCGATCACGATCGGTAATCGGTCACGATAATCAGCCTCGAAAATTGGTAATCGGTCAATCGACCACGTCAATGGACAATCGGCCATGATCGGTAATCAGTCACGATAATTGGCCTCGACAATCGGTAATCGATCAATCGGCCACGTCAATCAGAATTGGCAATCGGTTATGATAATCGGCCGAGCAAGGCTTAAGGGAATGTCACAATGTGGACATTAAACCATCATTGCTCTAAAGGAGCGGTCCTCATAGGGCTAAACATATAGTGGGCCCATGGTCTCATAAAAGGACCGCATGCACAACATAGTGAGCTACATACAATCTCAATGGGCCACAGGCATTTTAAGACCCGTATCCTAATCCGTACTGTTTCGTCGCTTCCCGCGATCCTTCTTGTCAAATTTCGGTAATCCATGACCTATAGTTGACGTTGCGCACGACCGTAAGTCGTATCCTATACATTTGAGTCGACTTAATCCGAGACTTGTATCCTTGCGACCGCATCGTCGCCACGGTTCTAACGCCGCAACTCACGCACCGATCTGATACCCAGACGATGAGATGCGGACCCGTGTTCAGTTCAAGAAAAAATGCCGTGCATTTATAATCTTAAGAGAATCTCTACGAAGTGTCAAATCAATCCCATCAATCACCTCTCATGTCAAGTACAAAGCAACCATGCTTTCTTTCTCCACAAGCCAAGCAACCCCAAAGTCAACCAATCACTCACCTCACCCATCACTCACTTCACATCACTCCATCACTCTCACATCTCCCTACAACCCTCTCTCTCTCCCTCATTTCCCAACACCACTTCCAAGTTAGGGAGAGTATCCCACGTCCATGCATTCCCATGAGAAAAAAAAAATGATTTTGGTGGCCCACTTCCCATCCCAAAATCTCTCATCCTAGCCATCCATTTCCCATCTCCATCATCAAAGTGAAGCTCAAGGAGATAGGCTATCCAACGGACCGAGAAGATTGATAGGTGGGTGTTTCTATAAGCTAGATTTTCATATTTCTATGATGGCCCAAGTGAGGCCCAACGATCAATGGTGTGGATCTCATTTGGGAGCCTAAGATGTGGCCGATGGCCCATCTTGAACATCAAATCATTCCATGATGGGGCCATTCTCCATGGACCCCATCATGATGTTTACTTTCCTTACATTAAAGAGGTCATCTAGACCATCCATTTTTAGTGGAGAAAGATCTCCACCGTTGATCTTTGAATTGGTGGGTCCACTTGTATTAGGGCCCACTCGATGTACAATTGAATGCAAGGGAGGGGCCCATAGTGCCGGGGTCCCTCCATCACGCGTGTCCCACTCTCCTTCTATCTCTTTCTCCTTCTCCTTTTCATTATTTTCTTTGTGTATTGATGTGGTCGTGTGGCCCACTTGAATAGGCCCCACCATGAAGTACTTTACCCAAGCCGTCTAAGGGTGGGGCCCACTCTATATGTGTTGTTCTCTCTCCATCCATCAATTGGTGGCCCACATAAGCGGGACCCACCTTAATGCTAGTGCACACCCAAACCGTCCAGCGTCCCTGGACGCTGGACGTCAAAAAGGAAAAACACAAATATTAACTTACTTTATGGCCTTGGGGTGACCCACTCATAGAGGCCCCACATTGATGTATGTTTATAATCCAAACCGTCCATTCTATTCCCTGGCTCAATTTAGACGTTGGGCTGAAAAATGGACTCGATCAGACCTTCTGGCGGGCCATAACTTAGAAAATAATGGTTTTCACAATTTAAACGTATCTCAATCTTTCTTCGCCCCAAAACAATATCAGATATTGGACTTGTTTGGTCCGTATCAGGCCGTGGAAACTAGTGGTCAGGATGGATTTGGCTGAAACAAGCCCCACGTAAGAAAAACCTTTAAAAAAATTTTGATTTTAAAAAAATAAAAAATACAACACCATGCAGCAGCTGACGCTGCTGCTGTCAGAGAGGCAGGCAGCGCCAGCGCTACGCTGGCGGGCGAGCCAACGAGCAGGGACCCACGGTCCAAGCCGTGGGCCCCACCATGATGTATGTTGTATATCCACTCAGTCCATTCTGTGGGCCACATAGGGTTGTGAGCCATCTCCAAAAATGGGCCTGATCTGGAACTCAGATGGCCCACATCAGAGAAAACAGTGGTGACTTAAAGGCTACCATTAAAACCATTTTTGGGGCCCACGGAAGTTTTGAATCAAGCTGAAATTCATATTTTCCCTTCAACCAGGTCTGCGTGACCTTATCAACGGGTTGGATGACATGTAAACTTTATAATGGGCCCCACATGGGGAGCCCAACGTGATGTATGTGTTGTACTCCCACCGTCCAGGCAGACGGTGGAGTCCATAGAGATGTATGTGTGGTGAGGCCACCGTCCAGCAGACGGTGAAGCCCACTGTGATGTACACGTGTCCACTGTCCTCAGTTTGGACAGTGGGACCCACCATGATCTATGTGTTCTATTCACCCAGTCACACTATTTGTGTGTGATGTATATATATATATATTATATTATATTATATATAATATTATATACATTATTTATGCATATGTGTATGATGGTGGGCCTTTATGTGGACCCCACCATAATGCATGTGTTGCATCCAAACCATCCATTTATGTTGTAAACTCATTTCTTGAGCTAAAAACGAGCCAGATCTATGGTTCCAATGGGCCCGCTTTGGTATGTAGATAGAGCCCATGTTGATCCATTTATGACTATTCATTTAAGCCCACCTTGGTACACATCTAAGGCCATGGGATTAATCCCATTTGGCATATGTAATGCCCATGGGATTAAGCCCATTTGGCATATCTAAAGCCCATGGGTTTCGGCCCATTTGACATATGCAATGCTCATGAGATCCGGCCCACTTATTTTATATAAGGCCCACGGGATTCAAGCCCATTTGATACATATTAAAGCCCATGGGATCAAGCCCATTTGATGTGCATGGGGCGTAAATGGAGTGGCCCATTTAGTATATTTAAAACTCATGAGAGTAGGCCCACCTGATATATTTAAGGCCCAAGTTGTGAGGCTCACTTTGATGTATTTCAAGGCCTATGGATCATGGACCATTGCAATGTACATAAGGCTCATTGGTGAGGCCCATTAACGCAGCCCATTTGATGTATCTAAGGCCCATGGGTCGAGGCCCAACAGAATGACCTTAGGGTCCATTGCAATGTGTGACTTCCCATGTTCATGTAATGATATATATGGCAGCCGTACCTAGGGAACAATGTTGGTTTGACGTCCATATTGTATGTACAATGTTGGTTGAATGTCCGCATTGTAACTCCCCTTAGGGCCCATTGATAGGCCTATGCTCGTTGTTACCCATCACCTTATAACATGCTTAGTATAATCTCATGACTCATGCCCATACACATCATATGTATGCTTCGTTTGAGTAGTGACTGATCATAGCATATGCCATTGGACAGACCACTTATGGGACCCGTTATGAGATGGAGTGCCCCACATGATCGCGCAGTACGCGCCGGATTTCTGCATGATTTGAAGACGTGATTCATGCATCTCGCATATGTGTGATTTGATCACTGCACGCCCTAACGACATCAGGGCCGTGGCACCATAGGTACATCGTGGATGACTGTATCGAATATCGAAAATACTTGATTCTAGCACTGTGGGCACTTAGGATGTCCTTAGGTGAGTTCCAGAACCATTTTGGTACCAGTAGATGCTTCAACGTCTAGACCGAGTGGATACACGAGCGCCCGAGTGCCGAATACCAGTAGGTCGTGTCTCCCATTGTGTCGTGGTCGGTTGGAAGGGGGTGTGGTCTTATCCGCCTGAGAGAGGGGGCTATAAGCTAGGCTGAGTTTGACCAGCTCACAAATGAGTCTGCTATCGATGAGCCGGGTAGGCATTGGCAGACTACTGGTCAGGAGGATAGTGAGGTCTATTCCGCTTTCTTGACTGTGCAGCTAGGGAGGTGGCAGTCACTGTGAAGTGTATTAGACCCCGGTGATATCCAGAGAGGAGCTGTACTGATATATGTACTTGATGAGTACCGACTTGCTTGGATTGCATTTGGCATATGACATTCGGCTATGTAGGCCTTGCATTATATCGGTGTGGCCGATGGCATTCATATCTCGCATCATGCCTTGCATTACATAGCCTTGGTATGGTTAATTGTATTCATAGACTTACCGCATACTTTCGCACCACTCTGAAACTGTACACTTGGCGTTTGCCTTGCGCACACACTTACACCACCCTCTAAGCTTTTGTAAGCTTATGCACGACAGTTGCGTGCAGGTAGCGTTGGACAGCAGCAGCGCTGAGATAGGACCGCGTATCAGACCATTTTGGAGCTTTTGATCATCTTGTATTTCCTTTTCCGCACTGTACTTAAAAGATTTTGATATAGTGGATATGTGGTGATGTTGTTTTGTGACTTGGTTATGCTTGTGGTTATGCTCCATTACAAAAAAAAAAAAATCATTCTGAAAATCCTCTTTGTAGGATCCAAGGATCGGAATCTGGCATTTGATTACCAGGAGCCGAGAATGGGGCACTACGGAGGCTGTCGGCACCGGATTCGGCAATCGGGATTCATGTGAATCCGATTTTCGGGTTTGGGGCATGACAGGCATGGGCCTCATCTACAACACATCGGGCCTCATCCATGGGTCGAAAATATATCGCAATGGGACTCATCTCATGGGCTGAAAATACATCATTTCAAGCTTTGCCCATGGGCCTCGAATACATCACAGTGGACCTCGCTCATGGTCCTTGAATACATCACAATGGACCATGTCCAAAAAGGGCCATAAATACACAACAGGTGGGCCCTGCACATGGGTCTCATACATCTTAGGTCGGGCCACGACCCATGGGCCTCAGATACAACAAGTGGGCCACATTAATGTGTCGCACCAATGAGCCTCCTACACATCAAGTGAGCCTGTCAAGGTAATGTGGGTCTACGACCCAAAAATAAATGGACAGTGTGTAATACACATACATCATGGTGGGGTCCACATCCTAGCTAGACTGGACGGCGTGGCTATAACACGTGCATCAAGGTGGGCCATACGTCCATCAAAATGGATAGACGGCGTGGCTATAACATATGTTCTATCAAGGTAAGCCCGTCCTTAAAATGATATGGAAAACTGGATGTACGGCATAGATGTACAATACATAAATCACGGCGAATCTCGCAGATGGCCGGCATGGATGCAAAACAGGTGGATGGCATTGATGAATTCAAAAATCATAGTGTCCCACGAGGGTGGGGACGACACAGATGAAACAGATGGACGGCATGGCTAAAATACATGCATCAAGGTGGGCCATACATCCATCAAATTGGAAAGACGGTGGGGATATACCCATACATCATGGTCCACCATCCATGGACAATGTAGATAAAACACATATATCATTGTGGGGACCACAGACGTCAATGTGGATGGACCACAATATCAAGGCGGCCCCACATGGACAAGATAGATTATAAATACATATATCACGGTGGGTCCCACACATATGGCCCACCAGAGTTTTGAACCTGCCTCACGTCCTTCTGGATGTGAGGATATAGAATACCTACATCATGGTGGGTCCCACACGGGGCCCATCACAATATATATATATATATATATATATATATATATATATATATATATATATATATATATATATATATTTTGTATTATATTATATTTTAATATATAAATCTTTTTCTTTTTATTTGGATGCTCCAGTGTCCACGAGTACTTGATGGATGGCCTGATGGAGAATACATACATCAAAGGTAGGCCCCACACCCCACACGTGCACACGTGCAGGGTGGGTCCCACAGGATAGACGGTGTGGATATAAACCACATACATCATGGAGGTGGGTTCCACCCGTCCAGATTGTTGGACGGTGTGGATCCACACACCCATACATTATGGTGGCCCCACATCCCACGTGGATGGAATGGATGGAACACCGACATCATGGTAGGTCCCTCAAGCATGTCCAGACAGCTGGACGGCTGGATAAATAGATGGACGGTTTGGGATTTATATACACCGCATGATGGGGGCCAGCACACTTGCTGACGTAAGATACAATAGCTATATGGTTGGTGTGGGGCCACGTGGATGGATTCCATGGACAGATACAAAGAGGTGGGTCCCACGTGGATGGACGACACGTGTGATGGATGGTTGGATATAACAATACCTCGTGATCACAGGCCCTATTGTTGACGTTCCAACGGATGAACGGTATATATAAGGTGGTTTCCACCTGAGATTTGAATATGTTACAATGGATGGACGGTGTGTATACACACGTCCATCAAATGGGCCCACGTTCGATGTACGGACGGTGTGGATACACACATACAACATGTTGGGGCTCACCATCCAGATGGACGGCTAGGATACAACATATACACCACGAGGGGCCACAAGGCTGGCTGACGTCATCAACTATATAGCTGGTGTGTAACCAGGCCACTGTATAGATGGACGGTCTGGATGATGTCAATACAACATATAGAATACGTACATCATGGTGGGGCCGTCAGAGTTTGGTGACGTCAGTACATCAGCTATATGGCTAAGCTGGTAGACCAACCAATCTGCTCCCAGCAGCAGGTGGGTTCCATGGTTTCAACGATGGACACGTCCACTCTCTACACTATTTTCTGCCGTGTGGCCCACCTGATCATTAGATCTACTTCATTTTCTGTCCCCAGCCTCAAGATGAGCTTACCAAATGGATGGATAATTTGGATGTAACACATACTTGAAGTAGGGGTATAACAATGCCTTGGAATCAGATCCCAGAACTAGCTAACGTCAATACAGTAGTAGCCCTGTGCTGCTAGCTATTAGTCCAGCGACCAGGTGGTATTCCCACCATCCCAATAGTGAATGGTGTGGATATCACATGTGTACAGTCGGCCACACCGATAGATGGACGGATGGACGGAGTAGATATAACACAGATTGATGGGGCCCACAACATCAGAAGGAGAGAGAGAGAGAGAGAGAGAGAGAGAGAGAGAGAGATATGAGGGGAGGGACCCTGCCACTATGGGCCCTCCCTAAATATAAAGCATACATGAAGATGGGTCCCACCAAATGTAGGTCCGTAAATCACAAAATTGACGATAAACCACCCACAAAACAAAGGAAAAAGAAAAGGGAGAAAGAGAGAAATAAGCACCCACCTCAAGATCTCTTCTTCCTCCTTTCGCCAATGCGATCTAAAGCTCGAATGGATGGACTTCAACGGTTGAGATCGGACTTGGACGGTGGAAATGGAAGGTAGGAAGGTAGGCCACATTAGTTTCTCTCCCATGGAAGCCATGGATTGTTGCTCGGAGAGAATGAAGGAGAGGGAGATGAGAGAGAGAGATTGAAAGAGAGAGATGGGTGAGTGATGTGGTGGGTGTACTTTGTGTAAGAGAGAGTTTGACTTTGGGGTTACTTGGGGATGAGGTTGTACTTTGACATGAGATGTGATGTGGTACTTGATTGATTTGATGTGATGTAATTGATTTGAAAGATTATCTTGGGTTTACAAATGCACGACGTTTCCTCGAACTGAACGCGGGCCCACATCTCCTGGCTTGAGTATCGCCTCGGCGCATGAGACGCGGTATCGGAACCATGGCGACGACGCGGTCGTTAGGGTACAAGTCTCGGGTTAAGTCGACTCGGGTTAACAGCGTGTGAATCAGGTCGCGCGCAAATGTCGCTTAAGGGTCGAAGGTTGCTGGGATTCGACCGGGAAGACCGCGGAAGTCTAAGGAACGATACGGTCTATGATACTGGTCTTACACTAAATATTTCACCCTTTAACATAACACTTTTACCGACGAAAATTTTCATCGAAAAAAACATTATTCTGGACGATTTTAGTTCGTCAATAAAAATTAGGGCAAAAATTCTCCCTGAAAAATAGAATACTTTTACCGACCAAAAGTTTCATCGGTAAAAAATTATTCCCGACAGTTTTAGTTCGTCGAAAAAAATCAAGGCGAAATTTTTTTAATTGGAAACAAAACACTTTTACCAAAAAAAAATATTCATCGGTAAAAACATTATTCCCAACAGTTTTAGTTCATCGGTAAAAATCAGGGAGAAATTTTCTAAGTGAAAATTTTCATCGGTAAAAGTGGTTTTGTGTTTTTTACTGACGAAAATTTTCATCGGTAAAACTCTTACCATAAAATTTTTAGAATACCTTGAAAATTTTCTATCTTAGAATTTAAAATAGTTTTTACCGACGAAAATTTTCATCGGTAAAAACATTATTAGTGCAGTTTTACCAACGAAAAAAAATATCATTGGTAAAAATGTACTTTTACTGATAAAAATTTTTTCATCAGTAAAAATGTTATTTCTTGTAGTGTTAAGGAATTTTTACACTTTTCTATAATTTATTGTGACTTAAATTACAATAGATGTTGTGATAGCTTTAAATATCTTCTTGTCTTGTTTTGATATTGTCAGATTGGTAAAACTCATGATTCACCATTATCTCCTTGGCATGGTGGATGCATGAATTCCCTTCTAATCATCATGATACTCCTTTATTGAGGACTAGATCAATGAAAAGTTCACAGATTTTGTTGAGTGTCAAATATTACATATTTTCCCTATTTATACATTTGTTTTATGAACATGATAATGCTTAATGGGTATATTTTAAACTTGTTTGTATTGCGAGATGAATTGAGAGGTTGGATTAAAAAGAATGTTAAAAACATGGATTTGATGCTTAAGAATCACCAACGCAAGGGATGGATCTTATGAGAACAAGATTGAAGAATTCACATGCCAAAGATCAAAGGAAACCAAATAAGAAATGAAGAGAATCGAAGATTTGAAAGTGAAGAAATGGAATCCTAAAAATTATCCTAAACAAAGATATTCTGAATTCAGGGGCTAGAAAAACATTGGTCTAAAAAAGTGCTAGAATAAACTTCTATAAGTACTGTGTTGTATAAAGCACCCTTATTTGTCAAATTTCAATGGGACAAAACAGCTTGTAGTGAGACTCATTCATGTGATGAAAAGTTCACCTTTAAGTGAATCAAGATAGAAAGTTCATCTTCAAGATCAACACATGATTCGACCATTCTTAGGTCCTTTCATATGGTAAGCATACACGGGTTTTTATACTTTGGTTAAGTTTTGGTTCGACTAGTCCAAGCTCTGATTCGACCATTCTAAGATTCAAACTCAAAAAATGGACTTTTCTGTTAGTTCCTCGACTAGTCGATCAGGGTGCTCGACTCGTCGTGGGCACACCCTCGACCAATCGAAGGGACCTCGACTCGAACTCCAATAACTGATTTTGTGCACCCTCAACTAGTCGAAGGAAATGCTTGACCAGTCGAGCAGGCCACTCGACCAGTTGAGTAGGCCATTCGACTAGTCGAAGAACGGTTTTATCCGATCGCACCAAAAATTTGAAATTTTGTTGGATCTTAGACGAGTCGAATGAGACCTTAGACCAGTCGAAGGAACTGATTTTCAGCCTATAAATAGAGGTCTTTTCTCACTCCGAATTCATTCATTAAAGCCATAAAAATTCTTCACTTTGAGAGATAAGTCCCCATCATCTTCAAGATATAGCACTATAATTTTAAATCTTTTAATAGCTTTTTATTTTTGTAATTCCTTGATCTCTTTTATGAATCTTTTGTTTTAAAGGGAGTTCATACTCTTCTTTGTGAGATCTAAGGAATTCAAACAAGTAGCCAAAGGTTTGAATTAATTTAAAATCAATTTAGAATCTAAAATCCTTAATTGTGTTATTGGACATTGAACATTTCTACATTAAGCGAAGCAGTTCTACGGGCTACATCAAAGAGTGTCTTCAGAAGAAGATAAGTATTCTTTATTCATTTTTGGTTTCTTGAGATATTCAAAAAATCTCTATATTGGTTTTAACTGAGATAGCTAGAAAATATCAGCGTGGAGTTTTGATTGTGATAGCCCATTTAAAAACACAACTGTATAGGTTTTAAGGTGAACCTGAGAAAACCTTGATTATTAGTGAACGCCAATGTCACGTGGATTGTGATTCTTAGAAGTGGAGTAAGTGTGGCTATTTTAAAACAGTTGGTGTACACACCAAACCATTATAACTCCTGGTGTTTTGTGGTGAATGATGTATGTGATGTATATGCATTGAATGGTTGTAATCTTTTCATGTACATGTGGTGAATGCTTATAATAGTAATCTTTTTTTTCTTTTCCTCTTATTTTAGTTTACAATCTTGATCCTTACTAAGTCTAAGAAATCAGGTTGTCCTACCTAAAACATTTATTTTTAGTGTAAGATTGTCCTTTGAACAAGGTTTAAATCAATTTCTCAATACTATTATAGTTGAGATCTCTGATTAGTTCCGATATATTTAATCTTTCAGTTCTTTTATTTTTAAATTGGCATAGTCCTATTCTCTAGGGATGAGAGCTTGACCTTTTCAAGTGGTATCAGAGTTAAGTTGCTCATTTATTTGGATTAAGTTCCTTGAGTTTAAATATCCAGAGCTTCCATTATGTCAAATTTTGACAGCTTGTTTATTATCAGGCCACAACCTTTTGATGGATCAAATTATGTTTATTGGAAAGCCAGAATGAGGATTTTCTAAAAATCTATAAATGAAAGTGTGTGGTAAAAAAAGGTAACTGTAACACCCCAGATTTTGGCCAATCTGGGATTTGACGTCCTTAGGCAATGGGTCAACTAAAACACCTGAAAAATCACTCAGAACCCAATTCCATAGCCAAAGGAATCACTTAGGATTAATTCCTTTAGAAACTAAGTATAAGTTAGCTAGCGCAACGCTAGAGTAGCTGGGAAATAGTCCCTTATCACTTTAAATACGTTCTACAAGACCCAAAACTTGTAGAATCCATGGTGCTATGATACTCTAAAACCTCGGATCAAACTCTAAGCAGGTTTGTTCTCTGGACCTCTGTGAAACTTTGTATTGGATCTAGACCGCGCGTCGAAAGTCTGATACCTACTATCTTAGACCGTTAGAACCTCCTAGCTGGACTTGACAGTCATTTCGAAAATCAAGTCCAACCGACATTCGCAGGCTATTTCATTGAGCTTGGACTGAAGAGAGTAAGAATAGGGATAGATTTGGAATTTGAAATTCAAATCTGGCACACGACTTGACGTGTCAGTATTGAGCGTTCTGACCATCAGAATTCAGCCAAATTACACCCTCAGATCAGGAAAATTTTTTATTTTATATTATGAGATTTGCAGGCCTGATTTACGTGTGGTGACCGCTGAACTAAAACTGGACCGCCACGTGCGATCTGTGAACCCTGCCGGACTGAAAACTTGATGTGTGCTAGATCCAGTATGCATGAGCTTAAGTCCGACCGCATTTGGCCAGGAGACCTCCAGAAATGCTCTTTTGGACCGAAACAGCCCCGATTTGGATATAACTTAAGTAAACATTGTTCCCGAGCCTATTTCGGGCATGTTTGAGCTTATAAAAGGGGTTGAAACCCTCACTCCTCTCTCCCATCCGAATTTGAGAAAAACTCTAGATTGGGAGAGAGAAAAGGTGAGAGTTTGTGAGAGAGAGTAGGAGAGAATTTTCCTGTTGTCGTGCCACCTGTTGCACATGCTTTAGCAACACGCTCCAATCACTTGGCCGGTGCTTTCTCCGCATTTTTAGGTAAGAAAATACTCTAATAGTTGCTGATGTAGTGTTCCTTCGTTTCCATAGCAAGATAGCTGATACATCTTGTAAATCAGGTTGTCTAGTCGCCGTAGACGAAGCGTATACGCTCCATTCGAATTCACACACCTGTAAGAGATAAGGTGCGGATTTTAGACGCTTTGATTGACTGTTTCCAACGCTTTCAATGTCGTTTAATAGTAGATTATCGACGGAAACGCCGTTTGACATGTACAACATGCTGTCCGTTTCCTGTTTCGTAAACCGACGAAGAATATGAGATTTAGGGCATTTTAGTCATTTGTAGGAAGTACTGTTTTCATTCATAATTTGCTGACGTGATTGACATGACTTCTTGTCGCATTAGGATACTAGGAATGCGTGCATAATTAGTTTGGCGAAGAGATTCGCCAAAATGCGCACTTTGAGTCGACATACTATATGTAGACTTAAGTGTGTAGTTTAAGTGTTTGTATAAATGCTTGTATTAGTATGTATTGAATTAAATGGTGTTATGATTTAGTTTGAGATTGATTTCTCAATTAATATGCTGATGTAAATGATTTCCTACATGTTAGCTATATGCATGATTTCATTATATGTATGAAATGCATATGCTTGATGTTTCACTTAAGTGGTATGTTATAACATGTGCTTGATGATTTCCTTATGATTTAGTTTGAGATTGAATTCTCAATTAATATGCTGATGGAGATGATTTCCTATATGTTGGCGATATGCATAATTTTATTATATGTGTGAAAGACATGTGTAAGATGATTTACTTAAGTTGTACGTTATAACATGTGTTAACATGCTCACATGTTTGTATTCCATTTCCAATACTCTTACCTGATTGCTGATGTGGATTCATAATTGTTTGGGACTATACCTAGTCCAGGCAGTCGGTAACAGAGAAAATTCGTGGCTAGCTGGTATTTGTCACGAAGGAAGCGTCGATGAACGCGAGTCGTGTTTGGAGTTGGCGGCAGTGGTTAGGCCACGCGAAGTGTTTCACGCACTTCATGTCGTTCGACTTGCGATGCGCTCGTGCTAGTCGAGCCCGTCAAGTAACCCGACTGGCCGTTGTACGTTCACCCTGCATGAGTCATAACTGCTTGAACCTAAGGTACTGAACTTACCATTGTAAACCCTGTCAACCATGGTACCTTGATCCACGAAGACTCATGAGCTGGGCATGGTGGTATGGGACACCGTGGTCGAGCTGTCGGCCTACGCTGGGGCCACAAACCTCCCCGTAATGACCAGTGAGCACCTATGTCTCGTGAGCAGATTATGGTGGTATGGGACACTATATTCTTACTGTCAGCCTACACTGATCAGGCGACGAGTCCTTTGTAGTGACCGCGAGCATATTCTGAGTCTACGGGAGGCGACGACCCTTCCGTAGCAGTAGAGTACAGTAGGCCTGTATTGATAAGGTGATAGGGGAGCGGAGCAACGAGTGTGTGCAACAGCCCTGGCAGCCCTTGTAGCTACCTACAAAATATACCTCGTATGAGATTACTAGGAGTGACGACCCTAGACAGGATCTGTGTTGGGATTGATGTAAGGGAAGTACCTTAGTTTCTCAATCCTGCTGTTTGAATGGACTAATAACAACTCAGAAATCATATCACCATTACATTGCATGTGCCTGGAAGATGTGGAGCACTTGAGGGATGATTGCATGCCGCGGTCGTAAAATGGTGCCGTATGAGGGAGATCGTCGGTGACGGCATACATCACGTCATGTCATATTGCATTAACGACAATATTAGGATTGTTTGATTTACTGCCTTACTATTAGCGCATGATTGATTTGATAACATGCTAATATCTACTCTCTTATCCCACTGAGTTGATCACTCACTCCCACGTTACGAGATGGTGTTTCCGGACACCCACCAGTCCCTATTGTGATTGCAGATGATGGCGCGGCCTGTGAGGCGGAGCTGGACTTGATGATGATGAGGAGGATCTCTCCTTTATGCGTAATCTGATTGATAGGATTATAGGGAGGTTGATTAGATGCCTTGACACTTGTCATTTTATATTTTAAGAGCACTCATGTATATTCTTTCTGTTTACTTTTGGAGTATACAGGTATGTATATAACCTGGTAACATGTTCACACTCTGGAGACATACAATAGTTTATATATGTTATACCTACTATCATAGTCTTCCGCTTGTTAATTTAACTGTCTCTGGAGTATGATATGCTTTTCTGGTGAAATCCCACTCATGTTTAATGTATTAATACAGACAACATTCAATCATGCATATCTATGTTTCATAAATAACATTTTGGAACTCGGGAGTTGGGTTTTTACTCGACCCCCCGATTTCGAGATGTTACAGTAACCAAATGGAAACCACCTGTATCTGAGGTTCTAGGTAGTGATGGAATCAAGTCCATTAAAGAAATTCCTTTTAATTTATGGACTATACCTCAGAAAAAAGAAAGCACTGCAAATGCTAAGGCTTTAAATGCAATTACATGTACACTATCACCTGATGAATTCAAAAGAATCATTTCATTTGATACAACTAAACAAGTCTGGAATATTCTTGAAATGACACGAGAAGGAACTACTATTATTAAGAAATTTAAAGTTCAAATCCTCACTAAAAGGTTTGAGGAAATTTGTATGAAAGAAAATGAAACTTTCACGGACCTCTATATGAAATTAAATGACAGTTAATTCTATGTGAGGTCTAGGAGATGGAATCCCAGAAAGTAAAGTCTGTGCTAAAATACTGAGATCTCTTCCTGAGAGGTTTAGGAACTAAGAGACACCGATCAAATGAAGGTTGAGGAGTTAGTTGGTTCTCCTCAAACATACGAGTTAAATTTCAAACCTCCAAAAGATAAGTCTATTACCCTTAAGTCATCTAAATATATTTCAAAAGATAACAATTGTAAGACCCGTATCCTAGCCCGTATCGTTCCATAGACCTCCACGGTCCTCTCGGTCGAATTTCGGTGACCCGTAATCTGTTATTAGCATTTGTACATGATCTTGAGTTGTGTCTCGTATATTAGAGTCGTCTTGACTCGAAACTTATATCCTTACAACCACTCCGTCGCTGCGGTTCTAATGCCGCGTCTTTCACGCTGATGCGATACCCAGGCTAGAAGATGTGGGACCACGTACAGTTCGAGAAAAAATGTTGTGCATTGAAAATCCCAAGAGAATGTCTCATCAATCACATCTCATGTCAAGTACACATCACCTCACACCCCATCCCCAAGTACAACCATCCTCCCCTAAAGTTAACTCTCTCTTACAACTAAGTACACCCATCCATCACTCACCATCCCTCTTTCCCATCACTTCTCTACCATCATCATCATCATCATCATCATCTCTCTCTCTCTCTCTCTCTCTCTCTCTCATTCTCTCTCTCTCATTCTCCCAAGCAACCCCAGGGAGGGAACTGTCCATGGCTTCCAAAAGAGAGGAGAGCTTTGTGTAGCGCATCTTCCCACCTCCCATCTCCATCATCCAAAGTTCATCTCGATCGTTAAATCGCACTCCTTAGAGCTCGAGATCGCATTGGCGAAAGGAGGAAGAGGAGATCGATGGTGTGTGTTTATATGTTTAGATTGTGCTTTTGTGATGGATCAAGTGGGGCCCACTGATTGATGGTGTGGATCCTATTTGGGATCCCCTTTGATGTATGTTTTGTAACCTTTAGTGGCCCATAGTGGCGGGGTCCATCCATCTCATCGATCTCTCTTTATCTCTTTCTTCCATATTTTGTGGGCCACCATGATGAATGTATTTTATCCATATCGTCCACCAAGTGGGCCCACCCAATAGTACATTTAGACGGACCTGATTGAAGGAAAAACACAAATATCAGCTTGATCTCGTTGATTATGGGGTGGCCCACTCAGATGGACCCCACCTTGATGTATGTACACTACATCCTCACCGTCCATTTGGAGAGACCATTGGTCAGAAGGGCTAGGTGTACCGTCCATCCTGCTGTCGAGTAGTAAGCCTGGATGCAAGGAAAGCAAAATATCAACTTAGTCCTATGGACCCCACCACGATTTATGTGTTTCATCTATTACATGTGGTGGCCCCACGGGGGATCCACATGTGATGCATGTGGTGTCCACATCGTCCAGCAAAGGATGGTGGGACCCACCTGATATATGCATCTTATCATGGTCATCAAACCATTTGACGTGGACCCCACCATGGCAGCGTGTGGGGCCCACCTTGTAATGATGTATGGGTTATATCTATACCGTCCGTCCATATTTATTGGTGTTGGTAAATATTTAAAACAAATAAATAAATAAAATAATATAATATATGATATATATATATATATATATAATATAAATATTATATCTGGTGGGCCACAACACGTGGTCCCACTTGATGTATATGTTTCACCCATCCCATCCATCGTCTAGACCGATGGGATTCCCGTGATGTATGTGTTGTATATACACCATCCATCTGAGGGACCTGCCCTCGATGTATGTGTTGTATCCGCACCATCCAGACCTTGGATGGTCGGACCCATCATGAGATTTGTGTTGTATATCTCCACCGTCCATTCCCTGGACGGTGGGGATTGGATTGACTGGTCTACCACACACCAGCTATATAGTTGTTGTTGTTACATCACCAAATTTTATGGGGCTTGCATGATTTATGTGGTAATCCACACCGTCCAAACAGGTGGGACGAAGGGACCCACCTTTATGTATGTGTTCATAAAATCGTCCATCTATGTGGATCCCACCAAGAATATAGCTACTGCATTGACATCTACAAGTCCCGGTGGTCCTGATCTTGACGTTTGTGTTATGACTAAACTGTCCAGCTAGGACATGGACCCCACCTGTTATGGTGTGCTAATCACACATGTAATGTATTGGGTTTAATCTTCGTCATCCGTGCAGTGGACCCCACATTTGTGTATTTGTGACCCCTTTGATGATGCCTAGTATGAAGTAATTATGGCCCATTAGGTGAGGCCCAGTATGATGTATTGTGGCCAATTTGGTGAGGCCCAGTATGATGTATATGTGGCCCATTTGATGAGGCCTAGTATGATGTATTTTTGGCCCATATGATAAGGCCCAGTGTGATGTATGTAAGGCCTATGTGATAAGGCCCGATGTGACGTATTTATAGCCCATGGGATGTGGTCCATTGTGATGTATTTCTAGCTTATATGATGAGGCCCATTGTGAAGTATTTTTGGCCCATATGATGAGGCCCATTGTGATGTATTTTCAGCCCATTTGATAAGGCCCAATTAGATGTATTTTCGGCCCATATGGCGTGGCCATTGTGATGTTTTTGTAACTCATTTAACGAGGCCCATTATGATGCACATTAGGCCCATGGATTGCAGCCCGTCTGATGTATCTAACACCCATGTGCAGGGCCCACCTGTTGTGTATATAAGGCCCACGAGTGAGGCCCAATGTGATGTATTGAGGCCTATGGGTTGTACTCCATTGAGATGTATTTTTAGCCCATATGTCATGGCCTATTGTGACGTATTTTTGGCCAATGCGAGGTGGCCCATTGTGATGTATTTGAGGGTCATGTGCAGGGCCCACTTGTTATGTATTTGTGGCCCATTTTCTAAGGCTCATTGTGATGTATTTTCGGCCCATTTGGTAAGGCCCATGTGATATATTTCTGGCCGATATGATGAGGCCCAACTTAATGTATACAAGGCTTCTTGCGATGTATATTAGGCCAGTGAGATGTGACCCACTTCATGTATATCAGGCCCATGGGTTGTAGCCCAGTGCGGTGTATATTGGACCAATGTGATGTATGTGAGGCCCATTAAGATTGTATGTGGCCCATCATGATTGTATAAGGCCCATTAAGATCATATGTGACCCACCTTGATGCGGTCTATTATGATGTATATAGGCCCATGTGATGCGGCCCATATGATGTGTATTATAGCCGATGTGCCGATGTCATTGTGATATATATGCAGCCCATGAAGGAGGCCCATAGTGATGTGCACTAGGCCCTTGTGTGAGGCCATGGGCCCACTATATGTTTAGCCCTATGAGGGCTACCCCTTGGGAGCAATGTTGGTTAAATGTCCAAATTAATGAGTAATGATGGTTAAATGTCTTCATTGTGACCTTCCCTTAGGCCTTTTAATAGGCCTATTATTAAGGTCGATTATTGATGCCGGTTACCAATACCGATTATGAGCATTGGACAGCATAACATCATGATACATGCCTATGTGCATCATCTACATGTTTGTTATGAGATGTCATTGGGCAGCTTGTTATGAGACCCCCTGCTAGGAGGAGATTGTCTCACATGAGCGTACGGTATGCGTAGGATTGATGCATGACTAGATTGTATAACTCATGCATCTTGCATTGTGTGTTGTGATTATTGTACACCCTAACAACATCAGGGTCATGGCCTCCACATGCATGTTGTGAATGACCAGATGAGATAATGGAAATCTGTTACTAGCATCAGACCACCATAGATGACCCTTGGTGAAAATCTTTAAACCCTCTCGGTACCAGAGTATCCCCCAACATCTAGACCGAGTGGATATATATAAGCACATGAGGGCTATATACCAGTAGGCCACATCTCTCACTGTATCATGGTAGGTTGGGAGGGGGTGTGGACTTACCTACCTGAGGGAGTAGGCAATGTTAGGATGAGTCTGACCAGCTTGAGGAATGGGTCCGATATCGACAAGTCGGACCTGATATTGGCAGGTAGATAGTGAGGTCTCTTCCACTTATCCAGTTTTGCGGTTGATGGGGTGAGAGGTGGCATAGAGTGTACCAAACCCCAGTGATGATCTTAGAGATGTACAGTACTAATTTGTGGAGTAGGAGTTGCATACTCATTCATTCATTTATTCATTATCCACTCGAGCTGGTGGTGCACAAATATTTATTACGTGTACCTTCCCAATGATCAAGATTTCGATTAGGGCGCGCGACTAACCTAAGATCAAGAGTTTACCACATTTAGTTTGACTATCCAAATTTAAGTATGGGACTGGTTTGGATAGAAGTCCTTTGTCGTGGACCCCATAGCCTATGATACTACATACTGTTATCCCAGCTTCACACTCTAGATTGGGCATTTCATTTGAATCGCATTTGCATAGTCAATCTGCATTGCATAACTGATCTACAATGCTTCCTCAGTATATGATATTTGGCTCATTATGATGACTTGTCAATATTTCCTCTTACTTTGATATCATATGATTCATGATCTTGCCAGTATTTCTGATATTGTATTATTATGGCATTGTATTGTATACTTGACACTTACCTTGTGCACACACTTACACCACCCTCTAAGCTTTCTATAAGCTTATGCATAATAAATGTGTGCAGGTGATGTTAGGTTATAGCAGCGTTGAGCTTGGGACATGCAACGGTCTTCTAAAGCTTTGATTTCGATATATATGTATTTCCCTTTTAGCATTGTATTCAAATATTTATATTCGTAGAGATGTGATGATGATATTGCCTTTGTGATTTGGGTAAACTTATGGTTATGCTTCTTATGAGATAAATTCGTATTAAAAATTCTCCTTATAAGATCCCAGGATCGAAATCTGGCGTATGCACGCTAGAAGCTGAGAATGGGGTATGAAGGAGGCTGTCGGCATTGGATTTGATGATTGTAAATTTTGTGAGCCCAGTTCGAGTTTGGGGCGTGACAGAAGATAGTATCAGAATATAAATTGGGAATACCTGAAGATAACATCACATATCTACTCATAGTTATCCTTCACTCGATGATTGTTGAAAACTTAGAATGATTAGATCCCCGAGTTCGAATAACATAGAGATTTTTTGATATAGCTCACTACCATTAAGATTGCAAGGTTGTATAGTATTCCAGTTTCGATCACCTCTGATCCGGGGTCCGAGGTTTAGTAGGATTACCATAGTGTTGATGATGCATCTTGGGAGGGGGAGGTTGAGATAAAGAGCGTTATCTTCATCCTTTTGTAGATTTATTGAGCCTTAATATATATACTTGATGATTTTTCCTCTTCCCTTATCTATTCTGTAAATTTTGAGGATAAAATTTTTATTAGGTGGAAAGGGCTGTAAGACTCGTATCCTATCCCATATCGTTTTGTAGATCTCCGCGGTCCTCCCTGTCAAATTCCGGTGATCCGCTATCTGTTATCTGCATTTGCATGCGATCTTGAGTCGTGTCTTATATATCAGAGTCGGCTCGACTCGAAACTTGTATCCTTACGACCGTGGCATCACTGCTTTTCCAAAGGCACGTCTCATGCACCGAGGTGATACCTAGGCGAGGAGATGTGGGCCTGCGTTCAGTTTGAGTAAAATGCCATATGTTTCAAATCCCAAAAGAATGTCCCAGAAATCACATCTCATGTCAAGTACACAACACCTTACACCCCATCCCCAAGTACAACCACCCCTCTCCTAAAGTCAACTCTCTCTTACAACCAAGTACACCCATCCATCACTCACCATCCCTCTCTCCCATCCCTTCTCTTCCATCATCTCTCTCTCTCTCATTCTCTCTCTCATTCTCCCAAGTAACCCCAAGGAGGGAACTGTCCATGGCTTCCCAAAAAGAGGAGAGCTTTGTGTGGCCCACCTTCCTCCTCACATCTCCACCATCCAAAGTCCATCTCGACCATTGAATCGCACCCCTTAGAGCTCTAGATCGCATTGGCGGAAGGAGGAAGAGGAGATCGACAGTGGATGTTTACAGGTTTAGATTGTGCTTTTTCTGATGGACCAAGTGGGGCCCACTGATTGATGGTGTGGATCATATTTATGATCCCCTTTGATGTATGTTTTGTAGCCTTGAGGGGCCAATAGTGGTGGGGTCCCTCCCTCTCACCAATCTCTCTCTCTCTCTCTCTCTCTCTCTCTCTCTCTATCTATCTCTTTCTTTCATATTTTGTGGCCCACCAGGATGAATGTATTTTATCCATACCATCCACCGGTGGGCCCACCCAACAATCCGTTTGGACAGACCTAATTAAAGGAAAAAAACATAAATATCAGCTTGATCTCATTGAATATGGGGTGGCCCACTCACATGGACTCCACCTTTATGTATGTACACTACATCCTCACCGTCCATTTGGAGAGACCATGGGTCAGATGGGCCAAGTGTACCATCCAACATATTGTCTAGCAACAGGCCTAGATGTAAGGAAAGCAAAATATCACTTGGTCCTATGGACCCCACCACGATTTATGTGTTTCATCCATTACAGTAGTGGCCCCACGTGGGATCCACACATGATGCATGTGGTGTCCACACCGTCCAGCAAAGGACAATGGGACCCACCTGATGTATGTGTCTTATCATGGTCGTCCAACCATTTGACGTGGATCCCACCATGGCAGCATGTGGAGCCCACCTTGTAATGATGTATGGCCTTGGTAAGTATTTAAAATAAATAAATAATATAATATATAATATAATATATGACATATAAGTGTATAATATATATATATATATATATATATATATATATATATGTATATAATCTGGTGGGCCACACCACATGGCCCCACCTGATGTATATGTTTCACCCATCCAATCCATTGTCCAGATCCTTGGACGATGGGATTCACAAGATGTATGTGTTGTATATGCACCATCCAACCGTGGGACCTACCCTCGATGTATGTGTGGTATCCCCACCATCCAGACCTTGGACGGTGGGACCCACCATGTGATTTGTGTTGTATATCTTAGGGTCAAAAGTTGGGCAGGTTTAACCCGACCGACCCGATATTGGGTTGGGCTTGGGTAGGAAATATAGCGTCCGATCTCAAGCATGGGCTATACAAACACTAACCCGATAAAACTAGGGTTGGGCTCGAGTTGAGGTCTCGGGTTGCCTGACCCAACCCGAACCCGATACTTATAAATTATAATTGAGCATGGATTGTTTGTGTCTGTAATGCCCTGAAAATTAGGGGTCGAGCAGGAGCCCAACTCCTGAGTTCCAACACATCACTTATGCAACATAGATAATGATGATTAAATGTTGTTTGTATTAGTGCCTTAAACATGAGTGGAATTACACTAAAAAAACATATCATACTCCAAAGACAGTAAATTATGCAAGCGGAAGTCTATGATAGGTATATAGCTGTATAAAAGTGATACCAAGCCCACAGAGTATGATTGTCACTAGGTTAAATAATTACAAGTTTAGTTCCAAAATGTAAAAAATAAGAAAGTGTAATGTTCTCTATCCAAAACCCTATAGCCCTGTCAGCGCAACTCCAGGTCTACATAGACCCACCAGAGAGTTGCATATAGGAGAACTCCTCCTCGTCATCATAATAGTCCGGCTCTACCACATAAGCATCGACATCATCTGCATCTACAACAGGGTCTGGTTGGTGTTTAAAGCACTGTCCTAGAACGGGGGAGTGAGGGATCAACTCAATGAAACTATAAGGCAAAAAGGTTAACATGTTATCAATTCAATCAAGCAATAATGATAAAGAAAAATAATCAAGCATCCGTAAGTACTTTAGTTAATGCAAACATGATATGCATTAATGATGCATGCCCTCACCTGCACTCCCTCTGCGACATCATCTTACGATCATGGCATGCAACACTCCCGCTGTGCTCAACACCAACGCCAAAAGCACATGCAATGTGGTGCATGATTGTGATTACCGAGTTCTTATTAGACCTTTTCATACAGCAAGATTTGGACGTTAAGTTACCTCTCTTAAATCATATCCTAAATAATGATCCATTCTAGGGTCGTCTGTAACGCCCGTGAAAAATCCGTACTTGGGCTCGAGTACCAACTCGACCCGAAATCGCATAGAAATAATTTCCATGGAAATTAAGCGTAAGTTAGCTAGCACAACGCTAGAGTAGCTGGGAAATAGTCCCTGATCACTTTAAATACGTTCTGCAAGACCCAAATCGAGTAGAACAAACAACTCTACAATACTCTATAACCTCGGATCAAACTCTAAGCGGGTTTGTCCTCTGGACCACATTGAATTTTTGTATTGGATTTAGACCGCGCGTCGAAGGTCCGATACCTCCTATCTTAGACCGTTAGAACCGCCCAGCTGGACTTGACAATCATCTCGAAAATCAAGTCAAACCGATAATCACAGACTATTTCGTTGAACCCGGACTGAAGCGACCGCGAATAGGGACGGATTTGGAATTTCAAATTCAAATCTGGCACACGACTTGACGCGTCAGTATTAAGCGTTCTGACCATCAGAATTCATCCAGATTACACCCTCGGATCAGGAAAAATTTCTATTTATTATCATGAGACTTTCAGCCCTGATCTATGTGCGGTGACCGCTGAACTGAAACTGGTCCGCCACGTGCGATCTGCGAACCTTGCCAGACTGAAAACTTAATACGAGCTACATCTGGTACACATGAGCTTAAGTCTGATCGCAATCGACCAGGGGACCACCAGAAAGCAGTTTTTGGACCGAAACAGCCCCGAAATGGATAGGCACCAAGTAAACTTCGTTCCAGAGCCTATTTCCGGCGTTTTTGAGCTTATAAAAGGGGTTGAAACCTCATTTCTCTCTCTCATCCGAAAATTGCAAACCCTAGGAAAAGGAGAGAGAGTTTGAGAGAGAGATTGGAAGGGATTTTTCCCACTTCCGAGCCGCCGATTGCTGCTGCTTCACCGACTCTTCCCAATCACCTGGCTGGTGATTTCTCCACTTTTTCAGGTATAAAATAACCCTAGAACTTGCTGATTTAGGGTTTACCTAGATTCATGGCATGTTAGCTAACGTATTCCATAAATCAGGTTCTCCTACTGCCGTAGACGAAGCGTACACGCTCCGTTCAAAATCACGCTTCCGTAAGAGACTAGGTGAGGATTTTAGACGCTTTGATTGACGGTTTACAACGCTTTCAATGTCGTTTAATAGTAGATTATCGACGGCATCGCCGTTTGACATGTACAACATACTCTCCGTTTCCTGTTTCGTAAATTAACGAAGAATATGAGATTTAGGGCATTTTAGTCATTTGTAGGAAGTACGGTCTACATGCATATTTTTCTGACGTGATTGACATGGTTTGTTGTCGCATTAGGGAGTTAGGAATGCTTGCATAATCATTTTGGCGAAGAGATTCGCCTAGTTGCGCACTTTGAGTCGACATACTATATGTAGACTTAAGTGTGTAGTGTATGTGTTTGTATAAATGCTTGTATTAGTATGTATTGAATTAAATGATGTTATGTAGTAGTTTGAGATTGATTTCTTGATTAGTATGCTGACCTAAATGATTTCCTACATGTTGACCTTATGCATGATTGCATTACATGCATGGAATGTATGTGTTTGAAGATTTGCTTAAGTTGAATGTTATAACATGTGTTAACATGCTCACATGATTGTATCTAAATTCCAATACCCTTACATGTATTACTAATGTGATTTCCATAGATGTGTGGGACTAGACTTAGTCCAGGCAGTTGGTAACCGTGCGAATTCGTGGCTGACTGGTCATAGCCACGAACGACGCGTCGATGAACGTGATTCGTGTTTAGAGTTGGCGACAGTGGTTAGGCCACGCGAAGTGTTTTACGCACTTCATGTCGTTCGACTTGAGATGCGATCGCGCTAGTCGAGCCCGTCAAGTAACCCGACTGGCCGATGTATGTTCACCTTGTATGAGTCATAACTACTTGAACCTAGGGTACTGAACTTACCATTGTAAACCCTGTTAACCATGGTACCTTGATCCACGAAGACTCATGAGCCGGGCATGGTGGTATGGGACACCATGGTCGAGCTGTCGGCCTACGCTGGGGCCACAA
Source organism: Magnolia kwangsiensis (assembly GCA_037074715.1). NCBI lineage: Eukaryota > Viridiplantae > Streptophyta > Magnoliopsida > Magnoliales > Magnoliaceae > Magnolia > Magnolia kwangsiensis. Next base: position 129,452,083 of record CM073572.1, on the reverse strand, counting down.
ACCTCCCCGTAGTGACCAGTGAGCACCTAGACTCGTGAGTAGATTATGGTGGTATGGGACACTATATTCTAGCTGTCGGCCTACACTGATCAGGCGACGAGCCCTTTGTAGTGACCGCGAGCGTATTCTGAGTCCACGGGAGGCGACGACCCTTCCGTTGCAGTAGAGTACAGTAGGCCTGTATTGATAAGGTGATGGGGGAGCGGTGCAACGAGTGCGAGCAACAGCCCTGGCAGCCCTTGCAGTGACCTACGAAATACACATCGTATGATATTACTAGGAGTGACGACCCTAGACAGGATCGGTGTTGGGATTGATACAAGGGAAGTACCTTAGTTTCCCAATCCTGCTGTTTGAATGGACTAATAACAACTTGGAAATCATATCACCATAGCATTGTATGTGCCTGGAAGATGTGGAGCACTCTAGGGAGTGTGGCATGCCGCAGTCGTAAGATGTTGTCGCATGAGGGTGATCGTCGGTGAGGGCATACATCACGTCATATCATCTTGCATTAACAACAGTATTAGGATTGTCTGATTTACTGCTTTACTATTATCGCGTGATTGAATTGTGAACATGATAATCTTTTCTCTATGATTCCACTGAGTTGATCACTCATTCCCACGTTACGGGATGGTGTTTGCAACACCCACCAGACCCTGTTGTAGATGCAGGTGAGGCCGAGATCCAGGAGGTGGAGCCAGAGATCGACGAGGACCAGGATGAGTTCTCGTATATGCAGTATCACGACGGCTTCCCGTAGGCGACCTGGATCGAGGGGACATCAGCGGGACTTTTTTTTGAACATTATTCTTTTGTTTATGTGTATGTATATGAGACTCAGAGATGTAGTCATACTTTGGAGATAGATGAGATTTACTTTGTTTTTCCATACAGTGATATATATATTGTTTAGTCTTCCGCTTGCTTTTATCACTGGATCTGAAGTATGAATTGCAGTTTTGGTATACTTTTACTCATGTGAATGCTTTAAATCAGACAACATTGAATCATAACCATTTTTGTTGCATAAGTGACAGTCTGGAACTCGGGAGTTGAGTTTATACACGACCCTCGATTTTCAGGTGTTACAAGTTGGTATCAGAGAATGAATAAGAGTATACTGGGCCTGGGTTATGGTCTTGCGACGTACGCTGTCGCTTCCTTTGACTTAGGTGGGTGCGAGAAGGGTCTAGAAACACTTCTAGGATCGCAGATTCGCCGATAGGCGAAGTCTATTAGAATCGATCGCAAGATCGAGTCTGTAACGCATCTCGGGTCGCGTAAGGCAACTCGAATCGCTTCTAACCTGTAGAAAGTTAGGTTGAAACGTTCTACGAGCGGTTTTAAACCGCTAAAGAGAATCCTTGGGCCGTGGGATGACCACGACTCATGTAATCAATCGCCAGGGCTAAAAAAACTCCGTTTCACCAAAAATCTTCAAAATTCCTCCTCTAAACACTCCAATCTTCATTTCTTTCTTATCCATTTCATATTAGGCATCAAACTTAATGTGAAAATAACACAAATTGGTACTTTCACAAAATTTTACAGTGAATAGTAAAATTTCATGAAAAATGGCCATAAGGCCATTATAACTTCACTTTATTTAGCAAATAAGGGTTTAGATAGATGTAATGGCTCCTTCTACCCCAAATTCATATGCTGCATCATATAGTTTGGTATTCGGGATTGCGATGTGATCCCAGAAATCCCCGAACACACATTTGGGCTCATACAGATCAAAGTACAATGAACCAGGGGGTGGGCCATATATTTTTGGACCCCTGGGATCATAGGGGACCAGACCCATGTGGTCCCACCGGCCAACTTGGAAGTTGGCCGGCGATGCCATCGCCGGTCGGGCGATGCATCGCCGACCGGTGGGGTCCATTGGTCCCAAATTTCGGACGCACGCCCTTAAATGAGATGTATATCCTCCCTAGGTAGCTCCCATCTCACGAAAACCCCTAAATCATACCCCTCCTTCACAAACAGCCCTCCCCATAGCCCTATTTTCGATTTTCAGCAACCATCTCCAAATTCCGGCGTCCCAAATCACTCCTAGGTCCCTCCTTGGCCAAAATCGACCACCACCCATCACTTATTGGGTGTTGGCAGCCCCTCTTCTTGAAGATCTCACCATTTGGAGCTCTAAAATCCCCCAAATAGAACTGAAATCGTGAGGTGCTCCATTCAATCTTTTTATTTGTATTTCTCCTTGAAACTATAGCCTTGGGAAGCTTGAAGCATCCCTCTACGACGCCTAGATTTTCTTTTCTCAGATTGGGCAGCCGCTTCTTCACATTTTCACCGTTTTCCATGACTTTCGTGGAAGCCATTTTGGGCCTTTTGTCACTCTCATCCATCATATCTTTGATGGGTAAGAGGAAAACCGCAACAGACGAGGCTGGGCCGAGCCGCCCTGCTCGATCGAGAAGACCGCGGGGTGGTGCCGCAAGTTCAAGCACCGTCGCAGGTCCAGCTGTAGTCCTGGAGTGCCGTACAAAGCGGGATTTAGATCCCCATGCACACCTTGGACGAACAATTTTATCAGAGATGCCTCATGGCAAATACACTGATCGCAAAGTGTTATTTGAGGCGAACGTAGATGGACGATTGTTCGGTGAGTATCTGTTGTTCGAACGCATTGAAGCTGCGCATTGGGGTCCAATTTTTTGAAGCTCGTGCTCGTGCTAATGTGAGCACCGTTCGTGCCTTCTATGCTAGCATCCAGAATCTTACCTTGGAGCCTTTGCAGTTCAAAATCCCTTTTGGTAGAGATCGGGTGGCTACGGTCGACGTTCGGTTGATTGCGCGACTTCTCAACGTGCCTCTAGGTGATGTGCATCCTAGTGAGAAGAATTTGAGGACTAGACGTGAACGAGATCACCACACCAGGTTTCTGTGCAGTAAGTTGGTTCCATGACAGCTTAATAATAGCCTCAAGGCGACGTACATGTCTGAGGATTTGCGCCTGCTGCACCATATCTGCACGTTCAATGTTTATCCCAGGTCGACGAACCGCATTGAATGTACACGTCTTATGGTCGATTTCTTATTTCTGGTGGCCTAGGGAGAGAACGTATGTATGACCACTTTCATCTTACGGCAGATAGTTCTCATAGCCAGGTCGAGAAGAACATCCGAATCGCTTCCCTTTGGTCGACTTATTTGCAAGATTGCGCTTGAGTTTGCCTATAGACTTGGGCCGGAATTGCCGGTATCGATTCACACCATCGATGAGTCGACAATGGTCAAGATGAAGATTGGGTCACAATACCGTGAAAATCAACTTGAAAGGGATAGTGGGGATGACTTTGACGATGAGGAAGATCAAAGCGAAGAAGAACCTAGAGCAGAGGTTCAGGAAGAAGCTCAGGAAGAAGCAGAAGAGGAGGCTCAGGATACTGATGAGAGCCCTCCTCCTTCTGTGCAGGCTACTATCGACGATCGCATTGCTCGGATGGAGGAGAGTCAGACCGCTTTGCGTAGGGAAGTCCAAGAACTTCGAGCAGAAGTCGCTGATGCCAAGGCCGTTACAAAAAAGAAATTTGGCAAGGTGACTCGCACCTTGAAGGCGATCCTGTGTTGCTTACAGGATAAGGGTGCTCCTCCTTCATCACCAGCCTCCGACTAGCGTGCGAGTCTTTGCAGCTCATGGAGATTATTCGGATGTCACCCAGATGTGTGAGGGTTGTTTGGTTGATCTGGGAGGCAGGACGATGACTCTTGATCTGGTCGTCGATCCCTCGCTTGTTTATCTCGACGTCATTCTTGGCATGGACTGGTTGACTGCAGCGAGAGCCGAGATTGACTGCGAGACTCGTATAGTCATAGCGTACGAGCCTGAGGGTGCATCCTTCACATTTCTAGTGCGGGTAAATCTTCCTTTCCGCATTCTTAGCTACGCCACTCTATTGCGCGACGCTGGTGCCCAGGTACTTGAGCAGACGCCAGTTGTTTCTGAGTTCGGGGATCTGTTCAGGAAGATCCCTGGTTTGCCGCCCCGACGTGAGATCGATTTCACTATCGATCTGGTTCTTGGTTCTACACCCGTCTCACTGCCGACGTATCGCATGGCACCATGTGAGATGGAGGAGTTGAGGACGCAGATTGATGGTCTGCTAGAGCTTGGCCTTATACGGCCTAGCGTGTCACCTTGGGGAGCACCGGTCTTGTTCGTGAAGAAGAAGGATGGTTCGATGCGATTGTGTATTGATTATCGCAGGCTGAACCAGCTCACGGTGAAGAACAAGTACCCTTTGCCCAGGATTGATGACTTGTTTGATCAATTGAGAGGAGCGCAGTACTTCTCGAAGATTGATCTTCAGTCAGGTTATCATCAGCTGTGCGTCAGGGATGAGGACGTGCAGAAGACAGCATTCAGGACCAGTTTTGGCCACTACGAGTTCCTCGTGATGTCGTTCGGTCTCACGAACGCACCGGCCGTGTTCATGGATCTGATGAACCGGGTATTTCGGCCTTTCCTTTATCGATTCGTCGTTGTCTTCATTGACGACATTTTGGTGTACTCTAGGAGTCGAGAGGAGCATGAGGAGCACTTGCGTTTGGTCCTTGATACGCTCAGACGGCATCAGTTGTTCGCACAGTATAAGAAGTACGACTTCTGGAAGCAGGAGGTGAAGTTTCTGGGACACGTGGTGTCCAAGGATGGCATGGCAGTTGACCTATCTAAGGTAGCTGCGGTGCAGGACTGGGAGCAGCCTGGTTCTGTCACTGAGGTGAGGAGTTTCTTGGGTCTCGCTGGTTACTATCGGCGCTTCATTCAGGACTTCTCGAAGATCGTGAGACCCTTTTCTCAGTTGACACGAAAGGACGTGAGGTTCGCCTGGAATGATAAGGCAGAGTCAGCTTTTCAGGAGCTGAAGGACAGACTTACGTCCGCCCCTGTGCTAGTATTGCCAGAGCAAGGGGTTAGATACACTATATACACTGACGCGTCTAGCGTTGGTTTGGGTTGTGTCCCTATGCAGAGGGACAGGGTAATTTCGTATGCCTCGAGACAATTAAGGAAGCACGAGGAGAATTACCCTACACACGACCTAGAGTTGGCAGCCGTTATATTCGCACTGAGACTCTGGAGACATTACCTCTACGGAGAGGAGTTCGAGCTCTTTTGCGACCACAAGAGCCTCAAGTACATATTCACGCAGCGAGACTTGAATATGAGGCAGCGGCGATGGATGGAGACGTTGAAGGACTTCAAGTTTGAAGTCTCTTACCATCCTGGGAAGGCAAACCTTGTGGCTGATGCGTTGAGCCGCAAGAAGACGATAGAGTTTGCGGCTCCGCTGATGGTTGGCGAGTGGGATATGGTTGAGTTTTTGCGAGACTTTGAGCAGAAACTCACCGTAGAGGAGCCATTTGAGTTCATCGCACATGTACAGGTGCAATCTCAGATCGATGACCGAGTCATCGAGGCGCAGAGGGACGATGCGCATCTTACTAAGCTTCGAGAGCAGGCCAGTGATGATGTTGACGCCGACTGGCGAGTTGGTATGGATGGAGGCTTACGTTACCGTGGCCGCCTATGCGTCCCAGATGTCCCTGACTTGAGATGAGAGATTCTCGAGGCTGCGCATTCTACTAGACTCGCGATGCATTCAGGCAGTACAAAGATGTATCGTGACGTGAAGAGGACGTATTGGTGGGAAGGTATGAAGACCCACATAGCTGAGTTCGTGTCCCGTTGTCTCACTTGTCAGCAGGTGAAGGCAGAGCATCGCCGACCACCTGGACTTTTGCAGCCTATGCCGATTGCAGAGTGGAAGTGGGATTTCATTTCCATGGACTTCATTTCTGAGTTGCCGAAGACGAGGAAGGGGCATGATTCCATTTGGGTGATCGTCGACCGATTGACGAAGTCGGCGCACTTCCTACCGATCAGAGTTACGAACTCTACAGACGAGCTGGCTAGATTGTACATCAGAGAGATCGTGCGTCTGCATGGAGTTCCGTTGGAGATCGTGTCGGACAAAGACACGCGGTTTACTTCTATTTTCTGGACTCGCATTCAGGAGGCTATGGGTGTGAAGTTGAAGTTCAGTACTGCCTTCCACCCACAGACGGACGGACAGACGGAGCGAGTGAACCAGATCCTGGAGGACATGTTGCAAGCTTGCGCATTGGACTTCAAGGACAGTTGGGATGACTGTCTTGCATATGCGGAGTTTGCGTACAATAATAGCTTCCAGGCGAGTATCGGCATGGCACCTTATAAGGCGCTGTATGGGCGACCTTGTCGCGCACCGCATTGCTGGTTAGAGGTCGGTGAGCGTAGCTTGATTGGCCCAGAGTTGGTGCAGGCGACGTCAGAGAAGATTGATATTATTCGACGTTGGCTTCTTACAGCGCAGAGCAGACAGAAGAGCTACGCCAATACGAGACGGAGGCCACTAGAGTTCACAGTTGGGGATCACGTGTTTTTGCGAGTTTCCCCTATGAAGGGAGTCCTTCGGTTCGGGAAGAAGGGGAAGCTGGCACCGCGATTCATTGGTCCATTCCAGATCCTTGATCGTGTGGGAGCAGTGGCTTACTGATTGGCTTTACCCACGCCCCTCGCGAGCGTCCACAACGTATTTCATGTTTCTATGCTGAAGAAGTACGTTGCTGATCCTTCCCATATCATCAGATGGGAGCAGGTGCAGTTAGGAGAGGATGTTACTTATATCCTGCGACCGACACGCATCTTAGACAGGAAGGAGCAGGTACTGCGTAGCAAGGTGATTCCCCTTGTGAAGGTACTATGGACGCATCACTCTGAGGAGGAGGCTACTTGGGAGACAGAAGCCGAGATCAGAAAGAACTACCCACAGCTTCTCGAGGAGTACGAAAAGGTACAAATTTCGAGGACGAAATTATTTGTTAAGGGGGGTAGATTGTAACGCCCGTGAAAAATCCGTACTTGGGCTCGAGTACCAACTCGACCCGAAATCGCATAGAAATAATTTCCATGAAAATTAAGCGTAATTTAGCTAGCACAACGCTAGAGTAGCTGGGAAATAGTCCCTGATCACTTTAAATACGTTCTGCAAGACCCAAATCGAGTAGAACAAACAACTCTACAATACTCTATAACCTCGGATCAAACTCTAAGCGGGTTTGTCCTCTGGACCACATTGAATTTTTGTATTGGATTTAGACCGCGCGTCGAAGGTCCGATACCTCCTATCTTAGACCGTTAGAACCGCCCAGCTGGACTTGACAATCATCTCGAAAATCAAGTCAAACCGATAATCACAGACTATTTCGTTGAACCCGGACTGAAGCGACCGCGAATAGGGACGGATTTGGAATTTCAAATTCAAATCTGGCACACGACTTGACGCGTCAGTATTAAGCGTTCTGACCGTCAGAATTCATCCAGATTACACCCTTGGATCAGGAAAAATTTCTATTTATTATCATGAGACTTTCAGCCCTGATCTACGTGCGGTGACCGCTGAACTGAAACTGGTCCGCCACGTGCGATCTGCGAACCTTGCTAGACTGAAAACTTAATACGAGCTACATCTGGTACACATGAGCTTAAGTCCGATCGCAATCAACCAGGGGACCACCAGAAAGCAGTTTTTGGACCGAAACAGCCCCGAAATGGATAGGCACCAAGTAAACTTCGTTCCGGAGCCTATTTTCGGCGTTTTTGAGCTTATAAAAGGGGTTGAAACCCTCATTTCTCTCTCTCATCCAAAAATTGCAAACCCTAGGAAAAGGAGAGAGAGTTTGAGAGAGAGATTGGAAGGGATTTTTCCCGCTTCCGAGCCGCCGATTGTTGCTGCTTCACCGACTCTTCCCAATCACCTGGCTGGTGATTTCTCCACTTTTTCAGGTATAAAATAACCCTAGAACTTGCTGATTTAGGGTTTACCTAGATTCATGGCATGTTAGCTAACGTATTCCATAAATCAGGTTCTCCTACTGCCGTAGACGAAGCGTACACGCTCCGTTCAAAATCACGCTTCCGTAAGAGACTAGGTGAGGATTTTAGACGCTTTGATTGACGGTTTACAATGCTTTCAATGTCGTTTAATAGTAGATTATCGACGGCATCGCCGTTTGACATGTACAACATACTCTCCGTTTCCTGTTTCGTAAATTAACGAAGAATATGAGATTTAGGGCATTTTAGTCATTTGTAGGAAGTACGGTCTACATGCATATTTTGTTGACGTGATTGACATGGTTTGTTGTCGCATTAGGGAGTTAGGAATGCTTGCATAATCAGTTTGGCGAGGAGATTCGCCTAGTTGCGCACTTTGAGTCGACATACTATATGTAGACTTAAGTGTGTAGTGTATGTGTTTGTATAAATGCTTGTATTAGTATGTATTGAATTAAATGATGTTATGTAGTAGTTTGTGTAACATCCCGAAAATCGGGGGGTCGAGCAAAAACCCAACTCCCGAGTTTCAAAATGTTATTTATGCAACATAGATATGTATGATTGAATGTTATCTGTGATAACGCATTAAACATGAGTGAGATTAAGCTAGAACAGCATATCATACTCCAGAGACGGTTAAATTAACAAGCGGAAGACTGTGATAGTATGTATAACATATATAAACTGTTGTATGTCTCCAGAGTGTGAACATGTTACCAGGTTATATACATACATGTATACTTCAAAAGTAAGTAAAAGAATATACATGAGTGCCCTAAAAATATAAAATGACAAGTGTCAAGGCATCTATTCAATCTCCTTGTAATCCCGTCGATCAGAACACGCATAAAGGAGGGATCCTCCTCCTCATCATCAAGTCCGGCTCCGCCTCACAGGCCGCGCCATCATCTGCAATCATAAAAAAGGTCTGGTGGGTGTCGAGGAATACCGTCCCGTAACGTGGGAGTGAGTAGCTAACTCAGTGGAATAATAGAGCAAAGATTAACATGTTATCAAATCAATCACGCGATAATAGTAAAGCAGTAATTCAAACATTCCTAATACTGTTGTTAATGCAAGATGACATGACGTGATGTATGCCCTCACCGACAATCACCCTCATGCGGCAACATCTTACGACCGCGGCATGCCACACTCCCTAGAGTGCTCCACATCTTCCAGGCACATGCAATGCTATGGTGATATGAATTCCAAGTTGTTATTAGTCCATTCAAACAGCAGGATTGGGAAACTAAGGTACTTCCCTTGTATCAATCCCAACACAGATCCTGTCTAGGGTCGTCACTCCTAGTAATCTCATACGATGTATATTTCGTAGGTCACTGCAAGGGCTGTCAGGGCTGTTGCTCGCACTCGTTGCACCGCTCCCCCATCACCTTATCAATACAGACCTACCGTACTCTACTGCAACGGAAGGGTCGTCGCCTCCCGTGGACTCAGAATACGCTCGCGGTCACTACAAAGGGCTCGTCGCCTGATCAGTGTAGGCCGATAGCTAGAATATAGTGTCCCATACCACCATAATCTGCTCACGAGTCTAGGTGCTCACTGGTCACTAAGGGGAGGTTTGTGGCCCCAGCGTAGGCCGACAGCTCGACCACGGTGTCCCATACCACCATGCCCGGCTCATGAGTCTTCGTGGATCAAGGTACCATGGTTAATAGGGTTTACAATGGTAAGTTCAGTACCCTAGGTTCAAGCAGATATGACTCATGCAGGGTGAACATACAACGGCCAGTCGGGTTACTTGACGAGCTCGACTAGCACGAGCGCATCGCAAGTCAAATGACATGAAGTGTGTAAAACACTTTGCGTGACCTAACCACTGCCGCCAACTCTAAACACGACTCGTGTTCATCGACACGTCGTTCGTGGCAAAGATAGGCTAACCACGATATTTCTTGGTTACCGACTGCCTGGACTAGGCATAGTCCCAAACAATCATAGAATCACATCAGCAGTTGTGTAAGGGTAATGGAAATGAAATACAACCATGAGAGCATGTTAACACATGTTATTACATACAACTTAAGCAAATCATCGTACACATGTCTTTCACACATATAATGAAATTAAGCATGTCGCCAACATATAGGAAATCCTCTCCATCAACATATTAATTGAGAATTCAATCTCAAAGTAACTCATAAGGAAATCGTCAAGCACATGTTATAACATACAGCTTAAGCGAATCGTCAAGCACATGCATTTCATTCATATCATGAAATCATGCATATGGCTAACATGTAGGAAACCATTCACACCAGCATATTAATTGAGAAATCAATCTCAAACTAATTCATAACACCATCTAATTCAATACATACTAATACAAGCATTTATACAAACACATACACTACGCACTTAAGTCTACATATAGTATGTCGACCCGAAGTGCGCATTTAGGCAAATCTCTTCGCCAAACTAATTATGCACGCATTCCTAACATTCTAATGCGACAACAATTCATGTCAATCACATCAGCAAAATATGAATGAAAACAGTACTTCCTACAAATGACTAAAATGCCCTAAATCTCATATTCTTCGTTGATTTACGAAACAGGAAACGGACAGCATGTTGTACATGTCAAACGGCGTTGCCGTCATGAATCTACTATTAAACGACATTTAAAGCTTTGGAAACAGTCAATCAAAGCGTCTAATATCCGCACCTTTTCCCTTATAGGTGAAGTGATTCGAACGGAGCGTATACGCTTCGTCTACGGCGAATAGAGAACCTAATTTACGAGTTATATCAGTTTTCATGCTATGGAACGGAACGAATGCCAAATCAGCAACTTCTAGGGCTATTTCTTACCGGAAAACGTGGAGGAATCGCTGGAAAAGTGCTTGGATCGCGTGGCTTAAACACGTGTAGCAGGTAGCGCCAGCAGCAGGAAATTCTCTCCCACCTCTCTCACAATCTCTCACCTTTTCTCTCCCTCAATCTAAGGCTTTTCCCAAATTCGGATGGGAGAGATATGAGAGGGTTTCAACCCCTTTTATAAGCCCAAAAATGCCCAAAATAGGCTCAGGAACAAAGTTCAATTAGTGCCTATCCAATTCGGGGCTGTTTCGGTCCAAAACATGCTTTCTGGTGGTCCCCTTGTCGATTACGATCGGACTTAAGCTCATGCGTACCAGATCTAGCACGTATTAAGTTTTTAGTCCGGCAAGGTTCGCAGATCGCACATGGCGGACCAGTTTCCGTTCAACGGTCACCGCACGTAGATCAGGGCTGAAAGTCTCATGTTATAAAATAAAATTTTTTCCTGATCCAAGGGTGTAATCTGGCTGAATTCTGACGGTCAGAACGCTTAATACTGACGCGTCAAGTCGTGTGCCAGATTTGAATTTGAAATTCCAAATCTGTCCCTATTCGCAGTCTCTTCAGTCCGGGCTCAATGAAATAGTCTGTGATTATCGGTTTGACTTGATTTTCGAAATGATTGTCAAGTCCAGCTGGGCGATTATAACGGTCTAAGATAGGAAGTAACGGACTTTCGACGCGCGGTCTAAATCCAATACAAGAATTCAAAGTGGTCCAGAGAACAAACCCGCTTAGAGTTTGATCCGAGGTTATAGAGTATTATGGAGTCATATGTTCTACTCGATTTGGGTCTTGTAGAACGTATTTAAAGTGATCAGGGACTTTTTTCCAGCTACTCCAGCGTTGCGCTAGCTAACTTACGCTAAATTTCCATAGGAATTAATCCTAAGTGGTTTCTTTGGCTATGAAATTGGGTTCTAAGCGATTTTTCAGGTGTTTTAGTTGACCCCTTGCCTAAGGACGTCAAATCCCAGATTGGCCAAAATTCGGGGTGTTACAGTTTGAGATTGATTTCTTGATTAGTATGCTGACCTAAATGATTTCCTACATGTTGACCTTATGCATGATTGCATTACATGCATGGAATGTATATGTTTGAAGATTTGCTTAAGTTGAATGTTATAACATGTGTTAACATGCTCACATGATTGTATCTAAATTCCAATACCCTTACATGTATTACGAATGTGATTTCCATAGATGTGTGGGACTAGACTTAGTCCAGGCAGTCGGTAACCGAGCGAATTCGTGGCTGACTGGTCATAGCCACGAACGAATGAACGTGATTCGTGTTTAGAGTTGGCGGCAGTGGTTAGGCCACGCGAAGTGTTTTACGCACTTCATGTCGTTCGACTTGAGATGCGATCGCGCTAGTCAAGCCCGTCAAGTAACCCGACTGGCCGATGTATGTTCACCTTGTATGAGTCATAACTGCTTGAACCTAGGGTACTGAACTTACCATTGTAAACCCTGTTAACCATGGTACCTTGATCCACGAAGACTCATGAGCCGGGCATGGTGGTATGGGACACCGTGGTCGAGCTGTCGGCCTACGCTGGGGCCACAAACCTCCTCGTAGTGACCAGTGAGCACCTAGACTCGTGAGCAGATTATGGTGGTATGGGACACTATATTCTAGCTGTCGGCCTACACTGATCAGGCGACGAGCCCTTTGTAGTGACCGCGAGCGTATTCTGAGTCCACGGGAGGCGACGACCCTTCCGTTGCAGTAGAGTATAGTAGGCCTGTATTAATAAGGTGATGGGGGAGCGGTGCAACGAGTGCGAGCAACAGCCGTGGCAGCCATTGCAGTGACCTACGAAATACACATCGTATGAGATTACTAGGAGTGACGACCCTAGACAGGATCTGTGTTGGGATTGATACAAGGGAAGTACCTTAGTTTTCCAATCCTGCTGTTTGAATGGACTAATAACAACTTGGAAATCATATCACCATAGCATTGCATGTTCCTGGAAGATGTGGAGCACTCTAGGGAGTGTGGCATGCCGCGGTCGTAAGATGTTGCCGCATGAGGGTGATCGTCGGTGAGGGCATACATCACGTCATATCATCTTGCATTAACAACAGTATTAGGATTGTCTGATTTACTGCTTTACTATTATCGCGTGATTGAATTGTGAACATGTTAATCTTTGCTCTATGATTCCACTGAGTTGATCACTCATTCCCACGTTACGGGATGGTGTTTACAACACCCACCAGACCCTGTTGTAGATGCAGGTGAGGCCGAGATCCAGGAGGTGGAGCCAGAGATCGACGAGGACCAGGATGAGTTCTCGTATATGCAGTATCACGACGGCTTCCCGTAGGCGACCTAGATCGAGGGGACATCAGTGGGACTTTTTTTTGAACATTATTCTTTTGTTTATGTATATGTATATGAGACTCAGAGATGTAGTCATACTTTGGAGACAGATGAGATTTACTTTGTTTTTCCATACAGTGATATATATATTGTTTAGTCTTCCGCTTGCTTTTATCACTGGATCTGAAGTATGAATTGCAGTTTTGGTATACTTTTACTCATGTGAATGCTTTAAATCAGACAACATTGAATCATAACCATTTTTGTTGCATAAGTGACGGTCTGGAACTCGGGAGTTGAGTTTATACACGACCCCCGATTTTCAGGGTGTTACATCGTCAGTCCTAGTTAGTCACATATAATGTTGTAGTTCTAGGTTACCACAAAGGGCTTGTCACATCGATGCAAGCCTAGCTTATAATCTAGTTTCTACGGAAAGGCTCGTCACCTTAATGCAATCTCAGAGTATGTTCAAGGTCACTACAAATGGCTCATCACCTAGTCATAGGCCGACAGCTCGAATACAATGTCCCATACCATCGTCTTCGGCTCATGAGCTTAGGTTGCTCACTGGTCACTACGGGTGGGTTTGTCACCCCGGCATAGGCAGACAGCTAGACCACAGTATCACATTTCACCATGTCCATCTCATGAGTCTTACCGGATCGAGGTACCAAGGTTAACGGAGTTTCCACTGGTGAGTTTGGTACATTAGGTTCAAGCAATAACGTCCATATAAGGTGAACATACATCAGGTCAATCGGGTTACTTAATGAGCTCGACTAGTACGACCACACATCGAGATGATCAACATGAAGTGTGTAAGCACTCCGTGTGGCCTAACCACTGTCGACATCTAAAGTACGGCTCGGATTCATCGAACACATCCCATGTGGTGAAAACAACCTCAGCCACCAAACAAAGACCTGTTACCGATTTCCTGGACTACGTCATAGCCCCAAACACATTCCAATCAATAGCATGCACATGTAATAGCCAAAGACAGCATGTAATAATTAAATCAAATACAAATCTTACTTAAGCAATTTGACAAACGAATACTACACATGTTACCGTGCATAGGCAGTTCATTCATAAATCACATAGTAGTAAGATAGGTTACATAAAGGATACTATAACCATCGATGAAGGAATTAAGGATCTAATCTCAAAACTCTCATTACATGCATTTAAACAAGCATTTTCACATTCAGGCATTTTACCAAACACTTAGGCTACACATATCATATACGTATAATAAAGTAGTTATAATAGGTATTATAGTAAATCCCGTTCACAAGGGGTTAACCATACGTACAACAATCATGTATTGGTAGTCAATAAACATGGAAAGCATAAATAATAATTCCATAGTCATTCAAACGTTTCAACAAACACGTGGAATGCGTTAAAATCAACATAGTCTACATATATAAGTAATGTATGGAAAACAATATATTTACACATACGTGATAGCAATCAAGTCATTCATAAATCATTACTAGCATTGAAAGCCTTGAAAACCGTAACCTAAACATCTATAGCCCACACCTTTCGCCGATAGACTCGTAACAAACTTAGTTTAAATGCTAAGTCCTCGTCTACAGCACAACGACAACCTATAACATAGAATAGTTAACTATTTCACCCTTTACTCTATTTGAATATCTAAAATAGATTAGGGTTAGGATTTATTACCCAAGTACGGAGTCAGAATTATTGGTGTAGCGATACATACGGGGTGGCTAAGCACGTGGAGTAGTAGGAAAGAATCCCAGGAATAAAGTCCAACCACACACTCATTTTCTCTCTCTTTCCTTCTCTTTCTACTCTCTTCTCTTTCCTAGGGTTTGTAATTCGTATGGAATGAGGGAGAGGGTTTAAGGCCCTTATATAGGCCCAAAACTGATAGGAATGGCCCCAAGCCCATGGTATACTTAGGTTATAGCCAAAGGTTAGCTTTTTTGGTCCAAAGGAGCTGTTCTGGAGGCCCCTTTTCTACATGCGGTTGGACTTAAGCTCCCTGACATTAGATCTAGGTCAGGCTAAGTTTTTGATCCGATTGGGTTTCGGGATTGACTGCGGGGACCGGTTTCAGTTCAACGGTCACCGGTACTTGATCAGGGTCACAAGTACAATGACATGCGTTGGACATTTTTCCTAATCTGAGGTTGTAATTGGGTGATATTCTGATGGTCTAAATCCTTAGATTCAGCCTACAAGCGAATGACTCAATTCACTTAAGTTTCAGTTCATTTCCTAAAGATATTCGCATTTCTCCCACACTTCGCTCCGGCCTCAACTGTGTGCTTCTGGATATATTTAGGACTTGATTTCTGAGATGGTTATCAAGTCCAACAAGTTAGTCATAATCATATAGTTTCGGGATAATCGGACTTTCAACGTGCAGTCTAGGTCCGATATGGAGTTTCGTGATGCTCCTGGCAGCAATTGGGTTTTGAGATGGATCCTAAGTTTCAGGGTAATGTAGCATCAATGGTTCTGCTAGTTTTATGTCTTATAGTTCATATTTAAAGTGATTAGTGCTAATTTCACAGATAATCTAGTTTAACACTTAGTTAATTCACGACTAATTTCTAGAGGATTTGGTCCTTAGTGATTCTACTTGAGGTAGTATTCGGGTCTTTGTACAGATTTTTCTAAGACGTTATAATCTACCCCCCTTAAAGAAAAATTTCATCCTCGAAATTAATACCTTTTCGTACTCCTCGAGAATCTGAGGGTAGTTCTTTCGGACCTCGGCTTCTGTTTCCAAAGTAGCCTCCTCCTCAGTATGATGTATCCACAGTACCTTCACAAGTGGAATCATCTTACTACGTAACACCTGCTCTTTTCTATCTAGAATATGTGTCGGTCACAGTACATAAGCAGCATTTTCACTCAACTGTACCTACTCCCATCTGATAATGTGGAAAGGATTTGGAACGTATTTCTTCAGCATCGACACATGAAATATGTTGTGCACGCCTACGAGTGGTGTGGGCAAAGCCAGGCAGTATGCTACCACCCCCACTCGATCCAGTATTTGGAATGGGCCAATGAATCTGGGTGTGATCTTCCCTTTCTTACCAAACCAAAGAACTCCCTTCATTGGAAAAAACTTTAGGAATACATGGTCCCCAACATTAAACTCTAGTTGCTGCCGCCTCGTATTGGCATATCTCTTTTGCCTACTTTGTGCTGCCAGAAGTCGACGCCTGATAATGTTGATCTTTTCTGAAGTTTCCTGAACTAACTCTGGGCCAATCGGGCTCTTCTCGCCAACCTCTACCCAGCAGTGCAGTGCTCGACAAGGATGCCCATACAAGGCCTCCTAGGGTGCTCGTCAGTCTATGGGTGGAACATAGTGTTGAACTTCAATTTCCCCTCCTCCCTCTGACTTATCTTCTTTATCTTCACTCTCGGTCTCGTCCCCATACTCATCAAGTCAGGCTTGATGTTGTCGAGGGCTAATCTTCATGTTGTTGAGTGTGGTCTCATTAATGTAGTGGATCGGCGCAAGGTTATCCATGTTAAGTCTGAGGCGAACTCTCGAGCGATCTTGCATATGAGTCGGCCAAATGGAAGCGAGATATCATTCCTAGGAGAACGCGCCATCTGGACTATCTGTAGCAGGGCGAATGTAGGCAGACATAACTTGTCTCCCTGTCCAGCTCTATATAGGAAATCTACCATTAATTGAGTGCATTTAGTATGGTTGTCCCGCCCAGGGTACACGTTGTGCGTGAATATGTGTTGAAGTAAGAAAAAATTATCTGTCATATCCGACACTGGGAGGCTTCTTCCTTCCTTCCAATGGGCTAATCGGTCATAGAGGTAGCGTGTGCGATGATCTCTTTCTCACACGTTCTTGAGAGGCTTATCAATAGCATGCACCTCTCCACGTGGGATTCCTATGATCTAGGATATCAACCCCACATCAATTGTTGCTTCCCACCTTCTAAATGAAATCTTGAATTGTAGAGGCTCCAGTGCAGGGTCTCATATATGCGCATAAAAGGCTCGAACCGTGTTCTCACATGCGTGAGACTCACCCTTGAATATGGGACCTTATCCAGCATCCACTAGGTGGTGCATCATTAGATACAACCCAAATAGCTTCTCATCCACATGAGCCTCAAGCACAACCCTATGGCCACCAAAATGGCCTTGTTCAAAGCCCGCCGGTAGAACTTACTCAAGCGGGAGTTGGAGATCGAGCTCCCACTTTGACCTTCGCTCTTGGGAGGCGCTTGTGCTAGCTTCAGCGCCCGCCTTCTTCCTTGGATGGGTAGGGCGGCTAGGCCCGACTTCATCTGCAGGAGCTCTCTTCTTTCCCATGAGGGAAAGAATGGTGGAGAAAGAGAAAATGGCCGCCACAGGCTCCAAAAGAGCCATGAAAACCTAAATAGCTTTGTAATGGAGGTAGATGTGGGGCTCTTAAAAAATGAGACACAAAGCTACAAACCTTGTGCCCAAATGGGTAGGAAAATGGGAAAATGGGAATAGGGAAAGATAGGGTTTTGAGGATGATGAGGGAATGAGAGTATGTGGTGAAGGGAGTGAAGAAGATAGTGGAAGAGGGGGAGATTTGAGGGAGAAAAATGAAGTTATTGGAGGTTTGGAGAGCTTGGAGGGGTAGGAATGGAGAAAAGGAAGAAAATGGAAAAGAAATATGGGTCCTCACATGATTTGGTGGGCCCCATATTTGTTGGGAGGCCTGCCCGATGCTGGCCAACTGCGACCCACCAGGCCTAGGTGAGCCTAGGCACAGTCAACCGTAGTTGGTGCGGTGCTTCCACGGTCCGCTAGACCCAGGCACAGTGCTGTCGTGGTCTGTGCAGTGCTGTTGCGGTCCCCTGGACTCGGCGCGATGCCGCCACAGTTGGGCGATGGGCACCCCCTCCGGGGTGCGGTACATGTGCAAGAACCCCCTGAGTCCCACAATTTTGTGCAATACGAGCCCCCTCGGCCTTTTGAAGCGGTTTCGAATCCCATTTCGAGTGTATTCGCATTTTTGGGTTGGATTGAGTGTGAAATGGGCCGAAACATAGTTTAAACCTGTCAATCGATAGCTTGAGAAGGGTTTGGGATCATCTCACACGATTATCGGTGCCTACAAGAGCAATTTCTAGGATCATTTTCGCCTTGCCAGTCAAATGTTCACCGATGGACGGAACTTAGGAATCCTATACTGTTTCTATGTTTTATCGCACCCTCCTAAATTAGAATACGTCGGAGTACATCATGTGACCATAACCCAGATCCAGTTTAATCCAAATTATGCTCTGATACCAACTTGTAATTCCCTAAAAATTAAGGGTCGAGCAGGAGCCCAACTCCCGAGTTCCAACACATCACTTATGCAATATATATAATGATGATTAAATGTTTTTGTATTAATACCTTAAACATGAGTGAAATTATACCAAAACAACGTATCATACTCCAGAGATAGTAAATTACGCAAGTAAAAGTTTGTGATATGTATATAAATGTATAAAAAGTAAAAGCAAGCCCACAGAGTATGATTGTTAATTGGTTAAATAATTACAAGTTTCATTCCAAAATGTATAAAATAACAAAGTGTAATGTTCTCTATCTAAAACCCTGTAGCCTCGTCAGCACAACTCCAGGTCTACATAGACCCGCCGAAGAGTTGTAAATAGGAGAACTCGTCATCGTAATAGTTCGGCTCTGCCTCATAAGCATCACCATCATCTGCATCTACAACAGGGTTTGGTTGGTGTTTAAAGCACCGTCCCAGAACGTGGGAGTGAGTGATCAACTCAATGGAACTATAAGGCAAAGGTTAATATGTTATAAATTCAATCAAGTAGTAATGATAAAGCAATACAATCAAGCATCCCTAAGTACTCTGGTTAATGCAAACATGATATGCATTAATGATGCATGCCCTCGCGTGCACTCCTCTACGACATCATCTTACGATCGCGGCATGCAACACTCCTATTGTGCTCAACACCAACGTCAATGGCACATGCAATGCGGTGCATGAGCGTGATTACTGAGTTCTTATTAGACCTTTTCATACAGTAGGATTTAGAAGCAAAGGTACCTCCCTTATATCATTTCCCAAACACTGATCCCTTCTAGGGTCATCAGTCCTAGTTAGTCTAATACGATGTTGTAGTTCCAGGTAGCTATAAAGGGCTCGTCACCTCGATGCAGGCCTAACTTATACTCTAGTTATTGTGGAAAGGCTCGTCGCCTAAGTGCAATCTCAGAGTATGCTCAAGGTCACTACGAATGACTCGTCACCTAGTCGTAGGCCGATAACTCAAATACAGTGTCCCATACCACCGTATTCGGCTCACGAGCATAGGTTACTCACTGATCATTACGGGTGAGCTCGTCACCTCAGCGTAGGCCGACAGCTCGACCACGGTGTCTCATTCCACCATGTCTGGCTCATGAGTCTTAACAGATCAAGGTATTAAGGTTAATGGGGTTTCCACTAGTGAGTTTGGTACCTTAGGTTCAAGGAATAGCGTCCATACATAGTAAATATACATCGGGTCAATCGGGTTACTTGACGAGATTGACTGGTACGATTGCACATCGAAATGATCGACATGAAGTGTGTAAACACTTCGTGTGGCCTAACCACTGCCGACATCTAAAGTACAACTTGGATTCATCGAACACGTCCTGTGTGCCGAAAACAACCTCAGCCACCAAACCAAGACCTGTTACCGATTGCCTAGACTACGCCGTAGCCCCAAACACATTCCAATCACTAGCATGCGCATGTAGTAGCCAATGATAGCATGTGATAATTGAATAAAATATAAATCTTACTTAAGCAATTCGACAAATGCATACTACACATGTTACCATACATAGGCAGTTCATCTATAAATCACATAGTAGTAAGATAGGTTACATAAAGGATACTATAACAATTGATAAAGGAATTATGGATCTTATCTCAACACCCTCATTACATGCATTTAAACAAGAAATTTCACATTCAGGCATTTTACCAAATACTTACGCTACACATATCATATATATGTAATAAAGTAGTTATAACAGGTATTATAGTAAATCCCTTTCACAAGGGGTGTACCATACGTACACCAATCATTTATTGTTAGTCAATAAACATAACAAGCATAAATCATAATTCCATAGTCATTCAAACGTTTCAATAAACACGTGGAATGCGTTAAAATAAACATAGTCTACATATATATATGGAAAAAGTCATATCTACGCACATGTGACAACAATCAAGTCAGTCATAAATCATTACTGACATTGAAAGCCTTGAAAACCTTGACCTAAACATCTATAGTCCGCACCTTTCACTGGTAGACTTGTAACGAACTCAATTTAAATGTTAAGTCCTCATCTACAGCAAAACGAAAACCTATAACATGGAATATGTTAACTATTTCACCCTTTACTCTATTTGAATATCTAAAATAGATTAGAGTTAGGATTTCTTACCCAAGTATGGAGTCAGAATTGTCCGTATAGTGAAACAGACGGGGTGGCTAAGCACGTGGAGCGGCAGGAAGAATCCCAGGAACAAACTCCAACTCTCACACTCACTTTCTCTCTCTTTCCTTCTCTTTATGCTCTCTTCTCTCTCCTAGGGTTTGTAATTCGTATGGAATGAGGGAGAGAGGGTATAAGGCCCTTATATAGGCCCAAAACTGATGGGAATTGCCCCAGGGCCATGGTATACTTAAGTTCTAGCTAAAGGTTGGCTTTTTCGGTCCAACGGAGCTTTTCTGGAGCCCCCTTTTCTACATGCGGTCGGACTTAAGCTCCTTGACATCAGATCTAGGTCAGGATAATTTTTGGTCCAATTGAGTTTGGGGATCGGCCGCGGGGGATTGGTTTTAGTTCGACGGTTACCGGTACTCGATCAGGGTCACAAGTACACTGACATGCGTTGGACATTTTCCCTGATCTGAGGGTGTAATTAGGTCATATTTTGATGCTTTGAATCCTTAGATTTGGCCTGTAAGCGAACAACTCAATTCATTTAAGTTTCAGTTCATTTCCAAAAGATATTTGCTTTTCTCACACACTTCGCTCCAAGCTTAAGTGTACGCTTCTGGATACCTTTACGGCTTCATTTTCGAGATGGTTGTCAAGTCCAACAAGGCAGTCATAATCGTATAGTTTTGGGATAATCGGACTTTCGACGTGTGATTCAGGTCTGATACGAAGTTTCGTGATGCTCCCGAAAGTAACTGGGTTTTGAGATAGATTCTAAGTTTCAGGGTAATGTAGCGTCAATGGTTCTGCTAGTTTTAGGTCTTGTAGTTTGTATTTAATGTGATAAGTTCTAATTTCAAAAATAATCTAGTTTAACACTTAGTTAATTCACGACCAATTTCTAAAGGATTTAGTCCTTAGTGATTTCTGCCTGAGGTAGTACTCGGGTCTTTGTATGGGATTTTTCGAGACATTACATGTCGAAGGCACACTAGTAATGTCGGGTCTCATTTATCCACATTATTTACAAGGACTCAAGCTAACAAGATATGCCAAATTTCTCTCTCCCAAATAGATTGTGTGTTATGCTACATGACTTTTAAAGGAGTAGTTGTCCTATATTTTAGCTTATTTTTTTAAAGAAAAAAATGAATTTTTTTATGATGAATAATCACATATATAATTAATCAAATCATAGATACAGAAAATAATTCCTATATTGAAATATAATAAATAAATGTAATAACGAAAATATTAGCACGTATACACCTGACCAACTCAATCAACCCGACTGAGCCCGCTTGAGTTTGGCTTAGGTTGAGAATTCTCAACCCAGATTGGGTTAGGTTGGGTTAGGGTTGAGGTATAGGAACCTTGGGTTGGGTTAGGGTTGAGCACCAACCCGACCCAACCTGCCCAACTTTCACCCCTAGTTTATCTCCACCATCCATTCCCTAGACGATGGGGATTAGATTGGCTAGTATGCCACACACTAGCCATATAGTTGTTATTGTGATCTCACCAAATTCTGTGGGGCCTGCATGATTTATGTGGTAGTCCACACCATCCAGACAGGTGGATCACACTGAGCCTTATCATATGGTCCATAAATACATCATACAGGGCCTCATCAAATGGGCCATATATACATCATGCTGGGCCTCACCCAACCGGCCACAACACATCATACTGGGTCTCATCAAATGGGCCACAATTAAATTATACTAGGCATCATTAAAGGGGTCACAACTACATCAATGTGGTGTGATTAGCACACCATAACAGGTGGGGTTCACGTCCCAACTGGATAGTTTAGTCATAATAGAAACCTCAAGATCAGGACCCCCAGGGCTTGTGGACGTCAATGCAGCAGCTATATTCTAGGTGGGGTCCACATAGATGGATGGTTTGATGAACACATACTTAAAGGTGGGTCCCACCAATGTATGTAAGGCCTATGTGATAAGGCTCGATGTGACGTATTTATAGCCCATGGGATGTGGCCTATTGTGATGTATTTCCAACCCATTGAGGCCCATTATGATGAATTTCTAGCTCATATGATGAGACCCATTGTGGTGTATTTCTGGCTCATTTGGTAAGGCCCAATGAGATGTATTTTCAGCCCATATGGCATGGCCATTGTGATGTTTTTGTAGCTCATTTAGTGAGGCTTATTATGATGTTCATTAGGCCCATCGGTTATGGCCTGTTTGATGTATCAGAGGCCCATGTGCAGGGCCTTCCTGTTCTGTATATAAGGCCCACGAGTGAGGCCCATTGTGATATACTAAGGCCCATGGGTCATATCCCATTTAGATGTATTTTCGGCCCATATGTCATGGTCCATTGTGACTTATTTTCAGCCAATTGAGGTGGCCCATTGTGATGTATTTGAGGGTCATATGCAGGGCCCACCTATTATGTATTTGTGGCCTATTTGGTAAGGCCTATTGTGATGTATTTTTGGCCCATTTGGTAAGACCCATGTGATATATTTCTAGCCCATATGATGAGGCTTGACTTAATGTATACAAGGCCCGTTGTGATGTATATTAGGCCTGTGAGATGTGACCCACTTCATGTATATCAGGCCCATGGGTTATGGCCCAGTGCAATGTATATTGACCCATATGATGAGGACTAGTGTGATGTATGCGAGGCCCATTGAGATTGTATGTGGCCCATCGTGATTGTATAAGGCTCATTGAGATCGTATGTGACCCACCATGATGTAGTCCATAGTGATGTATATAGGCCCATGCGATGTGTATTATGGCCCATGTACTGAGGCCCATTGTGATATATATGCAGCCCATAAGGGAGGCCTATAGTGATGTGCATTAGGCCCTTGTGTGAGGCCATGGGCCCACTATATGTTTAGCCCTATGAGGGCCACCCCTTGGGAGCAATGTTGGTTAAATGTCCTCATTATGACCTTCCCTTAGGCCTTTTGATAGGCTGATTATTGAGGTCGATTATCGATGCTGGTTACTGATACCGATTATGAGTACGTGACAACATAACATCATGATACATGACCATACGCATCATCTGTAAGTTTTTTATGAGATGTGATTGACCATTGTATTTGTCATTGGGCAGCTTATTATGAGATGCCCTGATAGGCGAAGAGTGTCTCACATGAGCGACAATATGCGAGGATTGACGCATCATCTGTACACCCTAGCGACATCAAGGTCGTAGCCTCCACATGCATGTCGTGGAAGACCAGATGAGACACTGAAAATCTGTTACTAGCATTGGGCCACCATAGATGGCCCTGGGTGAAATCCCTAAACCGTCTTGGAACCAGAGGACACCCCAACATCTAGACAGAGTACTATATATATATATATATATATATGAACGCATGAGAGCTATATACTAGTAGGCCGCATCTTCAACTGTGTCATGGTCAGTTGGGAGGGGGTGTGGCCTTACCCACCTGAGGGGGTAGGAATGCTAGGATGAATCTGACCATCTTGAGGAATGGGTCCGCTATTGATGAGTCGGGCCCAATATTGACAAGTAGATAGTGAGGTCTCTTTTACTTACCCAGTTATGCGCTTGATGGGGCGGTAGGTGGCATAGAGTGTACTAGACCCCAGTGATGATCCCAAAGAGTGTAGTACTGATTTGTAGAGCAGGAGTTGCATACTCATTCATTCATTCATTCATTCACTATCCACTCTGGATGGTGGTGCGCAACTAGTTGTTACATGTACCTTTGCAATGGCCAGGATTTCGGCTGGGGCGTGTGACTAACCTAAGATCAAGATTTTACCACATTAACTATGACTATCCAAATTTAGGTATGGGACTGGTTTGGATGAAAGTCCCTTGTGGTGGACCCCATAGCCTGCGATACTACGTACTATCATCCCGACTTCACACTCTAGCTTGGGCATTTCATTAGCATCGCATTTGCATAGTTGATCCGCATTGCATAGCTGATCTACATTGCTTCCTCAATATATGATATTTAGTTCATTATGATGACTTATCAGTATTTTCACTTACTCTGATATCATATGATTCATGATATTGCCAGTATTTTCGATATTGTATGATTATGACATTGTATTGTACACTTGACACTTACCTTGTGCACACACTTACACTACTCCCTAAGTTTTTTATAATCTTATGCACGATATATGCATGCTGATGATGTTAGGTTGCAACAACGTTGAGCTTGAGAAGTGCAATAGTCTTTTGGAGATTTGATTTCAATATATATGTATTTCCCTTTCAGCACTGTATTCAAATATTTATATTAGTGGATATGTGATGATGATGTTGCCTTTGTGATTTGGCTAAACTTATGGTTATGCTTCTTATGAGATAAATTCATGTTGAAAATCCTCCTTATAGGATCCCAGGATCGGAATCTGGCATATGCACACTGGGAGCCGAGAATGAGATACTATGGAGGCTGTCGGCAATGGATTGAACAATCGAGAATTTTGTTAGCCCAGTTTTTGAGTTTGGGGCGTGATAACAATGATAATTCTAATATTGAAGATATAGAGGATAATATGGCTTTATTTTTTAAAACATTTTATATGATTTTTAAAAGTAAGAAAAGAGTTGATTTTCAAAAACCTTCTGATAAGAGAAAGGGAAACTCTAAAACTTGAAAATCTATAAAAGATAGTCAATATTTCAACTGCCATGAATACGAGTATTTGGCAAATAAATGTCCTAAGAGGGATAAGTAAAGAAAGGTTATGTTAGCCACATGGGATGAATCATTCAGCTCTGAAAGTTTTTCTGAGTCAGATGAATTAAAACATTAAACTTCAAATGAAGTGGAAGGTCCTAATGACTATAGTCAGAGTCACCTCCTCAGATAGTTGTAACTTTTTTATTATGAGAATCTCAGGAATGACCCTAAAAATGAAAATGAAAATGATCTTCAGGATGCCTATAATGCCTTATACATGGAAAGTTACAAAATAGTTGTCAAGTTAGAGATTCAAAAAGGAAAAAATTTTCAAATTAAAAGAAGAACTTGAAAATATTATTTTGAAAAAATCTCATCTTTCTGATTGTTATCAAAAAACAAAAATTGATTTAAGTTCCCAAAGTTCTAAATTTAAAAAACTCAGAATAGAAAATGAGAATTTAAAACTCGAAGTTTCTTCTTTATTGTGTTCTAAGGATACTTGGAGATACGCCCATGGAGACCCTAAGCTGGAAAAATTATTAACTGCATCCAAAAAATGTGATGATAAATCAGATCTGGGCTATATCAAAGATACTCCACTAAAAAATAAGAATGCATCTCCTATATTTGTAAAAGGAGAATCCTTAAACTCAAAAGTTAAGAACTTGAAAAATAATTACCAAAACAATTTTAAAAATTCGAAACTTTTTCAAGCTTTTAAAGTTAATTCTAATAACATCAACTGTAGAAATCAAAGATGCAACCCTTTAGTTGAAAAAATAGTGGACTTACTCAAAGTGCTTCTCAAATCTAACTCTAATGTCATCAAAGTTGATAGACACAAATTTCAACTCTCATAAGCCAAGAAAAACCAATGGTACTTCTAAACCCATAACTACAATGAAATGGGTTCCAAAAGTTAGTTGTCTTGTTGCCCACACTGCCTTTAAAGAATCTAGCCATTCAAAATGGTACTTAGACAGTGGATGTTCAAGATATATGACATGTGACAAGGATATATTCACCAACTACAAAGAAATGAATAATGATTTAGTTACTTTTGGTGATGGAAGCAACTGCAAGATTATTGGCCAAGGTATTGCTCAACTCTCTAACCTTCCTCCTTTTGAAAATGTCTTATATGTAGAAGGTCTTAAACATAATGTTCTTAATATATATCAAATTTTCGATAACAAACATAGTGTAAAATTTACTAATTAAGGATGTGAGATTTCAAATGAGAAAAGTTATGTGATATTAAATGGTCAAGGACTTCTGAAAATTGCTATATTATCAATGAGTCTTGCTCTTCTAAATTTTCATGTTACACGGTCCAAACAGATGAATCAGAATTATGACATAAACATCTTGGACATGTTAACTACCAAAACTCCTATAGACTGAGCAAAATTGATCTTATTCGAGGTCTACCCAAGCTAAAAATGGTTGATAAAATATATGGTGCTTGCCAAATTGGCAAACACACTAGGAGTTATCGCAAGAAAATGAACTCCTCTGCCACAACTGTTGAGGGACAAATATTGCATATCAGACCCAGTTATTACTTAGATTTATGGACATGATATCTTTTAACGGTCTATTTTAATCGTATTTGTGGTGCAAGGTGAAGTTAAGAGCCTAGACCGAAAAAGATGCTAAAAGCAGGGATTTAACACTCAGGAATCACCAGGGCAATGGATGAGACTCTAGGGGACCGATATTGAAGAGTTTACAAGCTAGAGATCTAAGAAAGTCAAGTTGTTCACGTTAAAGAGGCTTCAAAAGTATCCTGAATATAAGATCACGGGGTTCCCACCATCTGTTCGGCTCAAGACTTCATATATGGCCTGAGGACTATAAATTAACTGTAGACGTCAATTTTCAGCCATTGGATCCCTTTGGAAGGGGCTGAATGGACAGATCAGCCCCTTAAATCCTTAAGTGGGGGCCACCTGATCTTTGAATACTCTTCAATTTTGGACTCAACACCTTAAATGAGGAGACAAAATGGATGGATGGTATAGATTTCTCATAAGCATCACAACGAACCCCAACTGTGTATTGCATGTGCACAGTGTGTACAATGACTCGTTGTACACCGAATAAACAAAAGTCGGTTAGCATGCACTGACTGACATTTCCTCCAAAAAAATGTTTCTGCTGTCGTTTTGAATAGGGACTTACGGTCCTCTATTGTGGGCCACCATCACGATTAGAAGGTCCAATTCAGACCGTCCATTAGGCCAACATGGCCCATTTTATCATCGCCTAGGTGGCAGTATTTCGAATAACAGTGATGATAGATTTTTCACCATTTAAACGCAATTCAGACTACTGTCTAAAATACTCAGTAGGCCACACCAATTCTAGTAAAAAACCATCCGTTTCTAGCTGGTTTTTAGACGCCGATCCAATAGACTGAGTGGATTTTATCACCAATCAACTAATGTGGACCCCATAGTGTCCAGCGCAACTCGCGGTGCGCAATCTACGAAGTTCGAGAAATCTGAATTTTTCGGCCATTTGTGGC
This sequence comes from Magnolia kwangsiensis, assembly GCA_037074715.1. Taxonomy (NCBI): domain Eukaryota; kingdom Viridiplantae; phylum Streptophyta; class Magnoliopsida; order Magnoliales; family Magnoliaceae; genus Magnolia; species Magnolia kwangsiensis. Next base: position 129,424,314 of record CM073572.1, on the reverse strand, counting down.
CCACCTTTTTGAATCCATTTGATAATCCACACCATCTAAGCTTCAGAATCAGGGGTCTTGACTAGTCCTAGGTAGTTGGATTGATTGGACTGGCTGCGTTGTTATCCCAGATTCAATGCAAACGGAAGTTCTTTTTAAAAATTTCTTGCACAAAAATAGGGGAGGGCGAATCCGTTTGCACCACTTAAAGAGAGTCGGTCCTAGCGACTTTGGCCACCGACTTGCTGCTATTATAAAAGGAGAGAGAGAGAGGGTATAGAAAAGGCATCCAAAGTGGGGACGTGCATAAAGAAAGAGATGAAGAGAGTTTTTTTTTTACCTGTTTTAGTTTTTTTCTTTTGTTTTGAGATTAAGCCTAATCATGTCTATGACAGGCTAAATGTAACGCCCGTGAAAAATTCGTACTTGGGCTCGAGTACCAACTCGACCTGAAATCGCGTAGAATTAAATTCCATGGAAATTAAGCGTAAGTTAGCTAGCGCAACGCTAGAGTAGCTGGGAAATAGTCCCTAATCACTTTAAATACGTTCTACAAGACCCAAATCGAGTAGAACAAATAACTCTACAATACTCTATAACCTCGGATCAAACTCTAAGCGGGTTTGTTCTCTGGACCACTTTGAATTTTTGTATTGGATTTAGACCGCGCGTCGAAGTCCGATACCTCCTATCTTAGACTGTTAGAACTGCCTAGCTGGACTTGACAATCATCTCGAAAATCAAGTCAAACCGATAATCACAGACTATTTCGTTGAACCCGGACTGAAGAGACCGCGAATAGGGACAGATTTGGAATTTTAAATTCAAATCTGGCACACGACTTGACACGTCAGTATTAAGCGTTCTGACCGTCGGAATTCATCCAGATTACACCCTCGGATCAGGAAAAATTTCTATTTATTATCATGAGACTTTCAGCCCTGATCTACGTGCGGTGACCGCTGAACTGAAACTGGTCCACCACGTGCGATCTGCGAACCCTGCCAGACTGAAAACTTAATACGTGCTACATCTGGTACGCATGAGCTTAAGTCCGATCGCAATCGACCAGGGGACCACCAGAAAGCAGCTTTTGGACCAAAACAGCCCCGAAATGGATAGGCACCAAGTAAACTTCGTTCCGGAGCCTGTTTCTGGCATTTTAAAGCTTATAAAAGGGGTTGAAACCCTCATTTCCCTCTCCCATCCGAAAATTGCAAACCCTAGGATAAAGGAGAGAGATTTTGAGAGAAAGAGTAGAAGGGATTTTTTCCACTTCCGAGCCACCGATTGCTGCTGTTTCAGCAATTCTTCCCAATCACCTGGACGGTGATTTCTCCACTTTTTCAGGTATGAAACGACCCTAAAAGTTGCTGATTTAGGGATTACTTGGATTCGTAGCGTGTTAGCTAACGTACTTCATAAATCAGGTTCTCCTACTGCCGTAGACGAAGCGTACACGCTCCGTTCAAAATCCCGCATCCGTAAGAGACTAGGTGAAGATTTTAGACGCTTTGATTGACGGTTTACAAGGCTTTCAATGTCGTTTAATAGTAGATTATCGACGGCACCGCCGTTTGACATGTACAATATGCTCTCCGTTTCCTGTTTCGTAAATTAACGAAGAATATGAGATTTAGGGCATTTTAGTCATTTGTAGGAAGTGCGGTCTACGTTCATATTTTACTGACGTGATTGACATGGTTTGTTGTCGCATTAGGGAGTTAGGAATGCTTGCATAATTAGTTTGGCGAAGAGATTCGCCTAGTTGCGCACTTTGGGTCAACATGCTATATGTAGACTTAAGGGCGTAGTGTATGTGTTTGTATAAATGCTTGTATTAGTATGTATTGAATTAAATGATGTTATGTAGTAGTTTGAGATTGATTTCTTAGTTAATATGCTGACCTAAATGATTTCCTACATGTTGACCTTATGCATGATTCCATTACATGCATGGAATGTATGTGTTTGAAGATTTGCTTAAGTTGAATGTTATAACATGTGTTAACATGCTCACAAGATCGTATCTAAATTCCAATACCTTTACATATGTTGCTAATGTAATTCCATAGATGTTTGGGACTAGACTTAGTCCAGGAAGTCGGTAACCGAGCGAATTCGTGGCTGACTGGTCATAGCCACGAACGACGCGTCGATGAACGTGATTCGTGTTTAGAGTTGGCGGCAGTGGTTAGGCCACGCGAAGTGTTTTACGCACTTCATGTCGTTCGACTTGAGATGCGATCGCGCTAGTCGAGCCCGTCAAGTAACCCGACTGGCCGATGTATGTTCACCTTGTATGAGTCATAACTGCTTGAACCTAGGGTACTGAACTTACCATTGTAAACGCTGTTAACCATGGTACCTTGATCCACGAAGACTCATGAGCCGGGCATGGTGGTATGGGACACCGTGGTCGAGCTGTCGGCCTACGCTGGGGCCACAAACCTCCCCGTAGTGACCAGTGAGCACCTAGACTCGTGAGCAGATTATGGTGGTATGGGACACTATATTCTAGCTGTCGGCCTACACTGATCAGGCGACGAGTCATTTGTAGTGACCGCAAGCGTATTCTGAGTCCACGGGAGGCGACGACCCTTCCGTTGCAGTAGAGTACGGTAGGCCTGTATTGATAAGGTAATGGGGGAGCGGTGCAACGAGTGCGAGCAACAGCCCTGGCAGCCCTTGCAGTGACCTACGAAATATACATCGTATGAGATTACTAGGAGTGATGACCCTAGACAGGATCTGTGTTGGGATTGATACAAGAAAAGTACCTTAGTTTCCCAATCCTGCTGTTTGAATGGACTAATAACAACTTGGAAATCATATCACCATAGCATTACATGTGCCTGGAAGATGTGGAGCACTCTAGGGAGTGTGGCATGCCGCGGTCGTAAGATGTTGCCATATGAGGGAGATCGTCGGTGAGGGCATACATCACGTCATATCATCTTGCATTAACAACAGTATTAGGATTGTCTGATTTACTGCTTTACTATTATCGCATGATTGAATTGTGAATATGCTAATCCTTGCTCTATGATTCCACTGAGTTGATCACTCACTCCCACGTTACGGGATGGTGTTTGCAACACCCACCAGACCCTGTTGTAGATGCAGGTGAGGCCGAGATCCAGGAGGTGGAGCCAGAGATCGACGAGGACCAGGATGAGTTCTCGTATATGCAGTATCACGACGGCTTCCCGTAGGCGACCTGGATCGATGGGGTTTCAGTGGGACTATTTGGAACATTATTTTTTGTTCATGTATATGTATATGAGACTCAGAGATGTATTCATACTTTAGAGACAGATGAGATTTACTTTGTTTTTCCATATAGTGATATATATATTGTTTAGTCTTCCGCTTGCTTTTATCACTGGATCTGAAGTATGAATTGCAGTTTTAGTATACTTTTACTCATGTGAATGCTTTAAATCAGAAAGAATTGAATCATAATCATTTTTGTTGCATAAGTGACGGTCTGGAACTCGGGAGTTGAGTTTATGCACGGCCCCCGATTTTCAGGGTGTTACACTAAACCTCTTAGCTAGGGCTAAGAGGTGAAACCTGTAGTGTGATGGGGGACTCCTTGCTTGTGCCTTTTTATTTAGACTGAACTGATGTTGATTATAGTTTATTTAAGGGAATGTTTTTAGTTTTTAATGGTCTGTTGTGACTAAATTACAATGGGTCTGCGATGGCTTTGAACATGTTCCTATCATTTTTATATTTATGACGTCAGGAAGCCCTGGTGTTCACCATCGTCTCCTGGTCATGGTTGGATGACGGTACCCTTCCTAACCTTCATACATGTGATTGGTTGGTAATTAGTTTAATTTTGTTGTTTACTTTGTCTCCTAGGCATGGTTTGGTGATGGAATTCATTCTAATTCATATACCTTTCATCTCTTGAAAACTATATCAAATAAGTTCAGTTTAATTTCCATGATTCTTAAAGTAGGCATAAGATCTCTCTAATATATACAAGTAGATCCTCTGAATCCCTAGTTTCCTACTTCTAAATTCTTTAATTTTAGATTAATAATTTCACCATTGTTCCTTAAATTTCATTTGATTTAGATTTCATCTTAGTCTAGTGCTAGTTCTGGTTAGTTTCAGATTACGTATAGGTATCAGTCCCTTGGGATTCGACCTCGGTCTTACCGAGTTTATTACTACATCACAACCCTACACTTGGGAGTGAACAAGTTTTTGGCGCCATTGCCGAGGACTGACAGTTACAATTCTCTGAGATTAATTAGTTTTGGGATTAGTTTAAGATTATGATTTTCTAACCTTAGATTTTAGGTTTAGTTTTCCTGATTTTTAGAAATTAACCTATATTTATTATTTTTTTCTTTTTTGTAGGATTCTGACATATACCTTCTAAATTGGTAATATCCTTATGATTTTCTAGTTTTTCTAACCCTCTATTTCGAGATTAGGTTTTGTTCCAGGAATTTTCCAAGTTGTTTCATCTTTCCTTTATTTTATTGTATTTTTTAAGACTTTCTTCTTTCACTTTTAGAATTTAGGTTAGTGATTTCCCTTTTTAGAAACTCTTTCTAATTTTATAAACTTTCTATTTTTCCTTTTAGAAATTTTCTTTTAGAAACTAGTTTACTTTATAGTTTAAGTTTTAGGAACTTTCTATTTTTAGAAACTAACTTGTTTTGATTTGTTTTGTAGGTTTTTAACTTAGAGACTCCGATCTGGTAACTTCTTTTCAAATCCTTTCTTTCTTTCTAGATTTTTATTTCATTTATCTCTTATAGGTTTAAGTTTAGAATTTAAATTGAGGTTATGGCTGCAAATCTACCTCAACACATTGAGGTGCACCAAGCACCCCCGCCTCGTACTTTATGAGATTATTTACAACCGGTGGGGGTGAGCACGCCCTCATGTATGGTTTTTACAGAAAATACGGGACACATGAATATCAAGCCAGGGGTGATCCAATTCCTTCTTAAATTTCATGGGCTTGAATCTGAAGAATAGTATTTACACTTGAAAGCGTTTGATGAGATTATAACCACTTTATATTTTCCAAACATGTCTGAGGACACAGTCAGGCTTAAACTCTTTCCCTTTTCTTTGAATGAAAAGGCTAAGACGTGGTTACATTCTCTACGTCCTAGATTTATTGGCACATGGAATGATGTGCAAAGGGAGTTCATAAAGAAATTTTTTCCATATCATAAAATGAACACCCATAGAAAATCAATCATGAACTTCGCCCAAAGGGAGGATGAAACATTCTTCTAATGTTGGAAGCGGTTCAAGGATCTTGTCAGCTCTTACCCACAACACGGTTTTGAAACGTGGCACACTACGCACTTTTTCTATGATGGTCTGACATCCTCCATGCGTCAATTGGTTGAAACGATGTGCAATAGGGAATTTATGGATAAAAATGTCGATGATGTGTGGGATTACTTAGATAGACTTGTTGAAACTGCACAATCATGGGACGCATAACCAAAATTGAGCACCACTTTTAGGCCCACTCAATCAAAGGAAAGGGGCGGAGTATATCTGCTGAAAGAGGATGATGATATTAATGTTAAAGTAGCTAATCTCATTAAAAAATTCGAGGCCATAAAATTGAGGAAGGATAAGGGTAAGGAAGTTGTTTGCGGTAATTGTGGTTGTAACAGTCACACAACTAAAAATTGTCCAACTATATCTGCCTTTCAAGAGGTTCTGACTGAGTAATCCAATGCCGTAAATAATTACCGAAGACCTTTCAATGGACCCACCCCTAATACGTAAAATCCTAGTTGGAGAAATCATCTAAACTTCAATTGGAGGAATAGACAAACTGCTACCCCTTAAGGTCTCTTCAATCAAATTCCAAATCAAGGGAGACTTCAAGAGGATCTAATTCTAAAACACATTCAAGACCAAGAACTATTCAACCAAGATATCAGATCAGAAATAATATCACTTACATCATCCATTCAAAGGATAGAGTCACACATAATGATTGGGGTCAAGGGGATGCTTCCTGCTCAACCTCTCCCCAATCCCAAAACGTAATATGAGATAAGTGATCCAAGCTCTTTGGATTAGATGGAGCAGGCTAAATCTATCACCACTCTTAGAAGTGGGAAGACCATTGATAAAACTATTCCATTTAGGACTGAAAATTCTAAGGACCCGGAAGAGGATAACAATGATAGACCTAGCATTACTCCCAAAGAATTAGAACCAAAACTTCAAAAGAAGCTAGTTGCTCCGTTTCCCCAACGGTTAGCTGCATCAAAACTTCTCTCTAACTCTCAGGATATTTTAGAGGTGTTGAAAAAGTGAAAGTCAATATTCCTCTACTTAATGCCGTAAAACAAATACTTTCATATGTCAAATTCCTGAAAGACCTATGCACGACCAAAAGACGGAAAAGTATTCAAAAGAAGATCTTCTTGACTGAGAAAGTGAGTACCATCCTGAAGCAAGACGTGCCACAGAAATTCAAAAATCTCAGTAGCCCAACCATATCATGTGTAATCGAGGATTATCAAATTGATCACACATTTCTTGACTTAGGAGCAAGCGTCAATCTGATTCCCTACTCGGTATACAAACAGTTAGGTTTGGGTGAATTAAAATCCACCCTAACCACACTACAACTTACTGATTTCTCTGTGCATGTACCAAGAGGGATAATTGAGGATGTGTTGGTTCAGGTCGATAGATTTTACTACCCTGTAGACTTTATCATCCTGGACACCGAACCCCTCAATAACATGAGCATTCAGATTCCCGTCATTCTTGGTCACCCATTCCTTACCACTTCAAATACAATTATCAATTACAGGAATGGTGTCATGACTGTCTTTTGGGAATATGACATTAGAGACAAATATCTTTTTCAATAACGGCAGAAACTCAGAGGATGATGACGATTTCCACGACATTAACATGATTGATTCTTTCGTGGAAGACAGAACACCTATGACCTTATCCTCTGACCCTCTAGATACATTCCTGGCACACTCTCATGACTTAGATGATGACATGATTAGGGAGAGATATGCCTTGCTTAATACTACACTGGTAATTGAAGTTAACTAGTAGAGGCCACAATTTGAAGAGTTACCCTAAACTGATGCAGTGCCTCCACCGTCTAACCTCAAGCCACCAAAGCTTGACCTAAAACCTTTACTCTTTGATTTGGAATATGCCTATTTAGGTCAAGAAGAGACATACCCAGTGGTGATTTCATCTCACCGTGAGAACAAACAAGAGAGTATGCTCATTTCTACTCTCGAAGAAGATAAAGGGATTATTGGACATATCATCACAGATCTCGATAGGATGAATAAACTCCTTTCAAGTAAATGTTTCAACTCTTTGGATGATTACTTGGCACACGTTGTAGATTCAAACGATCCCATGATACAAGAAATAATGGATGTCTCGCAAGATAAGAGAGCCCTTATTCTGAAGTACCTCCTCCCCCGGATCTTAAATGTTTACCATTAAAGGAGGAGCTGAAAATTGAACTAAAGAGTGAAACTTCGACATGTGTTGAGACTACACCACCTACTATAAGTTTTTTTGGATTTCATATACTTGTAGTCTCTGATTCATCATGGTGTACTAACTTCAAAATTTCTTCTGCCACAGGTGAATCGTATATATTTTGGACACTCCAGATGATTAAAAGAAAACTTTATGCTGAGGTCCCTCAATTTCTCTGGACATTCACGCTCCAGGACATCCAAGCCTACTGCAAAACGGGCTTTTGGATGATCTTGTTGAAAACCCTTCTAAGAAATTTACCAAGATACTGGCCGACGAAAGAACTTAGATACATGATTGAGTAGATTTTCCATGCTTCCACAGTTGAGGATTAGAATTTACTACTTTCATAGGATTAGGGTAGTTTGCTTTATGCTGTTTTAGGTTAGATGGTTTTATGTCATTAGGTTAGTTTACTTCCTGCATTATTTTAGGATAGTTTGCTTTCATGTCTTCACTCTTGTACTAACTGGCTTTCATACTGCTATCTCTATGGAAAGATCTCTCTCGATTCGTTATCCAGGTACTATCTTCCCATCACTTTTCATTTACTTTTGTTGTCCCATGTGCATTACATTTTATATCTTTTACATTGAGGACAATGTAGATTTTAGGTTGGGGGTGGGAGATTAGGTAACCTAATCAATATTTTCTTAGTCTTGAGAAAAAATTGTGAAAATTTTTAAAATTTTCTGGGATTTCTTGTGAATAAGTGATTTTGATAGGATATCCTTGATTTAGAATTTCAAGATACGTGATGTTGGTAATTTACGACTCTTAAATTCAGTTAACTGTTAGATTTCACAAGTAAGTCTGAAGTGTTAATCTATGATTAGAAGTTTTAAACATTGATTGAGTCATGATTTCATATGTCACATCTCACTTCACATTAAAGTTTCAATTTGATATTGAAGGGTTAACGTGGTAATCACTAAACATGTAAGGAACTAGCCTAGAAAATTTATCCATCATGATCAATTGAAGAAAACAAAAATACCATAAAAAATATTATATATATATATAGATACCTTTGGAAAAGGCTGGCGAATAATCTTCACCATAGGTTTGCTCCCTATAGGTGTAGATTTAATTCCCCATGGATGATATGTGAAAAAGGGTAGTGAGGATTTGATTCCCCTTCTTGGCATACTGTTAATAGAAAAATCAAAAGTTGAAAGAATGAAAAGATGATCTGTGAGGCAAGTTTTGGTTATCATGAATTCTCTTGTCGATTACCAATGATATCTTGAAATAGATAAGCGAATTTTAATGATGGTAAGTCGAGATTAGACTATATACCCAAGGAACTCAATGTTTAGAATTATTCTAATTGATGGATTATTACTTTAAGCTTGATTATGAAGTCTACAGAGCGCTTGAGTATAGGGAATGTAATGCCTAACATTCATGAATCATAGACTTCTAGTATCTTGATTGTTTTCAAAAATCGCTCGAGTTTTTAGAGATTGTCCTATAATTCTTAACTTATTTTTTGCATACTTTGCTTGGGACTAGCAAGATGTTGGTTGGGGGTTGTGTTGAGGGTCAAATATTGCATATCAGACCCAGTTATTACCTAGATTTATGGACATAATACCGTTTAATGGTCTATTTTAATCATGTTTGTGGTGCAAGGTGAAGACCGAAAAAGATGCTAAAAGCAGGGATTTAATGCTCAGGAATCACCAAGGTAATGGACAGGACTTCAGGGGACCGATATTGATGAGTTTACACGTTAGGAACTCAAGAAAATCAAGTCGTTCACATTAAAGAGGCCTAAAAAGTATCCTGAATATAAGATCACAGGGTTCCCACCATCCGTTCGGCTCAAGACTTCATATATGGCCTAAGGACCATAAATTAATTGTACACGTCAATTTTCAGCCATTGGATCCCTTTAGAAGGGGCCGAACGGACAAATCAGCCCCTTAACTCTTCAATTTTAGAGTTAACGCCTTAAATGAGGTGACAAAACGGATGGACGATACAGATTTCTCATAAGCATCACAACGGACCCCAACTGTACATTACATATGCACAGTGTGTACAAAGACTCGTCGTACACCGAATAAATAAAAGTCGGTCAGCATGCACTGACCGACGTTTCCTCTAAAAAAATGTCTCTGCTGCCATTTTGAACAGGGACTTGCGGTCCTCTTTTGTGGGCCACCATCACAACTGGAAGGTCCAATCCAGACCATCCATTAGGCCAACATGGCCCATATTATCATGGCCTAGGTGGAAGTATTTCGAATAATAGTGATGATCAATTTTTCACCGTTCAAACGCAATTCAGACTGCCGTCTAAAAAGCTCAGTAGGCCACACCAAATCTATTAAAAAAACCATTTGTTTCCAGCTGGTTTTTCGACGCCGATCCAATAGACGGAGTGGATTTTATCACCAATCAACTAATGTGGACCCCTCAGGGTCGAGCGTAACTCGTGGTGCGCAGTCTGCAAAGTCCAGGAAATTCAAATTTCCTAGCTGTTTGTGGCCCACCTTCTTCGATCCATTTGATCCACATCATCCAGGCTTCAGAATCAGGGGTCTTGACTAGTCCTAGGTCGTCGGATTGACTGGACTGGTTGCGTTGTTGTCCTAGATTCAATGCAAACACAAGTTCTTTTTAAAACTTTCTTGCACAAAAATTGGGGAGGGTGAATCTGTTCACGCCGCGTAAAGAGAGTCGGTCCTAGCGACTCTGGCCACCGACTTGCTGCTGTTATAAAAGGAGAGAGAGAGGGTATAGAAAAGGCATCCAAAGTGGGGACGTGCATAAAGAAAGAGACAAAGAGAGTTTTTTTTTTCTATTTTTTTTTACTTGTTTTAGTTTTTTTCTTTTGTTTTGAGATTAAGCCTAATCATGTCTATGACAGGCTAAACATCTTAGCTAGGGCTAAGAGGTGAAGCTTGTAGTGTGATGGGGGACTCCTTGCTTGTACCTTTTTATTTAGACTGAACTGATGCTGATTATAGTTTATTTAAGGGAATGTTTTTAGTTTTTAATGGTTTGTTGTGACTAAATTACAATGGGTCTACGATGGCTTTGAGCATGTTCCTATCCTTTTTATGTTTATGACGTCAGGAAGCCCTGGTGTTCACCATTGTCTCCTGGGCATGGTCGGATGATGGTACCCTTCCTAACCTTCATACGTGTGATTGGTTGGTAATTAGTTTAATTTTGTTGTTTACTTTGTCTCCTAGGAATGGTTTGGTGATGGAATTCACTCTAATTCATATACCTTTCATCTCTTGAAAACTATATCAAATAAGTTCAGTTTAATTTTCATCATTCTTAAAGTAGGCATAAGATCTCCCTAATCTCTACAAGTGGATCCTCTGAATCCCTAGTTTCCTACTTCTAAATTCTTTAATTTTAGATTAATAATTTCACCATTGTTCCTTAAATTTCATTTGATTTGTATTTCATCTTAGTCTAGTGCTAGTTCTGGTTAGTTTCAGATTACGTACAAGTATCAGTCCCTTAGGATTCGACCTCGGTCTTATCGAGTTTATTACTACATCACAACCCTGCACTTGGGAGTGAACAACAACCAAACCTCTTGAACTTCTACATATAAATCTAGTTGGACCAACCAAAATAGAGAGTAGAGGTAGAAAGAAGTATTTTTTTTAGTTATTATTGATGGATTTACCATGTTTACTTGGGTAGCTTTCATAAGAGAAAAATATGAGACTCTCGATGAAGTCAAAAGAATATTAAAATGAATTCAGATTGAAAAAGAAATGAATGTTATCAAGATCAGAAGCTATCATGGTACTGAATTTAAAAATAGCAATTTTGAGAATACTGTACCGATCATGGCATATTGCATGAGTTTTCTACTCCTAAAACACCTCAACAAAATGAGGTTGTTGAAAGGAAGAACAAAGTGCTACAAAATATGGCCAATGTTATGTTAAACAACATGTATTTACCTAAAAACTTGTGGGCTAAAGCTATAAATACTACATGATATATTATAAACCATGTGTATGTAAGAAAATCAAAAAATAAAATAGCCTATGAGTTATGGTTGAATAATAAACCAACTGTTAAGTACTTTCAAATTATTGGAATTAAGTGCTTCATATTACGTGACCGTGAAAACTTAGGGAAGTTTGAAGCTAAAAGTGATGAAGGGATATTCTTGGGTTATGCTCTGAATATTTGAGCATATCATCTTCTTAATAAAAGAACAGGAGTGATCCAGGAATCCATTAATGTTGTAATTGATGATCACCTAATCACACCCACACCTAGTACAAAAGTTGATAAAGTCAATTTATTTGAGAAACCTGACTCTTCATCCTGTCCAATTAATATTGAACTAAGATCAGTCAAAGACTATCCTACTAATCTAATATTAGGTAATCCTCTCACTGGTGTGCAAATAAGATTGTAATTAGAGAATATTTGCAATTATGTTTGTTTTACTTCTCAAATCGAAAGCCAACGTAAAAGAAGCACTTACCAATGAAAATTGAATTATAGCCATGTAAGAAGAGCTAAATTAGTTTGTTAGGAATGATGTATGGTATTTGGTTCTAAGACCATCTAATAAACATATAATTAGAACCAAATGGATTTTCAAAAACAAATCCAATGAAATGAGAAATATAATTAGAAACAAGGCTAGATTAGTTGTATAAGGATACACTCAAATAGAAGGAATCGATTATGAAGAAACTTTTCCACCAATATCTCACCTTGAATCCATCAGATTGTTTATATTCATTGTTTGCTTCAAAAAAGTCAAGATATATCAAATGGATGTTAAAAGTATATTCTTAAATGGTGATCTACATGAAGAGGACTATGTTGAACAACCTAAGGGTTTTGAGGACCCTAAATACTCAAATCATGTATATCATCTTAAAAAGGCACTTTACAATCTACAACAAGCTCCCAGGGAATGGTATGAGAAGCTGACTAAGTTTTTACTCAGTCATAATTTTATTATGGGAAGTGTTGATAAAACTTTATTTGTTAAAAAGTAAAATAAACACATACTAATTATACAAATATATGTTGATGATATTATTTATAGTTCTACAAGCACTAACATGTCCATTGAGTTTGCAGAGCTTATGAAATCCAAGTTCGAGATAAGTATGGTTGGAGAATTGAATTACTTTCTAAGCTTATAAGCTAAATAGCAAGAAGACGATATCTTCATTTCTCAAACCAAATATACCTTAAATTTGGTTAAGAAGTTTGGATTTGAAAATGGTAAGAATTTTGATACTCCTATGAGTACAACTCTCAAAATTTCAAAGGATGAAATAGCTAAAAGTATAAACTCTCGCTTATATCGCAACATGATTGGTAGTCTCTTATACTTAACTGCTAGTAGACCAGATATTGCCTTTAGTATAGGTATCTTCGCTAGATATCAATCTAATCCAAAAGAATCACATCTTATTGCTGTCAGGTGCATAATTAGATATGTCGCAAGTACTGCTAATTTAGGCCTCTAGTATCTGCATGATACAAATGTTTAACTAGCTAGATATACAAATGATGACAGGGCAGGGAACATTGATGATAGAAAGTCTACCAGTGGTGGATGTTTCTATGTTGGAAATTATTTAGTTTCCTGGCATAGTAAGAAATAGATTTCAGTATCTTTATGTACAACTGAGGTTAAATACATTGCAACTGGTAATGCAAATACACAGCTGGTTTGGATGAAAAGAATGTTAAATGATTACAAAATTACATAAGATACAATTGTTGGAGCATAAAATTTGGTTAAGGAAAGAAGCTTCAAGAAGAAGAATTGGAGAAAGAAATAGAGCATAGAAGTGAAGATAAGATGAGTTGTGTGGGTCATGAGTTATGCGAGATCCAAGTTGCACAGGTCAATGTAACTCGCTGAAGTTGTGTAAGACCCGTATCCTAATCCGCACTGTTCCGTTGTTTCCCGCGATCCTTCTCATCAAATTCCCGCAATCCGCGACCTATAGTTGACGTTGCGCACGACCGTAAGTCGTATCCTATTCATTTGAGCCGACCTAATCCGAGACTTATATCATTGCAACCGCATCATCGCCGCAGTTCCAACACCGCAACTCACGCACCGATCTGATACCTAGACGATGAGATACGGACCCACGTTCAGTTCGAGCAAAAATACCGCGCGTTACAAATCCCAAGGAATCTCCACAATATGTCCCATCAATCCCATCAATCACCTCTCATGTCAAGTACACCCACCCATGCTTCCTTTCTCCACAAGTCAAGCAACCACTTAAGTCAACTAACCTCTCACTTCACCCATCACTCACTTCACCCATCACTCACCTCACCCATCACTCACCTCACATCACTCCATCACTCTTACAACTCTCTCTCTCCCTCTCATTTCTCAACACTCCAAATCTCAAGCAAGGAAGCTCTCCCACGTCTAAGCCTTTCATGGAGAGAAAATGTGCATTTTGGTGGCCCACTTCCCATCTCCAAATCCCATCATCTTAGCCATCCATTTCCCATCTCCACCATCAAAGCGAAGCTTTAGGAGACCGGCATCTCAACGGACCAAGAAGATCAAGTGGTGGGTGTTTCTTTAGACTACTTTTTATGTTTTTAAGATGGGCCAAGTGAGGCCAACTGATCAATGGTTTGGATCATACTTGGGACCCTAAGATGTGGCCAATGGCTCATCTTGATCATCAAGATCATTCCATGATGGGGCCATTCTCCATGGACCCCATCATGATGTTTACTTTCCTTGTATTGAGGAGGTCATCTAGACCGTCCATTTCTAGTGGAGTGGGATCTCCACCGTTGATCTTTTGTTGATGGTCCATATGCAAGGGGACCTTTGATGTATGATTGGATGATTGAAACGGAGGGCCCATAGTGCCGGGGTCCCTCCATCACGCGTGTCTCACTCTATTTCTCTCTCCCTCTCTTCTTTATTTATTTTTCTTGTATGTTAATGTAGCTATGTGGCTCACTTGAATTAGCCCCACCATGAAATATGTATTTTATCCAAACCGTCCATGGGTGGGGCCCATCTTAAATGTACATCCATTTCGGGTGGCCCACCTAATCAAGGCCCACCTTGAATGTATTTCATACAACCCAAAACAAAAAAAAAAAAAAAAAAAGAAAAGACGTCCAGGTGCTGGACGTCACTGGAGAAAAAAAAAAATAAACAAATGAAGGCCAATGGGGTGGGCCACTTGTACGGGACCCACCTTGATGTATGTATACAATCCGTGCCATCCATCCTCTTCCCCAACTTATTTTAGGTGTTGAACCGAAAGATGAGGAAGATCCGGATATCGAGTGGGCCATGGTGTTGAAAGTACCATCAATACCATTGAAATCCTTCCAGATTTCTGTTTACACGATGAAAGAGGCTCGATATTGGACTCGTTGGATTCCTTGTGGGTTGTAGAATCCAATGGCAGGAGTGGATTCTTCAGACGTGGGCCCCACACGATAAAAACCCCAGAAAATGGGTTTTAAAAAAAAAGAAGGAAAGGGAGCAGTGTCTGCTGCTGCAGACGGTGCAGACGCTGCCTGCGCCTGGCAGTGGGCGGGCGGACAGCAGCCCACGGCCCCCTGCCGTGGGCCCCACATGATGTATATTTTGTATCCACGCCGTCCAATGGTTGGTCCACATGCTGAGGTGGGCCCTCCCCAAAAATGAGACCCATCCAAGACCCAGGCGGCCCACACCACAACAAACAGTGGTGATTAAATTCTACCATTGAAACTCTTTTTGGGTCCACACAAGTTTTGGATCAAGCTGAAATTTGTTTTTCCTATTCATTCAGGTCTGCATCACCTTATCAACGCGTTGGATGGAAAATAAATATTATGGTGGGCCCCACATGGGACCCACAGTGATGTATGTGGGTGTATTCCACCGTCTGCACGGACGGTGGAGCCCACTGTCACTATGTGTATTCGTGTGTGTGTGTGTGCGTGTGTGAGTGCATGTGTGTGTATGTATGTGTGAGTGCACACGTGTGTGTGTGTGTATATATATATATATATATATATATATATATATATATATATATATATATATATATATATATATATATATATATATATATATATATATACTGTACATAGATTATATAGTATATTAAAATGATGGTGGGCCTTCATGTGACCCTCGCCATGATGCATGTGTTGCATCTAAATCGTCCATTTATTTGTTTTTTTGTAAAATTATTTTATGGCTTGAGCCAAAATGAGCCAGATCTATGGTTCAAATGGGCCACCATGGCATGTGTATAGTGCCCCTTATTGATTTAACTTTGGCCATTCATTGAGGCCTACCTTGGTATATATCTGAGGCTCAAATGATCAGGCCCATTTGATACATATAAGGGCTATGGGATTAAGCTCATCTGGCATGTATAATGCCCATGGGTTTGGGCCCATTTGACATATGCAATGCCCATGGGATCCGGCCCACTTATTCTATATAAGGCCCACGGGATTCAAGCCCATGTAATACATATTAAAGCCCATGGGAACAAGCCCATTCGATGTGCAAGGGGCACAAATGGAGTGGCCTAGTTGATATATTTATGTGTATGGGCCCATCTAACATATTTAAGGCCCAAGTTGAGAGGCCACTTTGATGTATTTCAAGGCCCATGGATCATGGACCATTGCAATGTACATAAGGCTCATTAGTGAGGCCCATTAATGCAAACCATTTGGTGAATGTGAGGCCTATGTAATACGACCCATTTGATATATCTAAGGCCCAGGGATCGAGGCCTAACGGATGTTTTTAGGGTCCATTACAATGTACGTTTCTCGTGGTTCGTGAAATGATAATTATGGCAGGTCGTGGCTAGGGATAATGTTGGTTTGACGTCCACATTGTATGTACAATGTTGGTTAAATGTCCGCATTGTAACTCCCCTTAGGGCCCATTGATAGGCCCATACTCGTTGCTATCCATCGCCTTATAACATGCTTATTATAATCTCATGATTCATGCCCATACGCATCACTGTATGCTTGATATGAGTATTGACTGATCATAGCATACGCCATTGGGCAGACCATTTACGGGACTCGTTTTGAGATAGAGTGCCCCACATGATCGCGCAGTACGCGCTGGATTTCTGCATGATTTGACAGCGTGATTCATGCATCTCGCATACGTATGACTTGATCACTGCACGCCCTAGCGACATCAGGGCCGTGGCTCCACAGGTACATCGTGGATGGCCATATTGGATACCGAAAATACTTATTCTAGCACTGTGGGCACTTAGGATGTCCTTGGGTGAAAGTTCCAGAACCTTTTTGGTACCAGGAGATGCTCCAACGTCTAGACCGAGTGGATACACGAGCGCCCGAGTGCCGAATACCAGTAGGCTGCGTCTCCCACTGTGTCGTGGTCGGTTGGAAGGGGGTGTGGCCTTATCCGCCTGAGTGAGGGGGGCTATAAGCTAGGCTGAGTCTGACCAGCTCGCAAATGAGTCCGCTATCGGCGAGCCGGGTAGGTATTGGCAGACTACTGGCCAGGCGGATAGTGAGGTCTATTCCGCTTGCTTGACTGTGCAGCTAGGGAGGTGGCAGTCACTGCGAGGTGTATTAGACCCCGGTGATACCCAGAGAGGAACTGTACTGATATATGTACTTGACGAGTACCGACTTTCTTGGATTGTATTTAGCATATGACATTCGGCTATGTAGGCCTTGCATTGCATCGGTGTGGCCGATGACATTCATATCTCGCATCATGCCTTGCATTACATAGCCTTGGTATATTCATAGACTTACCGCATACTTCCGCATTACCTGATCTTGTACACTCGACATTTACCCTCCGCACACACTTACACCACCCTCTAAGCTTTTGTAAGCTTATGCACGATAGTTGCGTGCAGGTAGCGTTGGACGGCAGCAGCGCTGAGACAGGAGTGCATATTAGGACCTTTTAGAGCTTTTAATCACCTTGTATTTTCCTTTCCGCATTGTACTTAAAGTTTTGATATAGTGGATATGTGGTGATGTTGTTTTGTGACTTGGTTATGCTTGTGGTTATGCTCCATTACAAAAAAAAAAATTCATTCTGAAAATCCTCCTTGCAGGATCCCAGGATCGGAATCTGGCATTTGATTGTCAGGAGCCGAGAATGGGGCACTACGGAGGCTGTCGGCACCGGATTCGGCAATCGGGATTCATGTGAATCCGATTTTTGAATTTGGGCCGTGACAGAAGTTGGTATCAGAGCATAACTTGGAAATACCTGAGGATCACATCAAATATCTACTATAAATAGGTTTCGAGTCTGAATGATTTAGCGATTTTTCGACATAGACCCTTAATGTAAGTGCCTTCGAGAATTCTCAAGACTGATAGGCCATTGTTCCTTCTTGTAGGAGACATTATGGCTAGAAGAACGACCCGAGTGAATCCCGCTCCACCACCTGCGACTCCCGCACCACTACTCGTAGCTCCTGCTTTACCACCTGCTACTCCTACTCTACCACCAGATAGTCCTGCCTTTGAGCCTGAGGATGCCACTCATTTTCCTGAGACAGGTGCGAATCAGACCGTACCTGTGAGTGCTACTCAGCTGCAGCAGATGTTGCAGGCGATGACCGCCATTCTTCAGGGGCAGAGCAGGCGTCCCACAGTGTCACCAGCCGAGGCTGAGCAGGAGCGTGCGAGCGCTCTTCTCAAGGATTTTCGACGGCACGATCCCCCACATTTTCGGGGTGAGCCAGACCCTACTGCTGCAGAGTTGTGGTGCTCCGAGGTAGAGAAGATATTCGACACCATGAGATGTACTACCCAGCAGCGAGTCCCATTAGTTGTATTCCTTCTGCAGGGCGAGGCTCAGTATTGGTGGGCATCTGTGGCCCTGTAACGCCCGTGAAAAATCCATACTTGGGCTCGAGTACCAACTCGACCCGAATTTGCGTAGAATTCATTCCTTTGGAAAATTTGACTAGGTTAGCTAGTGCAACGTTAGAATAGCTGGGAAATGGTCCCTGATCACTTTAAATACGTTCTACAAGGCCCGAAGCGAGTGGAACTAAGGGTGCTATAATGCTCTAAAGCCTCGGATCAAACTCTAAGCCGGTTTGTTCTCTGGACCACTTTGAATCTTTGTATTGGACCTAGACCGCACGTTGAAAGTCCGATACCTCCTATCTTAGACCGTTAGGACCGTCTAGCTGGGCTTGACACTCATTCCAAAAATCAAGTCAAACCGATTATCACAGGCTATTTCATTGAGCCCGGACCGAAGAGAGTGTGAATAGGGACATAGTTGGAATTTCAAATTCAAATCTGGCACACAAATTTGACGCATCAGTATTAAGCATTCCGACCGTCAGAATACAGCCAAATCACACCCTTGGATCAGGAAAAATATCTATTATATATCACGAGACTTATAGGCCTGATCTTGGTGCGGTGACCGTTAAACTGAAACTGGGCCGCCACGTGCGATCTGGGAACCCAACTGGTCTGAAAACTGGATGTGTGCTAGATCCAGTATGCATGAGCTTAAGTCCGACCGCATTTGGCCTGGGGACCTCCAGAAATGCCCTTTTGGACCGAAACGGCCCCGATTTGGTTAGGCACCAAGTAAACATTGTTCCCAAGCCTATTTTGGGAATGTTTTAGGCTATAAAAGGGGTTGAAACCCTCACTCCTCTCTCCCATCCGAATTTGAGAGAAGCCCTAGCTTGGGAGAGAGAAAAAGAGTGAGAGATTGTGAGAGAGTGGGAGAGTTCTTCCCGCCACTTGTGCTACGTGTTGCACATGCTTAAGCGACACTCCTCTACCGTTTTCCCGGCGATTCCACCGCAATCCTAGGTAAGTAAAAACCCTAAATAGTTGGTGATTTGAGTTTTTCTTGTTTCCATAGCGATGTAGCTTATGGATCTTATGTATTAGGCTCCTTACTCGCCGTAGACGAAGCATATACACTCCGCTTCAATTCCCGAGTCTACAAGACACTAGGTGAGGATTTTAGACGCTTGGATTGACGGTTCCCAATGCTTTCAATGTCGTTTAATAGTAGATTCTTGACGGCATCGCCGTTTGACATGTACAAAATGCTCTCCGTTTCCCGTTTCGTAAGCTAACGAAGAATATGAGATTTAGGGCATTTTAGTCATTTGTAGGAAGTACTGTTTACATTCATATTTGGCTGATGTGCTTGACATGGTTTGTTGTCGCATTAGGAAGTTAGAAATGCGTGCATAATTAGTTTGGCGAAGAGATTCGCCTAGTTGCACACTTTGGGTCGACATACTATATGTAGACTTGAGTGTGTAGTGTATGTGTTTGTATAAATGCTTGTACTAGTATGTATTGAATTAAATGATGTTATTTGATACTTTGTGATTGATTTTTCAATTATTATACCGACCTAAATGATTTTCTACATGTTGACAAAATGCATGATTTCATTACATGCATGGAATATATGTACTTGAGGATTTGCTTAGGTTGAATATGCATGGGAAGTATGCCTTGAAGATTTGCTTAAGTTGAATGTTATAACATGTGCTAACATGCTCACATGATGTATTTCAATTTCCAATACTTTTACAGTAATTCCATAGATGTGTGGGACTTGACTTAGTCCAGGCAGTCGGTAACCGAGTGAATTCGTGGCTGACTGGTCATAGCCACGAACGACGCGTCGATGAATGTGATTCGTGTTGAGAGTTGGCGGCAGTGGTTAGGCCACGCGAAGTGTTTTACGCACTTCATGTCGTTCAATTCGAGATGCGATCGCGCTAGTCGAGCCCGTCAAGTAACCCGACTGGCCGATGTTTGTTCACCTTGTATGAATCATAACTGCTTGAACCTAGGGTACTGAACTTACCATTGTAAACCCTATTAACCGTGGTACCTTGATCCACGAAGACTCATGAGCCGGGCATGGTGGTATGGGACACCGTGGTCGAGCTGTCGGCCTACGCTGGGGCCACAAACCTCCCCGTAGTGACCAGTGAGCACCTAGACTCGTGAGCAGATTATGGTGGTATGGGACACTATATTCTAGCTGTCGGCCTACACTGATCAGGCGACGAGCCCTTTGTAGTGACCGCGAGCGTATTCTGAGTTCACGGGAGGCGACGACCCTTCCGTGCAGTAGAGTACAGTAGGCCTGTATTGATAAGGTGATGGGGGAGCGGTGCAACGAGTGCGAGCAACAGCCCTGGCAGCCCTTGCAGTGACCTACGAAATGTACATCGTATGAGATTACTAGGAGTGACGACCCTAGACAGGATCCGTGTTGGGATTGATACAAGGGAGGTACCTTAGTTTCCCAATCCTGCTGTTTGAATGGACTAATAACAACTTGGTAATCATATCACCATAGCATTGCATGTGCCTGGAAGATGTGGAGCACTCTAGGGAGTGTGGCATGCCGCGGTCGTAAGATGTTGCCGTATGAGGGTGATCGTCGGTGAGGGCATACATCACGTCATATCATCTTGCATTAACAACAGTTTTAGGACTTGTCTGATTTACTGCTTTACTATTATCGCGTGATTGAATTGTGAACATGCTAATCTTTGCTCTATGATTCCACTGAGTTGATCACTCATTCCCACGTTACGGGATGGTGTTTGCAACACCCACCAGACCCTGTTGTAGTTGCAGGTGACGATGAGATCCAGGAGGTGGAGCTAGATGATGACGAGGACCAGGATGAGTTCTCGTATATGCAGTATCATGACGGCTTCCCGTAGGTGACCTGGATCGAGGGGACATCAGTGGGACTTTTCTTTTTGAACATTATTCTTTTGTTATGTACATGTATATGAGACTCAGAGATGTAGTCATACTTTGGAGACAGTTGAGATTACTTTGTTTTTTCCATACAGTGATATATATCTTGTTTAGTCTTCCGCTTGCTTTTATCACTGGATCTGAAGTATGAATTGCAGTTTTGGTATACTTTTACTCATGTGGATGCTTTCAATCAGACAACATTGAATCATAACCATTTTTGTTGCATAAGTGACGGTCTGGAACTCGGGAGTTGAGTTTATACACGACCCCCGATTTTCAGGGTGTTACAGGCCCGATCGGTAGCCGCCGATTTTGAGTGGACCTGGGAGGACTTTATAGACCGGTTTGACCGGAAGTTCTTTTCTGAGCATGTGCGACAGCAGTGCGCCCTAGAGTTTGAGACTTTGGTCCAAGGGGACATGTCTGTGTCCCAGTATGAGGCTCGGTTCGTCGCACTATCCAGATTCGCGACGTATCTTGTTGATGATGAGGGGCGGAAGGCCCGCCGTTTTGAGAACGGCTTGCGTCCTGCCCTCCGGAGCCGTGTGATCGGACACATGCTTCCGACATTTGAGGAGATAGTAGAGAGAGCCTTGATATATGAGACAGATTGGGCCAGTGTGCAGAGAGCCCGCGATCAGAGGGAAGATCAGAAGAGGAAGGCACCCTCTAGTAGTTCCCATCAGCAGTATCGTTCACAGCAGCGGCGCACGGCCCGCCCAGCATTTCGAGCACCAGCAGTACTCCCAGCACCATCTTTGGGATCGTTTACAGGTACTTGCTTTGGGTGCGGTCGTACAGGACATCGTAGGCACGAGTGTCCCCATCCGCAGCTGAAGGCACTACATCCACCTCCACAACAGCCACCACAGCAGCAGCGACCACAGCACCAGCCTCTTGTACATCCCCCACAGCAGCAGAGACAGCAGGTTAGGCCCCCACAGCGACCACAGCAGCAGCAGAGACCTCAGAGGAGACCTGCACCACCCTAGTAGGCTCAGGGCAGATTCTATGCTGCCCAGCAGGACCCTCAGTCATCAGGAGGGGTCGTCTAGGGTACTCTTCCTGTCTCTACATGCATTGCACGTGTGCTATTTGATTCTGGTGCATCGTATTCATTTGTCACCGATGATTTCTGCCGATCGACCGGTTTGCCGTTGGAGTCTGCCCGTGAGGATTTGGTAGTATCGACGCCATTAGGGAAGACCGCAGTGTTGGGCAGATTTTGCGGGTCTTGCCCTATTTTGATTGGGGATATCTTCTTGCCTGCTAACCTATTTGTATTGCCGATGTCCGATTTTGATGTTATCCTGGGCATGGACTGGCTTGCCGAGTACTACGTCATATTAGACTGCTCTGCGAGGACAGTCACGTTCTGCATACCGGCGTGCCAGAGTTTCAGTTTGTTGTTGAGCCCAGAGGAGGGCAACTTTCTTGCTTGTTATCGTGTGCCGTTAAGGAGCCAGCTGCTTTGAGTATCGACCAGCTGCCGGTTGTTTGTGGTTTTCCTGATGTGTTTCAGGAGATTTCGGGATTACCACCTCGTCGGCATATCGAGTTTCAGATTGATCTTGTGCCTGGTACTGTGCCTATTTCAAAGGCCCCGTATCGTATGGCACCATTGGAGTTATGGGAACTGCAAAAGAAGTTGGACGAGTTGCGTGAGCTAGGCTTTATTCGTCCGAGCAGTTCACCGTGGGGAGCGCCGGTACTCTTCGTAAAGAAGAAGGATGGCTTGTTGAGGCTTTGCATAGACTACCGCGAGCTCAACAATGTCACGATCAAGAACAAGTACCCGCTTCCAAGGATCGATGACTTGTTTGATCAGCTGCAGGAGGTGCAGTTCTTTTCAAAGATAGACTTGCGATCCGGTTATCATCAGGTTCGGGTTCGAGATGAGGATATCCCGAAGACAGCCTTCAGGATGCGATACGGTCATTTTGAGTTCCAGGCCATGTCCTTCGGACTGACCAATGCGCCCGCAGTATTCATGCAGTTGATGAACGAGGTCTTCCGTCCGTATCTTGATCAGTTTTTCATGGTGTTTATTGACAACATCCTGATATATTCGAGGACTCGTGAGGAGCATGAGCGACATCTTGAGATTACATTGCAGACCCTCCGTGCACACCAGCTTTACGCGAAGCTAGAGAAGCGCGAGTTCTGGCAGGAGGAGGTGAAGTTCCTCAGCCATGTAGTGACGAGGTAGGGTGTCACTGTAGACCCCTCGAAGATTGATGCAGTGCGTCAGTGGGATCAGCCCACGAACGCATCCGAGATCCGCAGTTTTCTTGGTTTGGCGGGCTACTACCGACGTTTTATTGAGGGATTCTCTCGCATTGCAACCCCGTTAACCAGATTGACCCGGAAGGGTGCCGAGTTCATTTGGAGCGACGCTTGTGAGCAGGCGTTTATGGAGTTGAAGGACCGCCTCACGTCTGCTCCTGTCCTCACTCTTCCATCTGGGAGTGATGGATTTGTTGTATTTACTGATGCCTCACGAGTTGACTTAGGTGTTGTCCTGATGCAGCACTGGAAGCCGGTAGCTTATGCGTCCCGTCAGCTCAAGGTCCATGAGCTGAACTACCCTACGCACGATCTAGAGCTGGCAGCGGTTGTCTTTGCACTGAAAGTGTGGAGACACTATCTTTATGGGGTAAGATTCGAGCTCTTTTCCGATCACAAGAGCTTGAAGTATTTGTTCTCTCTGTCCGAGCTAAACATGAGGCAGAGGCATTGGATGGAACTCTTGAAGGACTACGATTTTGATCTTCAGTACCACCCGGACAAGGCGAACGTGGTGGCGGATGCCCTCAGTCGTCAGCCACGAGGCCTGGTGGCGCATATGATAATTCAGGAGTGGAGGATGCTCGAGGATATAGCAGAGTATGACTTTGAGTTTGGTTTGCAGTCATCTATTGTTCAGCTATCAAGCTTGTCGATTCAACCCTCTCTTGTCGCAAGGGTGATCGAGGCTCAGCAGACAGACGACTCATTACAGGATTACCGAGCGGAGGCAGCATCTGAGAGTCAGACGGATTGGCAGATTGGTTCTGACGGTGGACTTCGCTTCAGAGGCCGATTATGTGTCCCGGATATTCCTGAGTTACGCCGAGATCTTATGATCGAGGCACATCGATCGCGTTTCTCTATCCACCCTGGCTCGACGAAGATGTATCACGATATGAGACATCAATATTTTTGGTCAGGGATGAAGTGCCAGATAGCCAGTTTTGTAGCCGAATGTCACACCTGCCAGCGTGTTAAGGCCGATCATCAGAGACCCCCTGGTTTATTGCAGCCGCTGAGCATCTCGATGTGGAAGTGGGAGCATATATCTACCGATTTTGTCTTGGATTTGCCGAGGACTCAGCACGGTCATGACGCCATCTGGGTTGTTGTAGACCGTCTGACGAAGTCGGCACATTTTCTTGCGATTCGTGAGACTTGGCATACAGATCGACTCGCCGGGATGTTTATTGATGAGATCGTGAGATTGCATGGTGTTCCCGTCTCGATTGTTTCAGACTGAGATCCGAGTTTCACGTCTCAATTTTGGAGGAGCTTCCAGAGAGCGATGGGCAGTGATTTGCGGCTCAGCACTGCGTATCATCCGCAGACCGATGGTCAGACCGAGAGGGTCAACTAGATCCTTGAGGATATGCTTCGGGCTTGCGCGATTGATTTCGCGGGTAGTTGGGATGAGCACCTGCGATTGGCTGATTTCGCGTACAACAACAGCTATCAGGCGACCATTGGCATGGCTCCTTTTGAGGCATTATATGGCAGACCGTGCAGATCTCCGAGTTGTTGGACCGAGGTTGGAGAGCGACGTCTCCTGGGTCCCGAGCTTGTGCTGCAGACGTCAGAGGCTATCGACATCATCAGACAGAGGATGCGCATAGCTCAGAGCCGGCAGAAGAGTTTTGCTAATCGTCGGCATCGTCCCTTGGAGTTTGTCGTCGGGGACTATGTGTATCTCAAGGTCTCACCCATGAAGGGTGTAGTTCGTTTTGGGATGAAGGGCAAGCTTGCCCCGAGATTCATAGGACCTTTCGAGATCACTGGACGCATTGGCGCTGTGGCCTACCGGCTTGCCTTGCCATCACAGTTGTCTGGCGTCCACAACGTCTTCCATGTCTCTATGTTGAGGAAGTGTGGGTCAGACGTCGTTCCCCGTTATCGATTGGCAGCCGTTGGAGGTTCGTGAGGACGCTTCTTATATTGAGCAGCCAGTTCGTATCCTCGATCGAAAGGAGCAGGTCCTCAGAACCAAGGTCATTCCCTTGGTGAAAGTGCAGTGGGGCCACCATAGTGTGGATGAGGCGTCTTGGGAGCGCGAGGCAGAGATCCGCGAGCGTTATCCCCATCTTTTCGATGATTGATTGTATGATGTATTATGAGGCCGGATTATATATGATGTTATGTTCCTTATTTCCTTTTTGAGTTATGGTTAGTTGCGATGGTAATGTAAATTTCGAGGATGAAATTTTTATTAGGTGGGGAGAGCTGTAAGACCCGTATCCTAATCCGCACTGTTCCGTTGTTTCCCGCGATCCTTCTCGTCAAAATCTAAAATCCGCGACCTATAGTTGACGTTGCGCACGACCGTAAGTCGTATCTTATTCATTTGATCCGGCTTAATCCGAGACTTGTATCGTTGCGACCGCATCATCGCCGCGGTTCCAACGTTGCAACTCACGCACTGATCCGATACCCATACGATGAGATACGGACCCACGTTCAGTTCGAGCAAAAACACCGCGTGTTACAAATCCCAAGGAATCTCCACAATATGTCCCATCAATCCCATCAATCAATGTAACGCCCGTGAAAAACCATACTTGGGCTCGAGTACCAACTCGACCCGAAATTGCGTAGAATTCATTCCTTTAGAAAATATGACTAGGTTAGCTAGTGCAACGTTAGAATAGCTGGGAAATGGTCCCTGATCACTTTAAATACGTTCTACAAGGCCCGAAGCGAGTGGAACCAAGGGTGCTATAATGCTCTAAAGCCTCGGATCAAACTCTAAACCGGTTTGTTCTCTGGACCACTTTGAATCTTTGTATTGGATCTAGACCGCACGTTGAAAGTCTGATACATCCTATCTTAGACCGTTAGAACCGTCTAGCTGGACTTGACACTCATTCCAAAAATCAAGTCAAACCGATAATCACAGGCTATTTCATTGAGCCCGGACCGAAGAGAGTGAGAATAGGGTTAGAATTGGAATTTGAAATTCAAATCTGGCACACAATTTGACGCATCAGTATTGAGCGTTCTGACTGTCAGAATACAGCCAAATTACACCCTTGGATCAGGAAAAATATCTATTATATATCACGAGACTTATAGGCCTGATCTTGGTGCGGTGACCGTTAAACTGAAACTGGGCCGCCACGTGCAATCTGGGAACCCAACCGGTCTGAAAACTGGATGCGTGCTAGATCCAGTATGCATGAGCTTAAGTCCGACCGCATTTGGCCTGGGGACCTTCAAAAATGCCCTTTTGGACCGAAACGGCCCCGATTTGGTTAGGCACCAAGTAAACATTGTTCCCAAGCCTATTTTGGGAATGTTTTAGGCTATAAAAGGGGTTGAAACCCCCACTCCTCTCTCCCATCCGAATTTGAGAGAAGCCCTAGCTTGGGAGAGAGGAAAAGAGTGAGAGATTGTGAGAGTTCTTCCTGCCACTTGTGCTACGTGTTGCACGTGCTTAAGCAACACTCCTCTACCGCTTTCCCGGCGATTCCACCGCGATCCTAGGTAAGTAAAAACCCTAAATAGTTGTTGATTTGAGTTTCCCTTGTTTCCATAGCGATGTAGCTTATGGATCTTGTGTATTAGGCTCCTTACTCGCCGTAGACGAAGCGTATACGCTCCGTTTCAATTTCCGAGTCTACAAGACATAAGGTGAGGATTTTAGACGCTTTGATTGACGGTTCCCAATGCTTTCAATGTCGTTTAATAGTAGATTCTTGACGGCATCGCCGTTTGACATGTACAAAATGCTCTCCGTTTCCGGTTTCGTAAGCTAACGAAGAATATGAGATTTAGGGCATTTTAGTCATTTGTAGGAAGTACTGTTTACATTCATATTTTGCTGATGTGATTGACATGGTTTGTTGTCGCATTAGGAAGTTAGGAATGCGTGCATAATTAGTTTGGCGAAGAGATTCGCCTAGTTGCGCATTTTGGGTCGACATACTATATGTAGACTTAAGTGTGTAGTGTATGTGTTTGTATAAATGCTTGTATTAGTATGTATTGTATTGAATGATGTTATTTGATAGTTTGTGATTGATTTTTCAATTATTATGCTGACCTAAATGATTTTCTACATGTTGACAAAATGCATGATTTCATTACATGCATGGAATATATTTGCTTGAGGATTTGCTTAAGTTGAATATGCATGGGAAGTATGCCTTGAAGATTTGCTTAAGTTGAATGTTATAACATGTGCTAACATGCTCACATGATGTATTTCAATTCCAATACCTTGGTATATAATGTTAATGAAATTCCATAGATGTGTGGGACTTGACCTAGTCCAGGAAGTCGGTAACCGAGCGAATTCGTGGCTGACTGGTCATAGCCACGAACGACGCGTCGATGAACGTGATTCGTGTTGAGAGTTGGCGGCAGTGGTTAGGCCACACGAAGTGTTTTACGCACTTCATGTCGTTTAATTCGAGATGCGATCGCGCTAGTCGAGCCCGTCAAGTAACCCGACTGGCCGATGTTTGTTCACCTTGTATGTATCATGACTGCTTGAACCTAGGGTACTGAACTTACCAT
Source organism: Magnolia kwangsiensis (assembly GCA_037074715.1). Taxonomy (NCBI): domain Eukaryota; kingdom Viridiplantae; phylum Streptophyta; class Magnoliopsida; order Magnoliales; family Magnoliaceae; genus Magnolia; species Magnolia kwangsiensis. Next base: position 129,396,237 of record CM073572.1, on the reverse strand, counting down.
TGTAAACCCTATTAACCGTGGTACCTTGATCCACGAAGACTCATGAGCCGGGCATGGTGGTATGGGACACCGTGGTCGAGCTGTCGGCCTACGCTGGGGCCACAAACCTCCCCGTAGTGACCAATGAGCACCTTGACTCGTGAGCAGATTATGGTGGTATGGGACACTATATTCTAGCTGTCGGCCTACACTGATCAGGCGACGAGCCCTTTGTAGTGACCGCGAGCGTATTCTGAGTTCACGGGAGGCGACGACCCTTCCGTGCAGTAGAGTACAGTAGGCCTGTATTGATAAGGTGATGGGGGAGCGGTGCAACGAGTGCGAGCAACAGCCCTGGCAGCCCTTGCAGTGACCTACGAAATGTACATCGTATGAGATTACTAGGAGTGACGACCCTAGACAGGATCCGTGTTGGGATTGATACAAGGGAGGTACCTTAGTTTCCCAATCCTGCTGTTTGAATGGACTAATAACAACTTGGTAATCATATCACCATAGCATTGCATGTGCCTGGAAGATGTGGAGCACTTTAGGGAGTGTGGCATGCCGCGGTCGTAAGATGTTGCCGTATGAGGGTGATCGTCGGTGAGGGCATACATCACGTCATATCATCTTGCATTAACAACAGTATTAGAATTGTCTGATTTACTGCTTTACTATTATCGCGTGATTGAATTGTGAACATGTTAATCTTTTCTCTATGATTCCACTGAGTTGATCACTCATTCCCACGTTACGGGATGGTGTTTGCAACACCCACCAGACCCTGTTGTAGTTGCAGGTGACGACGAGATCCAGGAGGTGGAGCCGGAGATTGACGAGGACTGGATGAGTTCTCGTATATGCAGTATCACGACGGCTTCCCGTAGGTGACCTGGATCGAGGGGGACTTCAGTGGGACTATTTTGAACTTATTCTTTGTCTATTTACATGTATATGAGACTCAGAGATGTAGTCATACTTTGGAGACAGTTGAGATTACTTTGTTTTTCCATACAGTGATATATATATTGTTTAGTCTTCCGCTTGCTTTTATCACTGGATCTGAAGTATGAATTGCAGTTTTGGTATACTTTTACTCATGTGAATGCTTTAAATCAGACAACATTAAATCATAACCATTTTTGTTGCATAAGTGACGGTCTGGAACTCGGGAGTTGAGTTTATACACGACCCCCGATTTTCAGGGTGTTACAAGTTGGTATCAGAGCATGAATGAGAGTATACTGGGCCTGGGTTATGGTCTTGCGACATACGCTGTCGCTTCCTTTGACTTAGGTGGGTGCGAGAAGGGTCTAGAAACACTTCTAAGATCACAGATTCGCCGATAGGCGAAGTCTATAAGAATCGATCGCAAGATCGAGTCTGTAACGTATCTCGGGTCGCGTAAAGCAACCCGAATCACTTCTAAGCTGTAGGAAGTCGGGTTGAGGCGTCCTATGAGCGGTTTTAAACCGCAAAAGTGAATCCATGGGCCGTGGAATGACCACGACTCCTGTAATCAATCGTCGGGGCTTAAAAACCCCGTTTCACCAAAAATCTTCAAAATTCCTTCTCTAAACACTTCAACCTTCAGTTCTTTCTTATCCATTTCATGTTAGGCATCAAACCTAATGTGAAAATAACACAAATTAATATATTCACCAAATTTTATAGTGAATAGTAAAATTTCATGAAAAATAGCCATAAGGCCATTATAACTTCACTTTCTTTAGCAACTAAGGAGCTAGAAAGATGTACTGGCTCCTTCTACCCTAAATTCATATTCTGCATCATATGGTTTGGTATTCGGGATTGCGATGTGGACCCGGAAAGCCCCAAACACATGTTTGGGCTCATACAGACCAAAATACTATGAACCAAGGGGTGAGACCTAACTTTTTTGGACCCTGGGACCATGGGGGACCAGACCCATGGGGTCCCACTGGCCAACCTGAAGGTTGGCCGGCGATGCCATCGTCGGCCGGCGAGCACGGTTGGTGCTGTCCTTCGGGCGCACCCTCTTAAATAGGGTCCACATCACCCCTATGCACCTCCCACCCCACGAAAACCCCCAAAACCCACCTCTCCTTCACAAACAGCCCCCTTGCATACCCTAGATTCGATTTTCAGCAACCAATCCCAAACCCCGGCGTCCCAAACCACCTCTACAACCTTCCTTGGCCAAAACCGACCACCACCCATCAGTTATTGGGTGTTGGCCGCCCCCTTCCTTGAAGATTTCCCCATTTGGAGCTCCAAAATCCCTCAAATATAGCTGAAATCGTGAGCTGCTCCATCCCATATTTTTGTTCGTATTTTTCCCTGAAAGTATAGCCTTGGGAAGCTTAAAGCATCCCTCTACGACGCCTAGATTTCCTTTTGTCAGATTGGGCAGCCATTTCTCCGCATTTTCGGCGTTTTCCATGGCTTTCGTGGAAGCCATTTTGGGTCTTTTGTCACTCTTATCCATCCTGTCTTTGATGGGTAAGAGGAAAACTGCAACAGACGAGGCTGGGCCGAGCCGCCCTGCTCGATTGAGAAGACCGCGGGGTGGTGCCGCAAGTTCAAGCGCCGCCGCAGGTCCAGCTGCAGTCCTGGAGTGCCGTACAAAGCGGGATTTGGATCCCCATGCACATCTTGGACGAACCATCCTATCAGAGATGCCTCATGGTGAATACACTGATCGTAGAGTGTTATTTGAGGCGGACGTAGATGGGCGATTGTTCGGCGAATATCTGTTGTTCGAACGCATTGAAGCCGCGCACTGGGGACCGATCTTTGAAGCTCGCGCTCGTGCTAATGTGAGCACTGTTCGTGCCTTCTATGCTAGCATCTAGAATCCCACCTTGGATCCTTTGCAGTTCAAAATCCCTTTTGGTAGAGATCGGATGGCTACGATCGACGTCCGGTTGATTGCGCGACTTCTCAATGTGCCTCTAGGTGATGTACATCCAAGTGAGAAGAATTTGAGGACTAGACGTGAACGAGATCGCCGCACCAGGTTTCTGTGCGGTAAGTTGGTTCCATGGCAGCCTAATAATAGCCTCAAGGCGACGTACATGTCTGAGGATTTGCGTCTGCTGCATCACATCTGCATGTTCAATGTTTATCCTAGGTCGACGAACCGCATTGAATGTACACATCTTATGGTCGATTTCTTATTTCTGGTGGCCCAGGGAGAGAACGTATGTATGGCCACTTTCATCTTACGGCAGATAGTTCTCATAGCCAGGTCGAGGAGAACATCTGAATCCCTTCCCTTTGGCTGACTCATTTGCAAGATTGCGCTTGAGTTTTCCTATAGACTTGGACCCGAATTGCCGGTATCGATTCACACCATCGATGAGTCGACAATGGTTAAGATGAAGATTGGGTCGCAATACCGTGAAAATCAACTTGAAAGGGATAGTGGGGATGACTTTGATGAAGAGGAAGATCAAAGCGAAGAAGAACCTAGAGCAGAGGTTCAGGAAGAGGTTCAGGAAGAAGCAGAAGAGGAGGCTCAGGATACTGATGAGAGCCCTCCTCCTTCTGCGCAGACTACTATCAACGACCGCATTGCTCGGATGGAGGAGAGTCAGACCGCTTTGCGAAGGGAAGTCCAAGAACTTCGAGCGGAAGTCGCTGATGCCAAGGCTGTTACAAAGAAGAAGTTTGGCAAGGTGACTCGCACCTTGAAGGCAATCCTGTGTTGCTTACAGGATAAGGGTGCTCCTCCTCCGTCGCCAGACTCCGACTAGCGACGCGATCTTTGATGTTGTTATGAGTAGTTAGCCATTTTCTGTTTTATGTGTGTAAAGCCTATTAGGGCTAGTGCTTTGCTTATGTTGCTGTTGCTTAACTGTCTTAATTTCCATGTCATTCTAGTCATGATGCTTGTAAGGATATATCCCTTGTATTGTGACAATTTTGATTAATTGAAATGCATGGAATGCCTTTGACTCTTTAGTGAATGATTGTGGTGTATTTGAGCAATTGAGACTGACAAGGTTGCTCCCTATTTTGAATATAGGGAATGCCACCTAAGACTACAAGGAGCGCGGTTCGGCTTTCATTGTCAGAGCAGATGGATCAGGCTCCCTCTCAGTCTGGCACTCGTCCGGACCCTGCTGTGGGCCCGATTCCTGAGGCGGTTCGGTCGTCTCAGCCTGCTGTTGGTCCTACAGATGGACCACCGCCATTTACACCATCAGTTAGAGAGCCACAGCGTGCATCTACTTCCGCACCTCATCCACCACAGCCTGCTCCACCACCTGATAGATTCGAGCAGATGATGGCTATGATGCTACAGCAGCAGCAGCTATTGACTACTATAGTCGGGACTTTAGCCCAGGGTGGGGGTGCGACTGCATCTACTCCGCCAGCACCACCTGCGCATCCAGCTGAGGATGCCTATGCTTACGCCCAGGATGAGGGCATAGCACATCTGCGCAGCCTGCTTTCCCTGCGGGGAATCCTGCCGACACACGGGGCCTTCTGGAGCGATTTTAGCGCTTGCGGCCTCCTACTTTCACGGGTTCTCACAGACCCGAGGAGGCTGAGTTCTGGCTCGACCGAGTGTCGAAGATTCTACGCATGTTGTACTGTACCGAGGCTGAGCAGGTAGAGCTGGCTACCTTCCAGTTTGAGAGAGAGTCCAGTATGTGGTGGGATAGTATATTGCGGACTGTTACCGCCGATTTCGTATGGACATGGGCAGCATTCGAGTTCCACTTCCATGAGAAGTATTATCCTCAGACCTACAGGCACGAGAGGGAGAATGAGTTTCTCTGTCTCAGGCAGGCAGCGATGACGGTTACCGAGTATGAGCATCGGTTCACAGAGTTGGGCAGGTACGTCCCGACGATTCTAGCTGATGAGCAGATGCGCATACGGCGCTTTTTGGAGGGCTTGCGACCGGATATTCGGTCGAAGATGTGCTGTATCAGTTTCCCCTCCTATGCGGAGTTGGTTCACATGTCCATGCGGGCAGAGCAGGACGTGGATCCACTTGCGCGATCACGAGGCCCGACTACTTTCAGGCCGCGACCGGAGTTGCCAGATAGGCCCTTCGCGGGCAAGAGGCCTCGCATTGATCCTCCTACCAGGACCACGGCGCCAGTAGGACCGTTTTGGCGCCCTGATTTATCATGCACATACTGTGGGAGGACGGGCCACCTAGCGCAGAGTTGCTTTTCGAGGATGCGGGACAGTGGGTTCTCGCCGCCGCAGAAGATTGATCGTGTACGTCCACAGGCGATATCAGCACCGCCTATACGGTCAGCTCCTACGCATCCCTCTTTCAGACCCACAGTATCGCAGATTCGACAGTCCCCACGGCCCTTGACACAGCGGCCGAACCGGCCACAGCAGGCTCGAGTTCATGCACTGACCGCTGAGGCAGCTACGACGCCGACTTTCCAGCATTCAGCCTTCGAGGTCACGGGCCATATCGGAGGTACTCCCATTCTTGTCATGGTGGACACTGGTTCCACGATTTCTTTGATATCGCGTGCCGTAGTCAGACGTCTTGGGTTGCAGACTATCACTATGGATAGCGTGCGAGTCCTTGCAGCTCATGGAGATTATTCGGATGTCACCCAGATGTGTGAGGGTTGTTTAGTTGATCTGGGAGGCAGGACGATGACTCTTGATCTGGTCGTCGATCCCTCGCTCGTATATCTCGACGTCATTCTTGGCATGGACTGGTTGACTGCAGCGAGAGCCGAGATTGACTGCGAGGCTCGTGTGGTGACGGTGTACGAGCCTGAGGGCACGCCTTTCACATTTTCAGTGCGGGTAAATCTTCCTTTCCGCATTCTTAGCTACGCCACTCTATTGCGCGACGCTGGTGCCCAGGTACTTGAGCAGACGCCAGTTGTTTCTGAGTTCGGGGATCTGTTCAGGAAGATCCCTGGTTTGCCGCCCCGACGTGAGATCGATTTCACTATCGATCTGATTCCTGGTTCTACACCCGTCTCACTGCCGACGTATCGCATGACACCATGTGAGATGGAGGAGTTGAGGACGCAGATCGATGGCCTGCTAGAGCTTGGCTTTATACGGCCTAGCGTGTCTCCTTGGGGAGCACCGGTCTTGTTCGTGAAGAAGGATGGTTCGCTGCGATTGTGTATTGATTATCGCAGGCTGAACCAGCTCACGGTGAAGAACAAGTACCCTTTGCCCAGGATCGATGACTTGTTTGATCAGTTGAGAGGAGCGCAGTACTTCTCGAAGATTGATCTTCAGTCAGGATATCATCAGCTGCGCGTCAGAGATGAGGACGTGCAGAAGACAGCATTCAGGACCAGTTTTGGTCATTACGAGTTCCTTGTGATGTCGTTCGGTCTCACGAACGCACCGGCCGTGTTCATGGATCTGATGAACCGGGTATTGCGACCTTTCCTCTATCGATTCGTCGTTGTCTTCATCGACGACATTTTGGTATACTCTAGGAGTCGAGAGGAGCATGAGGAGCACTTGCGTTTGGTCCTTGATACGCTCAGACAGCATCAGTTGTTCGCACAGTATAAGAAGTGCGACTTCTGGAAGCAGGAGGTGAAGTTTCTGGGACACGTGGTGTCCAAGGATGGCATGGCAGTTGACCTGTCTAAGGTAGCTGCGGTGCAGGACTGGGAGCAGCCTGGTTCTGTCACTGAGGTGAGGAGTTTCTTGGGTCTCGCTGGCTACTATCGGCGCTTCATTCAGGATTTCTCGAAGATCGCGAGACCCTTATCTTAGTTGACACGGAAGGACGTGAAGTTCGCCTGGAATGATAAGGCGGAGTTAGCTTTTCAGGAGCTGAAGGACAGACTTACGTCCGCCCCTGTGCTAGTATTGCCAGAGCAAGGGGTTAAATACACTATATACACTGACGTGTCTAGCGTTGGTTTGGGTTGTGTCCTTATGCAGAGGGACAGGGTAATTTCGTATGCCTCGAGACAATTAAGGAAGCACGAGGAGAATTACCCTACACACGACCTGGAGTTGGCAGCCGTGATATTCGCACTGAGACTCTGGAGACATTACCTCTACGGAGAGGAGTTCGAGCTCTTTTGCGACCACAAGAGCCTCAAGTACATATTCACGCAGCGGGACTTGAATATGAGGCAGCGGCGATGGATGGAGACGCTGAAGGACTTCAAGTTTAAAGTCTCTTACCATCCTGGGAAGGCGAACCTTGTGGCTGATGCGTTGAGCCGCAAGAAGGCGATAGAGTTTGCGGCTCCGCTGATGGTTGCCGAGTGGGATATGGTTGAGTTTTTGCGAGACTTTGAGCAGAAACTCACCGTAGAGGAGCCATTTGAGTTCATCGCACACGTACAGGTGCGATCCCAGATTGATGACCGTGTCATCGAGGCGCAGAGGGACGACGCGCATCTTACTGAGCTTCGAGAGCAGGCCAGTGATGATGCTGACGCCGACTGGCGAGTTGGTATGGATGGGGGCTTACGTTACCGTGGCCGCTTATGTGTTCCTGATGTCCCTGACTTGAGACGAGAGATTCTCGAGGCTGCGCGTTCTACTAGACTCGCGATGCATCCAGGCAGCACGGAGATGTATCGTGACGTGAAGAGGACGTATTGGTGGGAAGGTATGAAGACCCACATTGCTGAGTTCGTGTCCCGTTGTCTCACTTGTCAGCAGGTGAAGGCAGAGCATCGCCGACCACCTGGACTTTTGCAGCCTATGCCGATTGCAGAGTGGAAGTGGGATTTTATTTCCATGGACTTCATTTCTGGGTTGCCGAAGACGAGGAAGGGGCATGATTCCATTTGGGTGATCGTCGACCGATTGACGAAGTCGGCGCACTTCCTACCGATCAGAGTTACGAACTCTGCAGACGAGCTGGCTAGATTGTATATCCGAGAGATTGTGCGTCTGCATGGAGTTCCGTTGGAGATCGTGTCGGACAGAGACACGCGGTTCACTTCTATTTTCTGGACTCGCATTTAGGAGGCTATGGGTGTGAAGTTGAAGTTCAGTACTGCCTTCCACCCACAGACGGACGGACAGACGGAGCGAGTGAACCAGATCTTGGAGGACATGTTGCGAGCTTGCACATTGGACTTCAAGGACAGTTGGGATGACTGTCTTGCATATGCGGAGTTTGCGTACAACAATAGCTTCCAGGCGAGTATCGGCATGGCACCTTATGAGGCGCTGTATGGGCGACCTTGTCGCGCACCGCATTGCTGGTTAGAGGTCGGTGAGCGCAGCTTGATTGGCCCAGAGTTGGTGCAGGCGACGTCAGAGAAGATTGATATTATTCGACGTCGGCTTCTTACAGCGCAGAGCAGACAGAAGAGCTACGCCGATACGAGACGGAGACCACTAGAGTTCACAGTCGGGGATCATGTGTTTTTGCGAGTTTCCCCTATGAAGGGAGTCCTTCGGTTCGGGAAGAAGGGGAAGCTGGCACCGCGATTCATTGGTCCATTTCAGATCCTCGATCGTGTGGGAGCAGTGGCTTACCGATTGGCTTTACCCACGCCCCTCGCGAGCGTCCACAACGTATTTCATGTTTCTATGCTGAAGAAGTACGTTGCTGATCCTTCTCATATCATCAGATGGGAGCAGGTGCAGTTAGGAGAGGATGTTACTTATATCCTGCGACCGGCACGCATCTTAGACCGGAAGGAGCAGGTACTGCGTAGCAATGTGATTCCCCTTGTGAAGGTACTATGGACGCATCATACTGAGGAGGAGGCTACTTGGGAGACAGAAGCCGAGATCAGAAAGAACTACCCACAGCTTCTCGAGGAGTATGAAAAGGTACAAAATTTCGAGGACGAAATTATTTGTTAAGGGGGGTAGATTGTAACGGCCGTGAAAAATCCATACTTGGGCTCGAGTACCAACTCGACCCGAAATTGCGTAGAATTCATTCCTTTAGAAAATATGACTAGGTTAGCTAGTGCAACGTTAGAATAGCTGGGAAATGGTCCCTGATCACTTTAAATACGTTCTACAAGGCCCGAAGCGAGTGGAACCAAGGGTGCTATAATGCTCTAAAGCCTCGGATCAAACTCTAAACCGGTTTGTTCTCTGGACCACTTTGAATCTTTGTATTGGATCTAGACCGCACGTTGAAAGTCTGATACCTCCTATCTTAGACCGTTAGAACCGTCTAGCTGGACTTGACACTCATTCCAAAAATCAAGTCAAACCGATAATCACAGGCTATTTCATTGAGCCCGGACCGAAGAGAGTGAGAATAGGGTTAGAATTGGAATTTGAAATTCAAATCTGGCACACAATTTGACGCATCAGTATTAAGCGTTCTGACCGTCAGAATACAGCCAAATTACACCCTTGGATCAGGAAAAATATCTATTATATATCACGAGACTTATAGGCCTGATCTTGGTGCGGTGACCGTTAAACTGAAACTGGGCCGCCACGTGCGATCTGGGAACCCAACCGGTCTGAAAACTGGATGCGTGCTAGATCCAGTATGCATGAGCTTAAGTCCGACCGCATTTGGCCTGGGGACCTTCAGAAATGCCCTTTTGGACCGAAACGGCCCCAATTTGGTTAGGCACCAAGTAAACATTGTTCCCAAGCCTATTTTGGGAATGTTTTAGGCTATAAAAGGGGTTGAAACCCCCACTCCTCTCTCCCATCCGAATTTGAGAGAAGCCCTAGCTTGGGAGAGAGGAAAAGAGTGAGAGATTGTGAGAGAGTGGGAGAGTTCTTCCTGCCACTTGTGCTACGTGTTGCACGTGCTTAAGCAACACTCCTCTACCGCTTTCCCGGCGATTCCACCACGATCCTAGGTAAGTAAAAACCCTAAATAGTTGTTGATTTGAGTTTCCCTTGTTTCCATAGCGATGTAGCTTATGGATCTTGTGTATTAGGCTCCTTACTCGCCGTAGACGAAGCGTATACGCTCCGTTTCAATTTCCGAGTCTACAAGACATAAGGTGAGGATTTTAGACGCTTTGATTGACGGTTCCCAATGCTTTCAATGTCGTTTAATAGTAGATTCTTGACGGCATCGCCGTTTGACATGTACAAAATGCTCTCCGTTTCCCGTTTCGTAAGCTAACGAAGAATATGAGATTTAGGGCATTTTAGTCATTTGTAGGAAGTACTGTTTACATTCATATTTTGCTGATGTGATTGACATGGTTTGTTGTCGCATTAGGAAGTTAGGAATGCGTGCATAATTAGTTTGGCGAAGAGATTCGCCTAGTTGCACATTTTGGGTCGACATACTATATGTAGACTTAAGTGTGTAGTGTATGTGTTTGTATAAATGCTTGTATTAGTATGTATTGTATTGAATGATGTTATTTGATAGTTTGTGATTGATTTTTCAATTATTATGCTGACCTAAATGATTTTCTACATGTTGACAAAATGCATGATTTCATTACATGCATGGAATATATGTGCTTGAGGATTTGCTTAAGTTGAATATGCATGGGAAGTATGCCTTGAAGATTTGCTTAAGTTGAATGTTATAACATGTGCTAACATGCTCACATGATGTATTTCAATTCCAATACCTTGGTATATAATGTTAATGAAATTCCATAGATGTGTGGGACTTGACCTAGTCCAGGAAGTCGGTAACCGAGCGAATTCGTGGCTGACTGGTCATAGCCACGAACGACGCGTCGATGAACGTGATTCGTGTTGAGAGTTGGCGGCAGTGGTTAGGCCACGCGAAGTGTTTTACGCACTTCATGTCGTTTAATTCGAGATGCGATCGCGCTAGTCGAGCCCGTCAAGTAACCCGACTGGCCGATGTTTGTTCACCTTGTATGTATCATGACTGCTTGAACCTAGGGTACTGAACTTACCATTGTAAACCCTATTAACCGTGGTACCTTGATCCACGAAGACTCATGAGCCGGGCATGGTGGTATGGGACACCGTGGTCGAGCTGTCGGCCTACGCTGGGGCCACAAACCTCCCCGTAGTGACCAATGAGCACCTTGACTCGTGAGCAGATTATGGTGGTATGGGACACTATATTCTAGCTGTCGGCCTACACTGATCAGGCGACGAGCCCTTTGTAGTGACCGCGAGCGTATTCTGAGTTCACGGGAGGCGACGACCCTTCCGTGCAGTAGAGTACAGTAGGCCTGTATTGATAAGGTGATGGGGGAGCGGTGCAACGAGTGCGAGCAACAGCCCTGGCAGCCCTTGCAGTGACCTACGAAATGTACATCGTATGAGATTACTAGGAGTGACGACCCTAGACAGGATCCGTGTTGGGATTGATACAAGGGAGGTACCTTAGTTTCCCAATCCTGCTGTTTGAATGGACTAATAACAACTTGGTAATCATATCACCATAGCATTACATGTGCCTGGAAGATGTGGAGCACTCTAGGGAGTGTGGCATGCCGCGGTCGTAAGATGTTGCCGTATGAGGGTGATCGTCGGTGAGGGCATACATCACGTCATATCATCTTGCATTAACAACAGTATTAGAATTGTCTGATTTACTGCTTTACTATTATCGCGTGATTGAATTGTGAACATGTTAATCTTTGCTCTATGATTCCACTGAGTTGATCACTCATTTCCACGTTACGGGATGGTGTTTGCAACACCCACCAGACCCTGTTGTAGTTGCAGGTGACGACGAGATCCAGGAGGTGGAGCCGGAGATTGACGAGGACCAGGATGAGTTCTCGTATATGCAGTATCACGACGGCTTCCCGTAGGTGACCTGGATCGAGGGGGACTTCAGTGGGACTATTTTGAACTTATTCTTTGTCTATTTACATGTATATGAGACTCAGAGATGTAGTCATACTTTGGAGACAGTTGAGATTACTTTGTTTTTCCATACAGTGATATATATATTGTTTAGTCTTCCGCTTGCTTTTATCACTGGATCTGAAGTATGAATTGCAGTTTTGGTATACTTTTACTCATGTGAATGCTTTAAATCAGACAACATTGAATCATAACCATTTTTGTTGCATAAGTGACGGTCTGGAACTCGGGAGTTGAGTTTATACACGACCCCCGATTTTCAGGGTGTTACAATCAATCCCATCAATCACCTCTCATGTCAAGTACACTCACCCATGCTTCCTTTCTCCACAAGTCAAGCAACCACTTAAGTCAACTAACCTCTCACTTCACCCATCACTCACTTCACCCATCACTCACCTCACCCATCACTCACCTCACATCACTCCATCACTCTTACAACTCTCTCTCTCCCTCTCATTTCTCAACACTCCAAATCTCAAGCAAGGAAGCTCTCCCACGTCCAAGCCTTCCATGGAGAGAAAATGTGCATTTTGGTGGCCCACTTCCCATCTCCAAATCCCATCATCTTAGCCATCCATTTCCCATCTCCACCATCAAAGTGAAGCTTTAGGAGACCGGCATCTCAACAGACCAAGAAGATCAAGTGGTGGGTGTTTCTTTAGACTACTTTCTATGTTTTTAAGATGGGACAAGTGAGGCCAACCGATCAATAATTTAGATCTCACTTGGGACCCTAAGATGTGGCCAATGGCTCATCTTGATCATCAAGATCATTCCATGATGGGGCCATTCTCCATGGACCCCATCATGATATTTACTTTCCTTGTATTGAGGAGGTCATCTAGACCGTCCATTTTTAGTGGAGTGGGATCTCCACCGTTGATCTTTTGTTGATGGTTCATATGCAAGGGGACCTTTGATGTATGATTGGATGATTGAAACGGAGGGCCCATAGTGCCGGGGTCCCTCCATCAGGCGTGTCTCACTCTATTTCTCTCTCCCTCTCTTCTTTATTTATTTTTCTTGTATGTTAATGTAGCTATGTGGCCCACTTGAATTAGCCCCACCATGAAATATGTATTTTATCCAAACCGTCCATGGGTGGGGCCCATCTTAAATGTACATCCATTTGGGGTGGCCCACCTAATCAGGGCCCACCTTGAATGTATTTCATACAACCCAAAACAAAAAAAAAAAAAAAAAAAAAAAAGAAAAGACGTCCAGGCACTGGACGTCACTGGAGAAAAAAATAAATAAATAAATAAATGAAGGCCAATGGGGTGGGCCACTTGTACGGGACCCACCTTGATGTATGTATACAATCCGTGCCGTCCATCCTCTTCCCCAACTTATTTTAGGCGTTGAACCGAAAGATGAGGAAGATCCGGATATCTAGTGGGCCATGGTGTTGAAAATACCATCAATACCATTGAAATCCTTCCAGATTTCTATTTACACAATGAAAGAGGCTCGATATTGGACTCGTTGGATTCGTTGTGGGTTGTAGAATCCAATGGCAAGAGTGGATTCTTCAGACGTGGGCCCCACACGATAAAAACCCCTGAAAATGGGTTTTCAAAAAAAAAAAAAAAAAAGAAGGAAAGGGAGCAGCGTCTGCTGCTGCAGACGGTGCAGGCGCTGCCTGCGCCTGGCAGCGGGTGGGCGGACAGCATCCCACGGCCCCCTGCCGTGGGCTCCACATGATGTATATTTTGTATCCACGCCGTCCAATGGTTGGCCCACATGCTGAGGTGGGCCCTCCCCAATAATGAGACCCATCCAAGACTCAGGCGGCCCACGCCACAAGAAACAATGGTGATTAAATTCTACCATTGAAACTCTTTTTGGGTCCACACAAGTTTTGGATCAAGATGAAATTTGTTTTTCCTATTCATTCAGGTCTGCATGACCTTATCAACGCGTTGGATGGAAAATAAATATTATGGTGGGCCCCACATGGGACCCACAGTGATGTATGTGGGTGTATTCCACCGTCTGCACGGACGGTGGAGCCCACTGTCACTATGTGTATTCGTGTGTGCGTGTGCATGTGTGAGTGCGTGTGTGTGTTTGTGTAGATATATATATATATATATATATATATATACTGTATATAGATTATATAGTATATTAAAATGATGGTGGGCCTTCATGTGACCCCCGCCATGATGCATGTGTTGCATCTAAACCGTCCATTTATTTGTTTTTTTGTAAAATTATTTTATGGCTTGAGCCAAAATGAGCCAGATCTATGGTTCAAATGGGCCACCGTGGCATGTGTATAGGGCCCCTTATTGATTTAACTTTGGCCATTCATTGAGGCCTACCTTAGTATATATCTGAGGCTCAAATGATTAGGCCCATTTGATACATATAAGGGCTATGGGATTAAGCTCATCTGGCATGTATAATGCCCATGGGTTTGGGCCCATTTGACATATGCAATGCCCATGGGATCCGGCCCACTTATTCTATATAAGGCCCACGGGATTCAAGCCCATGTAATACATATTAAAGCCCATGGGAACAAGCCCATTCGATGTGCATGGGGCACAAATGGAGTGGCCTAGTTGATATATTTATGTGTATGGGCCCATCTAACATATTTAAGGCCCAAGTTGAGAGGCCACTTTGATGTATTTCAAGGCCCATGGATCATGGACCATTGCAATGTACATAAGGCTCATTGGTGAGGCCCATTAATGCAAACCATTTGGTGAATGTGAGGCCTATGTAATACGACCCATTTGATATATTTAAGGCCCAGGGATCGAGGCCTAACGGATGTCCTTAGGGTCCATTGCAATGTACGTTTCTCGTGGTTCGTGAAATGATAATTATGGCAGGTCGTGACTAGGGAATAATGTTAGTTTGACGTCCACATTGTATGTACAATGTTGGTTAAATGTCCGCATTGTAACTCCCCTTAGGGCCCATTGATAGGCCCATACTCGTTGTTATCCATCGCCTTATAACATACTTAGTATAATCTCATGATTCATGCCCATACGCATCATCTGTATGCTTGATATGAGTATTGACTGATCATAGGATACGCCATTGGGCAGACCATTTACGGGACTCGTTTTGAGATAGAGTGCCCCACATGATCGCGCAGTACGCGCTGGATTTCTACATGATTTGACAGCGTGATTCATGCATCTCGCATACGTATGACTTGATCACTGCATGCCCTAGCGACATCAGGGTCGTGGCTCCACAGGTACATCGTGGATGGTCGTATTGGATACCGAAAATACTTATTCTAGCACTGTGGGCACTTAGGATGTCTTTAGGTGAAAGTCTCAGAACCTTTTTGGTACAAGGAGATGCTCCAACGTCTAGACCGAGTGGATACACGAGCGCCCGAGTGCCGAATACCAGTAGGCCGCGTCTCCCACTGTGTCGTGATCGGTTGGAAAGGGGTGTGGCCTTATCCGCCTCAGTGAGGGGGGCTATAAGCTAGGCTGAGTCTGACCAGCTCGCAAATGAGTCCGCTATCGGCGAGCCGGGTAGGTATTGGCAGACTACTGGCCAGGAGGATAGTGAGGTCTATTCCGCTTGCTTGACTGTGCAGCTGGGGAGGTGGCAGTCACTGCGAGGTGTATTAGACCCCGGTGATACCCAGAGAGGAACTGTACTGATATATGTACTTGACGAGTACCGACTTTCTTGGATTGTATTTCGCATATGACATTCGACTATGTAGGCCTTGCATTGCATCGGTGTGGCCGATGGCATTCATATCTCGCATCATGCCTTGCATTACATAGCCTTGGTATATTCATGGACTTACCGCATACTTCCGCATTACCTGATCTTGTACACTCGGCGTTTGCCCTCCACACACACTTACACCACCCTCTAAGCTTTTGTAAGCTTATGCACGATAGTTGCGTGCAGGTAACGTTGGACGGCAGCAGCGCTGAGACAGGAGTGCATATCAAGACCTTTTGGAGCTTTTGATCACCTTGTATTTCCCTTTCCGCATTGTACTTAAAGTTTTTGATATAGTGGATATGTGGTGATGTTGTTTTGTGACTTGGTTATGCTTGTGGTTATGCTCCATTACAAAAAAAAATTCATTCTGAAAATCCTCCTTGTAGGATCCCAGGATCAGAATCTGGCATTTGATTGTCAGGAGCCTAGAATGGGGCACTACGGAGGCTGTCGGCACCGGATTCGGCAATCGAGATTCGTGTGAATCCGATTTTCGGATTTGGGGCATGACAAGTTGCGTCGGGCTGTACTACCCTTCGCAGATATGTTGAGTCAGTGACGCAAAATGGGGTCCATGACACGGGATTTGAGGACTTACACGTGTAGGAGTCTATATTACCCCTTTAGCCCCCTCATTTGCAGGATCGGATGTTCGGAAGACCAATGCCTCTGACAGGTATTGGAGATGGATAGAAGAAGAGGGAGTGCAGAGTGTAGAAGGTTAGGATGTGCTACTCCTTGTGAGTTGCGCAGACTCGCATAACTCCTCGTCTTACGCAACTCGGCCCGCGCAATTCATGAAGGAGTTGCACAGGTACTCTTTGAGGCAACATTGTGTTCATTTTCATAGGTCCTTGGGCCATTGCAAATGTTCTAAAGGTATTCAAGCACTCCTTTATCATGTTAATTAGGGACAAAGTGCACAGAAATCTAGTACAACTCATTTCCCCTTTAGACATGACTGATATGAGCTGAAATACTGCCAAAATTTATATTTAAGCCCATTCGATACTTGTACTTTTACATTTTCTAGAAATTCTTTCTTGAAATCAGAGGAGCAAAAGGATGTAATGAACTTAGAATAAATAAATTTGATGCTTATTCTCGTAATCCTTTCTATTTGTCATTATTGAGTGAGATAATTCCCTAAATTAAATACTTTTCATTTTTGGTCAAAACAAAATGGTGACTCTGTTGTGGACCTTTATCTTGCTTAATATTAACTTAAGAACAAGTTAGAGATTTTCATCATTGTTTAGTGTACTATAAGGTGCCAAAATAGTGACTCTTAGTGGGAAACATCCTTCCTTTCATCTCCGGGATAAAATAGATTTGTAAATAAATGTTAATTAAGTTCTATTGTTGATTTCTAATAGATGCAGGAGCAATAAACTGACAACGAGCATAACAATCATTCAAGAAATCACTAGTAAGAGAAATGGAGGACGGTCATTCACTAAGGCAGACAGACAAAGCTGCAGTAGTCATGTTACGCTCATGTAAAAGGATAAAAAGTCTCCATAAATAGAACATCAAGGTAGAAAGAAAAGAAACATTTGAAGAATGCCACGACCATATTAGAGAAAAGGGAAAGAACAAGATTGAGAGGGTAACATACGATGTGGTGAGTCATTTGAAAGGCATACCAGCCCAAATGAGTGTGTACGATGTGTTGCGATTGTCAAAAGATTCTCGAAACAGTCTAATTCAAGCTCTATCTGATAATGATGTCAGAAAAGCATTGCTCACAGAGATGGAACACGAAAGTCAAAATAATTGCATGACAGTCATTTATTTCTTCAATGATGATCTAATTTGTGGCAAAGAACATAATAGACCGCTGATGGTTATGGACCATGTCAGTGGTAAGCAGATAAAATGAATAATGTTAGATAACGGGTCTGCGGTGAACTTGCTACCATTAATGATGTTAAATGAATTGGGATATCGTCATTCTCATTTGCGCCCTAGTGGGATGATGATACAAGGGTTTAATCAAGACGGACAACAAGCGCTCGACAAAATCACACCAACATTGGAGATAGGGGAGCTAACGACAGACATTGTTTGTCACGTCATTAACGCAGTAACAACATATAATCTCCTCTTGGGAAGACCTTGGAAGCTTCAATACGGCATCATACCATCAATTCTCCATCAATGCTTCAAGTATTATAAAGATGGGACTCAATATAAGGTGATGGCTGATGCAAAGCTGTATACAGAAGCGGAGTCTTTCTTCGCCGACACTGGTTATTATGACGAGTTTGCTACAGGGAATAAAAAGGAAAGGAATGAGAATAAAACAAAAAAAGGTGAAACAAACACAGTGCAGAATGGGGTCACAAAAATAGAGTTTTTTGAGAAAGAGAATGTGAGGAAAAGATTTTATTTCGTGCCAAGACATTTGAGACAATTGGGGTAGCCTCCGTTTACATTATTATTGCCTAAACACAGTTAAAAATTTTACAGTCAAACTATACGATGCCACTACCACATGCAGAAAGGAAAAAACCATTCCCAATTATGCTTAAGAGGTTCCATGTTGAAGCCAGTATGAAAAACACCAAACCTATAGAATTTTATGCAGTCTCAGAGGTAAAGATAGAAGAAAAGATGTACAACATGATGAACTTCACAAAATTTTCACCTGAAGATCTAGAAAGGTATAACTCTGTTAGTAAGAAGATCATGAAGAACATGGGTTTCGATTGCGAAGAGCTGACTGGGACAAACAGTGGAAAAGGTATCTTGACCCCGATCGGAGTCAATGAGGAAAAATGAGAGAAGTTTCACAGATTGGGAGGAGAATCTTCGGTAAATATGATTACTGTAAAATCAGTAGAAGAGGCGAAAGCTGAAATGATCAAGCATCTTGAGGTGGCTCTAAAGCAGATAGAAGACGAGGGGCAACTGATGATCGACAGCTTGCAGGAAATAAATTAAGGATAGAAGAAGAACCCCAAAATACATTTATAAGCACTAGTCTCCCTAAATAAGAGGCTCACTGGTATATTAAACTGTTGAAAGAAAACAAAGATGTATTTGATTGGACTTATGGAGAAATGTCAGGCTTGGAACCATCAGTGGCGATTCATCGATTAAATATTTCTAAAGACAAGAGACCGATTAAACATTCATAGAGACGATTCCACCTGGATTTAATTTCCTTGATTGAAAAAGTGAATAAGTAATTAAAGATGGGTTTATCAGAGAAGTCAAGTATCCTCAGTGGATATTAAACATTGTCCCAATAAAGAAGAAAAGCGGACAAATTAGACTATGTGTTGACTTTAGAGACTTAAATGAAGCATGTTTAGAGGATGATTTTCCACTACCAATTACTGAGCTGTTAATTGACAGTACAACTAAGTACGTCGTTATGTCCCTTATGGATGGTTATGCTAGGTATAACCAATTAAGAATGGCCCCAGAGGATGAGGAAGCTACGACATTCAGAACATCGCTAGGAATTTATTATTACAAGGTTATGCCGTTTGGTCTCAAGAATGTTGGCATGACATATCAGAGGGCAGTGTAGAATATATTCCAAGACATGATACATAAGCATGTCGAATGTTATATGGATGATTTAGTGGTAAGGTTAAATGACCATGAGGAACATTGTGAACATCTAGTTTCAGTATTTCTTCGGCTCAGAAAGAAGCAAGTGAGGATGAATATGTCTAAATTTGTGTTTGGTGTTTCGTTGGGAAAGTTCCTCGATTTTATTATTAGGCACAGGGGAATTGAAGTCGATTCGGTAAAGATCATAGCTATTCAAGAAATGCCACCTCCAAAAACATTAAAAGAGGTGAAGTGTTTGGTGGGAAAGTTGGCATATATTCATCGCTTTATCTCTAATCTTGCAAGAAGATGTCAGCCGTTTTCCCATCTAATGAAGAAAGGGGCAGAATTTGTATGGGATTAATCGTGTCAAAACACTTTTGATTTGATCAAAGAATTGCTGAGACAACCCCCAGTACTATCAGCACCTATGAAAGGTAGACCCCTCACCCTTTATATTTCTGCAACAGAAAATTCATCGGGAGCCTTGTTAGCGCAAACAAATGAGAAAGGAAAGGAGATTGCGTTGTATTATCTGAGAAGAACTTTGATAGGAGCTAAATGCAATTTTCAACCATCGAGAAAGTGTGCTTAGCTCTAATCCTTGTAGTACATAAATTAAGGCATTACTGTCTCTCCCATTATATAATCTTCATCTCGTGAGCGGATCCCCTAAAGTTCTTGATGACACGACTGATGCTATCCAGGAGATTGGCTAAATGGATGCTTTTATTGTCAGAATATGTGATCACTTATAAACCGATAAAAGCAGTAAAGGGACAAGTAGTGGCGAATTTCTTGGCAGCACACCTTATACTGGATAACAAAATGATCAGTGATGACTTTTCGGACGAGAAGGTAATGATGACAGAATTGCCTGGTTTGTGGTAAATGTACTTCGAGGCACTTTTATAACTTCAGGAATAGGTGTCAGAGTGATATTTATCAGTCCACAAGGTAACTTTCTGCCATATTCCTTTACATTAGGCGCGACATGCACTAATAACGAAGTCGAATATCAAGCTCTCATTATAGGGATAGAAATAGCCCAAGAAATGAAGATAAAAGTGCTACAAATTTTTGCTGATTCTAAGATAGTGATAAACCAACTTACTACAGAATTCAAAATAAGGAAGCAAGAGCTCCTCATGTATTATCGTCAAGGACAACAATTGTTGGAGCAATTTCAGGATGTTGAAATCAGGCATATACTGAGATTAGAGAACGCAAGGGCAGATGCCTTAGCTAGCTTGGCTGCAGCTTTGGCTTGTCCTAATCGAAGCTCTCTTCAAGTAACAATTGAAGAAATAAGGTTTTTTGTCACCTGCTGAAGATGACGAAGTCTCTGAAGCACTGCCCATGTCATGTTTGAAGATTTCAATTAATAATTAGCATCAGCCTTTTGTGGATTATCTCAAATATGATATTTTGCTGGAGGATCCAGTGCAAAAGCTACAAATAAAGCAAAGGGTGAAGAAATTTATTATGTATAATGAAGAGCATTACAAAAAGTCCTATAACGAGGTGTTAGTGAGATGCTTGGATGAGAAAGAGGCGAATCAGATATTGTGAGAATCACATTCAGGGGAATGCGTGGCCATCAGGCTGGTATAAATTTGTTGCATCGAATACCTCGAATGGGGTATTATTGGCCTACAATGTTCAAAGATGCGATTGATTACACACGGCGGTGTCATAAATGCCTGATACATAACAATGTCATACATGTACCTCCTGAAGACTTACATTAGTCAGTGGCTTCTTAGCCCTTCGTAGCTTGGGGGCTCAATGTTATCGGACCTATAAATCCATCGTCATCTAATGGAAAACAGTACATTTTGGCAGCCACAATTTATTTTTCAAAGTGGACTGAAGCTATTGTGTTAAGAAACGTCAAAGAAAAAGATATCGTGGGTTTCATACAACATGCAATAATATACCACTATGGTATTCCGAAGAAGATCATCACTGATAACGAGATTCCATTTAAGAACAGAAGAATTGGGAAATTATGCCAAAAGTTTGATATTCAGCATTCATTCTCGACACCCTACTATCAACCGGCTAATGGGTTGGCTAAAGCATTCAATAAGATGATTGTGAAGATATTGAAGAAAATAGTTGTAGAAAATAAGCGTGATTGGGATGAGAAGTTGTGAAAAGCCCTATGTGCCTATCAAACTACTCATCGTACTGCTACGAAAGCAACGCCATATTCCTTGGTTTATGGAGTTAAAGCCGTTATCCCCATTGAAGCACAAGTTACGTCGCTTAGAATAGCAGTACATTAGTTGATTACTAGTGATGAAAACACCAAGATCAGGTTGGAAAAATTAGATCTACTATATGAAAAGCAATTAGCAGCCCAACAACGATTACAATTATATCAAGCAATAATCTTTGTTGCTTTTGACAAAAAGGTCAAGCATCGCTCCTTCAAAAGAGGCGATATGGTATTGATTCTGAAAAGACCGATAGTGGTCACTCATAAGACTGGGGCCAAGTTTGACCCACAATGGGATGAGCCATACATAATATTAGAACTATACTCCAATGGGGCCTATCAGATGATAAATCAAGATGGGCGAGGCATAAGTATACCGGTCACTGCCTGTTTCATAAAAATATATCATCCCTGAATGAATATGCAGTATTGATTCAGAAGATTCGCGACATAATTCTTCGTAATCAAAAGGCAGCGGACAAAAGCATATAAAGGCAGAACTCTGTATTTCTTCCTAACATTATATTTCTCTTTGAATACTAATGAAATGCAGGCCTTCAAAGCATATCAAATCTAAACAAGTAAATGAAAAGCGCCAATGATTGTCGCCATATCGGCAAATGCAAAACGCCAATGATTGTCGCCATATCACCAAATGCAAAGCACCAATGATTGTTGCCATATTGCTAAATGTAAATCGCCAATGATTATCGCCAAATTACCAAATGCATATCGCCAATGCGGCAATGATTATCGTTGAATCACCAAAGCTGTTATAGTTATCATTATCTTGCTAGCACAAAGCCATTTAAATTTATCAAAATCAATAGCACCACTAAGCTGATATACTATCTTAACTGTAAAATTTTGTTTCATATCATCAACAAATGCGATATATTAATTTTGATTTATTATTTCAGCAAGGCCAATTCATTATTTACAAGTGGTAGAATAAGCTTATAAAGTTAAGTATGAGAATCGCAACAACAATGGTGACTTATCACATATGATAGCGAGAAAGATGCCGCTATGAAGCTGAACACGCATAAGACTTATCATTATGGGCGATTGTGATATGGCAGAACTATACGGGTAGTAGTGTCGTCTGTGGCCTTAAAAAGCCCAGAAAGAGCATCAGTGTACCCATGCGGGCAATGACCTATGCCGTCTATACAACTTCAAGTACTGTCATGTGAGAGGCCAAAGAGTGCCCCCTCGTGAATGGGTCTGACCTTGCAGGCGAAGGAAAAGTGAGTCTCTAAAGCAAGATGACTCCCCAGATCCCTGGTTTAAATTCAATAGTAAAGCTTGAGAACAGATCTTTGAAGCAAGATGACCCCTCATTAATGGACTGGTGGTCTTGGATTTGGTACCCCACAGTAGTCTTGTGCACCTCGTGAACTCTAGAAATTTACTGTGGCCAACCCTGTGCGTAAATCCTATCGAGTTTATTCCCCTCGTAGCTTCACTAGGCCCCTCTGATGGATCGCAGTTTGTGAACTCCCCGGCCGGGATAAGCCCCGTGAACTCTAGAGAGTTATAGTGGCCATTCATGTAAGACCAACTCCAACTACTTATGAGTCTAAACTGTGGATGCTCCAACTACTTACAAGCTTAAACTATGTGTGTAACTAATTGGAATTGAAACTTAGTTCTACCCATTCTAAAATACCACTTAGGTGATACTATGCTAACAAATATAAATGGATTGTTATTTTGATTAGCATGGGTCTATCAAATATGCTTATGAGAATTGTTCAAGCTTAAAAATACTATGAATCCCGAATCAGTATATAATTCCAAAGATGCATATGTTCATACATCTGTATAGAAATGCATTATCAAAAATAGATGCAAGAAAGGCGAAATGTTATATTTCCTGTTCAAATACAAAAATGTCAAGTTTGATCAGAACATCTGCTACTTTCTACTCTGAAGAGGATGAATCTGCAATGATGATATGTTTGTCCTTTTAAAGAGAATGACAGCATCTTTCTGTCTCTCTTCTTTCTTATGTTACAGGAGTACTAACTCTTAAAATTTGTAAGGAAGGAGGAGGATAGAATTGTGAAGAATCATCATTCTCTTCTGGAAAATCTAAAGATTCATAAGTATTCTTTAAAGACGTACCAAAGTCTATCCATCCCTCAAGGGTATCTGCTGGTTTCATTTCAAAGATGTGCTATGTAGAAGAAATTTTTATGCAAAGTCGACCTGAGGAAGGGGCGCAATCTACCTCTTCGAAGTGGCTAATGCCTTGGTCTCTCTACAAACTCCTTAGGCAAGGAGGGAGAATCCATACAACATGATCAACTAGGTAACAATGTTTTACTAGATGATACTGACGAATCCACAATCGCATCCAGTACTAAGAAGCACTAAAAGGGTAATCATAGTCGAGAATTATGAAGTGCGAACCGATGCGAACGATCAAGTGCTGCTTCCATATCAACACCCAATTATACGTATGGCTCGTGCTAGAATATATCACCTTCTCTCCAAGGAAGGGTGTTAGGCCTGATGGAGACAACAAATGAATGTTCAACCAAAGTGATAGTGGCTATAACATCCATTGGTAATGTGTAGAAGAGGGCTTTCTATGTGGATAGAGGCAAAACCTTTTGCATCTTTTAAAGAAAACATAATCATCATCAACAACTGCCACATCGTCAGAATAGCTAGAGAAAGGGAATTAATAGAAATCAATAGGATCATTGCTCTCTATTTTTCTGGTGACCCAACCATTCGAATTCTTAATCATCTCTCTCAGTTGATAATGTTGAAGAGGGAGTCAATTAGGAAGTAAGTACGCTCTGTCAAAATCCACAAATGTCCAAGGGAAATAAAATCCTAGCCAACTCACAAAGAAATGCTATGGAGCACAAACAGCAAAAGAGTTGGAAGAAGAATTTTTGGAACCAGAAATGGTGTCTCCAAAAGCACCAAGGAACATAGGATTGGGCGAGCCAATGAATATTTTTAGCCTTCTGTCATTGCACCTAATACCACCAAGAAGGATGGCTTGATAATGTTTTTCTGCTCGGAATCTGAGAATATCACTACACTTAGCCAGTAGGCTAGGCAGCTAGTTCGTAGGAGGAATTATATTGAACAATGCTCTTAGTATTCTTACAAATGGTCTTAAGTTCTTAGTGATTATGGCCCGCAAAGCTATCAATGTGAAGAAATAATCATTAAAATTAGACCATACATGATTGAAGTTGTGAAGGAAGCAAGTAGAAAGGAGAAAATATACCGCAATTTTTTAGAAAAGTAAGCTAGCCATTCGAGAGAAGTAATGCGATCAAGTTTAGGGAAGTTGGCCAGTGCACTGGAAAGTTCAAGAGTGGTCTTCAAATTTCAAATTTGTTGTCTCCTGCAGAAGCTAGAGCGAGCTCGAGGGTATATAAGCATTGAAGATATTGCCCATAATTGGAAAACTTGGTATGCGAAGAAGGTCCCATAACATAATACTCATTTCACTTGAAGGAAGATGAAATGAGTTGTCAATTGAAGACCAATGGTTGAGGAAGCCTCTAAAGATAGCAGCATCCCCATGAAAATGCTTTAACGTAGCTCTGATTACATCAAAGAGGTTGATTTGTTCTAGAACAGTGGTATGCTTTTGAACGATAGTTCGAGCCTAGGCGTTGTAGAAATTGCGAAGAGATAGGAGTCTTATTGCTGAGAATTTTTTAGTGTTCCAAGGTAATCTTTTGAAGAAGAAGAGTTGTTGAGAGGTCTCAAAATAGTAGGTAGGGAAAGGCTGCTGAGGATCGTGATATGGACGTAGAAATCTCATTTTGTGAATCCTGCCAGCTCTCTGATGGGGCTAATTCTTTTCCAGATAACCTATCAGAATTCTTGGTTCTTTCATGATCCAATTGTCCACGGAGACAGATATTTTGTCGATCGAATTGTTCACTGTGAAGAATTGACTAGTGACACTACAAGTTGATGGGAATAATAGTCAGTTTGTTGGTAAAGGGGTTATAAAGCTCCAAATTTTCTTCATTTATTTCTACGTATTTCCAAGAATGATGGAAAGGCTGTTTGGACCTTGAGGAAGATGGATGATTCTTTCTTCTTGAAGAAAATGCCGATGAGCGATGCATGATCTTGAACCAAAAATTGTTAAGTTAAAAATGAAATTTTTGAAGGATAAAAAGTGATAAAGGTAGAAGAGAATTCAACAGAGTTTCGAAACAGGGGTTTTCACACTAAGTGCTGATAAGTCGCATGGGAAAAGGGGTTCAGCAGGGAGAAAGAAAATTTTTGAAGTGATAAATGGTTGGGAGTTTTGATATTTATAGACCGGTGGGAACTATTGTAAGTTGCGTGGGCCCGTGAAACTCAAGTCCCAAAGAAGGAAACTGATCCTCCAAATTGACTTAGAGTGGTCAAATCTCGGATCAAGGGGGCATCTGTTGGAGCATAAAATTTGGTTAAGGAAAGAAGCTTCGAGAAGAAGAATTGGAGAAAGAAATAGAGCATAGAAGTGAAGACAAGATGACTTGTGCAGGTCATGAGTTATGTGGGACCCAAGTTGCGCGGGTCCGGGCAACTCACCGAAGTTATGCCTGACCGCACTACCCTTCGTAGATATTTTGAGTCGGTGATGTAAAGTGGGGTCCATGGCATAAGATTTGAGGGCTTACATGTGGGGAACCTATAAATACCCCCTACCCCGCTCATTTGCAGGATCGGATGTTTGGAAGACCAGTGCCTCTAATAGGTATTGGAGATGGAGAGAATTAGAGGGAGTGCAGAATGCAAAAGGTTGGGCCACGCTACTCCTTGTGAGTTGTGCGAACCCGCACAACTCCTCGGCCCGCACAACTCATGAAGGAGTTGCACGAGTACTCTTTGAGGAAACACTGTGTTGCATTTTCTTAGGTCCTCAAGCCATTTTAGATTTTCCAAAGGGATCTAAGGACTCATTTATCATGTCAATGAGGGATAAAGTGCATAGAAAGCTCGCACAACTCATCTCCCCTGGAGACATGACTAATATAAGCCAGAATACTGCTGAAATTTATATTTGAGCCCATTCGATACTTGTACTTTTGCATTTTCTATAAATTTTATCCTGGAATCAAAGGATCAAAAGGATGTAATGAACTCAGAATGAATAAATTTGATGCTTATTCTCTTAGTCCTTTCTATTTGTCATTATTGAGTGAGATAATTCTCCAAATTGAATACTTTTCATTTCTAGTCGAAACAACAATGATCTTGCATTGTGATAACTATAACGCAATTAATATTTCAAAAATTCCCATCCAACATTCTCGTACAAAGCATATAGACATTCGTTATCACTATATTCAAGAATTGGTTAAAGATAAAATCATTTCTTTAGAATATATCCAGACCAAAAATCAATTTGTTGACATTTTGACTAAACCACTTGACATGAATAAAATTTTCAAATTAAAACATGATATTGGTATGTGTATTTCAAATTAATTAAATCAAGTTATTTTTGCATTTTTTTTATTTTATAATTTTTATGCAAAAATTTTAGAAAATTTTAAATAAATTTTGAAATTTCAATATGGCACGACCGGTCGAGCAGGTGCTCGACTAGTAGAGGAGCATGGGTGGACTTCTCTAAAAGGGGAAAAATCATTTTTTCCTCATTTTCTTCATCTTCCTCAACAAGCTCTCTCTCGATACGTCGAACCCATCTCCTTAGAGTCATTGTACGTGCTCATTTTTAATTTCCTTTTAGATTTGGTTTCTTGTATGCATTTTAAGCTTCATTTTGTTGTCGATTTGGATTTCCATTCTTTTCTTAGAGGGTTTTTTGATAATAATTAAAAAAAATATAATTCTTGTCAAACCCATCTTCTATTTTTAATTTTCTCTATTGCTATCACTAAATGGAACATTGAACTAAAAAGAAATTCACTTGTGGCTCATACTCTAGGTTGACTCCACTAAGGGTTAGAACCCTAAGGGCTCCTGAAGAAGACCCAGAGCATGTTAGGGATCTTCGCAATCAAGAGATCATTATAGAAAGGATGGCTAATGTCAATCATTTAGCTCCATTTCAGCTTATTCTTATCCTTACCTTAGTTGGTTGGTAAAACATTTCAAATTGGAGCAGATCGGCATATTGTTCGATTGCATAAGCAATGTATGTGTCTATAGGTGAAGCATCCCTAGATGATTTGAAATTCTCTATCAATTTTAGAGAAGGGACATTCCCTATAGATAAACATCTTATCTAAGGTCTATTGAACATAAATGTAAATGATGAAGGTATTCCAATACCTACATTAGCTGAGAGAATGACTAAATCTAAACGGTGAAAAATTATGAGAAAATTGTGTCAGTTTAATACCGAATGGAGTTCGGGTAATGCCCTCCGTGCTAATCAAATGTTACCCAAGTACAAAGTTCTTCACCACATTTTTATCTCTAATGTCTATCCTCGGTTTAGGAATAAGGTTGAACTTACTCCCATTATGTGTTGTGTTCTTCACTCTATTGTGTCTGGCATTCCTATATGTCTTCCTTCTCTGATTTATTATAGTATGATACATTTTCGTCTCCATCCTATTCATGACTCTATTCCTTTTTCCTATCTTATGACTACCCATGCAATTCATTACAATGCTGCTGAGGCATCGATAACAGTCCTTCCATTTAATAACTCCAACATTAACAAGATGAATGTCACACCCCAAACTAGGAAATCTGGCTCACAAAATTTTCGATCTCCGAATCCGGTGCCGATAGCCTCCATAGTACCCCATTCTCAGCTCCTAATGTCCATACGCCAGATTCCGATCCTGGGATCCTACAAGGAGGATTTTTCAATGTACATTTAACTCGTAATAAGCATAACCATAAGTATATCCAAATCATAAAGGCAATATCATCATCACATATCTACTAATATAAAAATTTAAATACAATGCTGAAAGAGAAATACATATGTCAAAATTAAAGTTCCAGAAGTCAGCTATATGCTCCAAGCTCTATGCTGCCGTAACCTAACATCACTTGCACACATCTATCGTGCATAAGCTTATAAAAATCTTAGAGAGTGGTGTAAGTGTGTGTACAAGGTAGGCGCCAAGTATTCATTACAATGCTAAAATCATATAATACCAAAAATACTGGTAAGATCACGAATCATACGATATCAGAGTAAGCGGAAATACTGACAAGTCCATGAGTCAAAAATATTAGAGTATGCAATACAGATCAGCTATGCAAATGACGAGTCATAAAGAGAGCTAAATATTAGATGTCGAGGGTATAATACAATAAGTAAATCAGATGTAATACAATATTAGATGTTGAGTCTCTCTAGGCCATATAAGTGCAGAAACATAATAATCCCAAAATTCTATATGCATGCAGATGTAATGCAATATGCAATGCGAATGAAATGACCAAGCTGAAGTATGAAGTTGGGATGATAGTACGTAGTATCGCAGGCTATGGGGTCCACCACAAGGGACTTCTATCCAAAATAGTCTGATACCTAAATTTAGATAGTCTGACTCAATGTGGTAAACTCCTGATCTCAGGTTAGTCGCGCGCCCCAACCGAAATCTTGGCCATTGTGAAGGTACATGTAACAAATAGTTATGCAACACTAGACTGAGTGGATAGTGAATGAATGAATGAATATACAACTCCTGCCCAATAAGTCCACATATTAGTACTGTTCATCTATAGGATCATCACAGGAGTCTAGTATACTCTACATGTAAATCACCGCTCACTGACGCATGACTATGCAAGTGGAAGAGACCTCACTATCCGCCTAACCAGTAGTCAGCTAATATCTACCCGGCACGTCAATAGCGGACCCATTCATGAGTTGGTCAAACTCAGCCTAGTTATGCCCCTACACTCGGGCGGGTAAGGCCACACCCCCTCCCAAATGACCACGACACAGTGGGAGACGTGGCCTCTAGGTATTTGACACTTGGGTGCTCATGTATCCACTCAGTCTCGACGTTGGGGCGTCCTCTGGTACCAAGAGGGTTTAAAGATTTTCACCCAGGGCCATCTATGCAGCCTAATGCTAGAACAGATTTCTGGTGTCCCATCTGACAATCCACGATATGCTTATGGAGGCTACGGCCCTGATGTCGCTAGGGCATACAGTAATCACAACACACAATGCAAGATGCATAAGTCATACAATCTAGTCATACATCAATCCTGTGCATATCGCGCTCTCATATGAGATAACCTCTACCTGTTAGGGAATCTCATAACAACCGACACTATGACATATGCAATGGTTTATCATATTTCATAACAAACATACAGATGATGTGTATGAGCGTGTATCATGATGTTATGTTGTCATATACTCATAATCGGTATTAATAACAGGCATCGATAATTGACCTCGACAATGTGGACATTTAACCAACATTGCCCCCAAGGAATGACTAACATAAAGCCTAACATATAGTAGACCCATGGCCTCACATAAGGGCCAAATATACAACACCATGGGCCTCAATCAAGATCTTAATACACATCACGATGGATCTTTCACATGGGTCTAACATACATCACAATGGGCTCCATCGCCTAGCCCTAAAATGCATCACAATAGGCCTCTTCGCATAGACTTCATATACATCACATTGGGCCTTAAACAAGGGCTAAATACACATCACAATAGGCCTTAAATATGGGCCGCATATACATCACATTAGGCCTCAAACATGGGCTAAATGCACATCACAATGGGCCTCAAATACGGGCCATATATGCATCTCATTGGGCCTTAGAATCGGCCTCGACAATCAGAATTGGTATCGACAATCGGAATCAGTATCGATAATTGGCCTCGATAATCAAAATTGGAAACGGCCTCAACAATCGGCCTCGACAATTGAAATCAGTATCGACAGTCAGAATAGCCTTAATAATCAACCTCGATAATCGAAATCAGAATCAGCCTCAATAATTGGCCTCGACAATCAGAATTGAAATTGGCCTCGACATTCGAAATTGGAATCAGCCTCAATAATCGGAATCGACAATCAATCTCAACGCAAGGTGGGGTCCATAGATGGGCAGTCGATGATGGAACAAGCAATATCAATGGGGATGAACATTTAGTAGGCTCATGGCCTCACACAAAGGCCTCATACACAATACAATGGGTTGCATACAATCTCAATGGGCCTTACACAAGGGTCTAATGCATCACAATGGGCCGCGTCATGTGGGTTGAAAATACATCACAATGGGCCTCGCTAAATGGGTTATGAATACACAACAAGTGGGCCCTGCACATGGGCCTCAAATACATCACATGGGTCACAACCCATGGGCCTAATACACATCACAATTGGCCTCATATGCATCAAGTAGGCCGTAAATATACATCACAGGTGGGCCTCTAAAACATATACATCAACAAGGTCCATGTATAGGGATGGATAACCTAGATACACAAAACATACATACAAGGTGGGCCACACGTGCCATCAAGGTAATGTGCGCCATAATGTTATTGTAACACCCTGAAAATCGGGGGTCGTGTATAAACTCAACTCCCGAGTTCCAGACTATCACTTATGCAACAAAAATGATTATGATTCAATGTTGTCTGATTTAAAGCATTCGCATGAGTAAAAGTATACCAAAACTGCAATTCATACTTCAGATCCAGTGATAAAAGCAAGCGGAAGACTAAACAATATATATATCACTGTATGAAAAAACAAAGTAAATCTCATCTGTCTCCAAAGTATGACTACATCTCTGAGTCTCATATAATATACATGAACAAAATAAATATCTAAAATGGTCCCACTGAAATCCCATCGATCCAGGTCGTCTACGCAAAGCCGTCGTGATACTGTATGTACGAGAACTCGTCCTGGTCCTCGTCAAAGTCTGGCACTGCCTCCTGGATCTCGGCCTCACCTGCATCTACAACAGGGTCTGGTGGGTGTTGCAAACACCATCCCGTAACGTGGGAGTGAGTGATCAACTCAGTGGAATCATAGAGCAAAGATTAGCATGTTAACAAATCAATCATGCGATAATAGTAAATCAATAAATCAGACAATCCTAGTACTGTTGTTAATGCAAGATGATATGACGTGATGTATGCCCTCACCGACGATCTCCCTCATATGGCAACATCTTACGACCGCGGCATGCCACACTCCCTAGAGTGCTCCACATCTTCCAGGCACATGCAATGCTATAGTGATATGATTTTCAAGTTGTTATTAGTCCATTAAAACAGCAGGATTGGGAAACTAAGGTACTTCCCTTATATCAATCCCAACACAGATCCTGTCTAGGGTCGTCACTCCTAGTAATCTCATACGAGGTATATTTATGTAGGTCGCTGCAAGGGCTGCCAGGGCTGTTGCTCGCACTCATTGCACCGCTCTCCCATCACCTTATCAATACAGGCCTACCGTACTCTACTACAACGGAAGGGTCGTCGCCTCCCGTGGACTCAGAATACGCTCGCGGTCACTACAAAGGACTCGTCGCCTGATCAGTGTAGGCCGACAGCTAGAATATATTGTCCCATACCACCATAATCTGCTCACGAGTCTAGGTGCTCACTGGTCACTACGGGGAGGTTTGTGGCCCCAGCGTAGGCTGACAGCTCGACCACGGTGTCCCATACCACCATGCCCGGCTCATGAGTCTTTGTGGATCAAGGTACCATGGTTAATAGGGTTTACAATGGTAAGTTCAGTACCCTAGGTTCAAGCAGTTATGAGTCATACAAGGTGAACATACATCGGCCAGTCGGGTTGCTTGACGGACTCGACTAGCGCGATCGCATCACAAGTCGAACGACATGAAGTGTGTAAAACACTTCGCGTGGCCTAACCACTGTCGCCAACTCCAAACACGAATCGCGTTCATCGACGCGTCGTTCATGGCTATGACCAGTCAGCCACGAATTCGCTCGGTTACCCACTGCCTGGACTAAGTCTAGTCCTAAACACTTATGGAATCACATCAACAATTTATGTAAGAGTAACGAAATTGAAATACAATCATGTGAGCATGTTAACACATGTTATAACATTTAACTTAAACAAATCTTCAAACACATATATTCCATGCATGTAATGAAATCGTGCTTATAGTCAACATGTGGGAAATCATTTAGGTCAGCATATTAATTGAGAAATCCATCTCAAACTAATTCATAACACTACAAACATATACACTACACACTTAAGTCTACATATAGCATGTCGACCCGAAGTGTGCAATTAGGCGAATCTCTTCGCCAAACTAATTATGCACGTATTCCTAACTTCCTAATGCGACAATAAACCATGTCAATCACATCAGCAAAATATGAATGTAAACAGTACTTCCTACAAATGACTAAAATGCCCTAAATCTCATATTCTTCGTTAATTTACGAAACAGGAAACGGAGAGCATATTGTACATGTCAAACGGCGATACTGTCAATAATCTACTATTAAACGACATTGAAAGTGTTGGGAACCGTCAATCAAAGCGTCTAAAATCCTCACCTTAAGTCTTGTAGACTCATGAATTGAAACGGAGCGTATACGCTTCGTCTACGCCGAATAGGGAACCTAATACACGAGATCCATAAGCTACATCGCTATGGAAACAAAGAAAACTCAAATCAGCAACTATTTAGGGTATTTGCTTACCTAGAATCGTGGTGTAATCGCCGAAAAAATGGTAGAGGTGCGTTGCTTGAGCACGTGCAACACGTAGCACAAGTGGCAGGAAGAACTCTCCCACTCTCTCACAATCTCTCACCTTTTTCTCTCTCCCAAGTTAGGGTTTCTCTCAAATTCGGATGGGAGAGAGCAGTGAGGGTTTCAACCCCTTTTATAGCCTAAAACATGCCCAAAATAGGCTTGGGAACAATGTTTACTTGGTGCCTAACCAAATCGGGGCCGTTTCGGTCCAAATGAGCATTTCTGAAGGTCCCCTGGCCAAATGCGGTCGGACTTAAGCTCATGCATACTGGATCTAGTACACATCCAGTTTTCAGACCGGTAGGGTTCCCAGATCGCACCTGGCGGTCCAGTTTCAGTTTAACGGTCATCGCACCAAGATCAGGCCTATAAGTCTCGTGATATGTAATAGAAATCTTTCCTGATCCAAGGGTGTAATTTGACTGAATTCTGACGGTCAGAATGCTCAATACTGATGCGTCAATTCGTGTGCCAGATTTGAATTTCAAATTCCAATTCTAACCCTATTCTCACTCTCTTCACTCCAGGCTCAATGAAATAACCCCTGAATGTCGGTTGGACTTGATTTTCGAAACGATTGCCAAGCCCAGTTAAGTGGTCATAACGGTCTAAGATGGTAGGTATCTGACTTTCGACGCGCGGTCTAGATCCAATATAAAGTTTCAAGGAGCTCCCGAGAATAAACCGGCTTAGAGTTTGATCCGAGGCTTTAGAGCATTATAGCACCATTGGTTCCACTCGCTTTGGGCCTTGTAGAACGTATTTAAAGTGATCAGGGACCATTTCCCAGCTATTCTAACGTTGCATTAGCTAACCTAGTCATATTTTCTAAAGGAATGAATTCTACGCAAATTTCGGGTCGAGTTGGTACTCGAGCCCAAGTATGGATTTTTCACGGGCGTTACAATCTAACCCCCCTTAACAAATAATTTTGTCTTCGAAATTTTGTACCTTTTCGTACTCCTCGAGAAGCAGTGGGTAGTTCTTTCTGATCTCGGCTTCTGTCTCCCAGGCAGCCTCCTCCTCAGAGTGATGCGTCCATAATACCTTCACAAGGGGAATCACCTTGCTACGCAGTACCTGCTCCTTCCTGTCCAGGATACGTGTCGGTCGCAGGATATATGTAACATCCTCCCCTAACTGCACCTGCTCCCATCTGATGATATGGGATGGATCAGCAACGTACTTCTTCAGCATAGAAACATGAAATACGTTGTGAACGCTCGCGAGAGGCGTGGGTAAAGCCAATCGGTAAGCCACCGCTCCCACACGATCGAGGATCTGGAATGGACCAATGAATCGCGGTGCCAGCTTCCCCTTCTTCCCCAACCGAAGGACTCCCTTCATAGGGAAAACTCGTAAAAACAAATGATCCCCAACTGTGAACTCTAGTGGCCTCCGTCTCGTATCGGCGTAGCTCTTGTCTGCTCTGCGCTGTAAGGAGCCGACGTCGAATAATATCAATCTTCTCTGACGTCGCCTGCACTAACTCTGGGCCAATCAAGCTATGCTCACCGACCTCTAACCAGCAGTGCGGTGTGCGACAAGGTCGTCCATACAGCGCCTCATAAGGTGCCATACCGATACTCGCCTGAAAACTGTTATTGTACGCAAACTCCGCATATGCAAGACAATCATCCCAACTGTCCTTGAAGTCCAATGCGCAAGCTCGCAACATGTCTTCCAAGATCCGGTTCACCCGCTCTGTCTGTCCGTCTGTCTGTGGGTGGAAGGCATACTGAACTTCAACTTCACACCCATAGCCTCCTGAATGCGAGTCCAGAAGATAGAAGTGAACCGCGTGTCTCTGTCCGACACGATCTCCAGCGGAACTCCATGCAGACGCACAATCTCTCTGATGTACAATATAGCCAGCTCGTCTGCAGAGTTCGTAACTCTGATCGGTAGGAAGTGCGCCGACTTCGTCAGACGGTCGACGATCACCCAAATGGAATCATGTCCCTTCCTCATCTTCGGCAACCCAGAAATGAAGTCCATGGAAATGAAATCCCACTTCCACTCTGCAATCGGCATAGGCTGCAAAAGTCCAGGTGGTCGGCGATGCTCTGCCTTCACCTGCTGACAAGTGAGACAACGGGACACGAACTCAGATATGTGGGTCTTCATACCTTCCCACCAATACGTCCTCTTCACATCACGATACATCTTTGTGCTGCCTGGATGCATCGCGAGTCGACTACAATGCGCAGCCTCGAGAATCTCTCGTCTCAAGTCAGGGACATCTGGGACGCATAGGCGGCCACGATAACGTAAGCCCCCATCCATACCAACTCACCAGTCAGTGTCAGCATCATCACTGGCCTGCTCTCGAAGCTCAGTAAGATGCGCATCATCCCTCTGCGCCTCGATGACTGGGTCATCGATCTGAGATCGCACCTGTACATGTGCGATGAACTCAAACGGCTCCTCTACGGTGAGCTTCTGCTCAAAGTCTCGTAAAAACTCAACCATATCCCACTCGGCAACCATCAGCGGAGCCGTAAACTCTATCGCCTTCTTGCGGTTCAACGCATCAGCCACAAGGTTCGCCTTCCCAGGATGGTAAGAGACTTCAAACTTGAAGTCCTTCAACGTCTCCATCCATCGCCGCTGCCTCATATTCAAGTCTCGCTGCGTGAATATGTACTTGAGGCTCTTGTGGTCGCAAAAGAGCTCGAACTCCTCTCCGTAGAGGTAATGTCTCCAGAGTCTCAGTGCAAATATAACGGCTGCCAACTCTAGGTCGTGTGTAGGGTAATTCTCCTCGTGCTTCCTTAATTGTCTCGAGGCATACGAAATTACCCTGTCCCTCTGCATAAGGACACAACCCAAACCAACGCTAGACGCGTCAGTGTATATGGTGTATCTAACCCCCTGCTCTGGCAATACTAGCACAGGGGAGGACGTAAGTCTGTCCTTCAGCTCCTGAAAAGCTGACTCCGCCTTGTCATTCCAGGCGAACTTCACGTCCTTCCATGTCAACTGAGATAAGGGTCTCACGATCTTCAAGAAGTCCTGAATGAAGCGCCGATAGTAGCCAGCGAGACCCAAGAAGCTCCTCACCTCAGTGACAGAACCAGGCTGCTCCCAGTCCTGTACCGCAGCTACCTTAGACAGGTCAACTGCCATGCCATCCTTG
The DNA here is from genome assembly GCA_037074715.1 of Magnolia kwangsiensis. Taxonomy (NCBI): domain Eukaryota; kingdom Viridiplantae; phylum Streptophyta; class Magnoliopsida; order Magnoliales; family Magnoliaceae; genus Magnolia; species Magnolia kwangsiensis. The sequence continues at coordinate 129,360,165 of CM073572.1, read as the reverse complement.
GACACCACGTGTCCCAGAAACTTCACCTCCTGCTTCCAGAAGTCACACTTCTTGTACTGTACGAACAACTGGTGCTGTCTGAGCGTATCCAGGACCAAACGTAAGTGCTCCTCATGCTCCTCTCGACTCCTAGAGTACACCAAAATGTCGTCAATGAATACAACGACGAATCGATAGAGGAAAGACCGAAATACCCGGTTCATCAGATCCATGAACATGGCCGGTGCATTCGTGAGACCGAACGACATCACGAGGAACTCATAGTGGCCAAAACTAGTCCTGAATGCTGTCTTCTGTACGTCCTCATCCCTGACGCGCAACTGATGATATCCCGACTAAAGATCAATCTTCGAGAAGTACTGCGATCCTCTCAACTGATCAAACAAGTCATCGATCCTGGGTAAAGGTTACTTGTTCTTCACCGTGAGCTGGTTCAGCCTGCGATAATCAATACACAGTCGCATCGAACCGTCCTTCTTCCTCACAAATAGGACCGGTGCTCCCCAAGGAGACACACTAGGCCGTATAAGGCCAAGCTCTAGTAGACCATCAATCTGCGTCCTCAACTCCTCCATCTCACATGGTGTCATGCGATACGTCGGCAGTGAGACGGGTGTAGAACCAGGAACCAGATCGATAGTGAAATTGATCTCACGTCGGGGCGGCAAACCAGGGATCTTCCTAAACAGATCCCCGAACTCGGAAATGACTGGCACATGCTCGAGTACCTGGGCACCCGCGTCTCGCAATAAAGTGGCGTAACTAAGTATGCGGAAAGGGAGATTTATCCTCACGAAAAATGTGAAAGGCGTGCCCTCAGGCTCGCACACCGTCACCATACGAGTCTCGCAGTCAATCTCGGCCCTCGTTGCAGTCAACCAATCCATGTCAAGAATGACGTCGAGATAAACGAGTGAGGGATCGACGACAAGATCAAGAGTCATCGTCCTGCCTCCCAGATTAACTAAACAACCCTCACACATCTGGGTAACATCCGAATAATCCCCATGAGCTGCAAAGACTCGCACGCTATCCATAGTGATAGTCTGTAACCCAAGACACCTGACTACGGCACGCGATATCAAAGAAATCGTGGAACCAGTGTCCACCATCACAAGAATGGGAGTACCTCCAATATGGGCTGTGACCTCGAAGGCCGAATGCTGAAAAGTCGGTGTCGCAGCTGCCTCAGCTGTCAATGCATGAACCCGAGCCTGCTGTGGCCGGTTCGGCCGCTGTGTCAAGGGCCGTGGAGGCTGTCTGATTTGCGATACAGTAGGTCTGAATGTAGGGTGCGCAGGAGCTGACCGTATAGGCGGTGCTGATAACGCATGTGGATGTGCACGGTCGATCTTCTGCTGCGGCGAGAATCCACTGTCCTGCATCCAAGAAAAACAGCTCTGCGCCAAGTGGCCTGTCCTCCCACAGTATGTACATGTCAAATCAGGGCACCGAAACGGTGGTACAGGCGCTGTAGTCCTAGCAGGGGGATCAATGCGAGGCCTCTTGCCCGCGAGGGGCCTGTCTGGCAAGTCTGGTCGTGGCCTAGAAGCAACAGGGCCACGAGATCGCGCAAGCCGATCCACATCCTGCTCTGTCCGCATGGACATGTGAATCAACTCCGCATAAGAGGGAATGGTCAAACAGCACATCTTCGACCGAATATTCGGTCGCAAACCCTCCAGAAAGCGCCGTATGCGCATCTGCTCATCAGCCAAAATCGTCGGGACGTATCTGCCCAACTCCGTGAACCGATGCTCATACTCTGTAACTGTCATGGCTGCCTGTCTGAGGCGGAGAAACTCATTCTCCCTGTCGTGCCTGTAAGTCTAAGGATAATACTTCTCATGGAAGCGGAACTCAAACGCTGCCCACGTCCATACATAGTCGGTGGCAACGGTCCGCAGTACGCTATCCCACCACATGCTGGCCTCTCTCTCAAACAGGAATGTAGCCAGCTCTACCTGCTCGACCTCAGTGCAATGTAACATCCGTAAAATCTTCGACACACGGTCGAGCCAGTACTCAGCCTCCTCGGGTCTGTGAGAACCCATGAAAGTAGGAGGTCGCAAGCGCTGAAATCGCTCCAATAGGCCCCGTGTATCGGCGGGATTCCCCGCAGGGTAAGCAGGCGGCGCAGGATGAGCCATGCCCTCATCCTGGGCGTATGTATAAGCATCCTCAACTGGATGCGCGGGTGGTGCAGGTGGTGTAGATGGAGCCGCACCCCCACCCTGGGCTAATGTCCCCACGATGGTAGTCAGAAGCTGCTGCTGCTGCAGCATCATAGCCATCATCTGCTCGAATCTGTCAGGAGGTGGAGCAGGCTGTGACAGATGCTGTGTGGAAGTAGATGCGCGATGAGGCTCTCGGACTGATGGCGTAAATGGCGATGGTCCAACTGTAGGACCAGCGGCAGGCTGAGACGATCGAACTGCCTCAGAAATGGGGCCCAAGGCAGGGTCCGTATGGGTGCCAGACTGCGAAGGAGTCTGATCCATATGCTCAATCAGTGCAAGCCGAGCCGTGCTCCGCGTAGCCTTAGGTGGCATTCCCTATATTCAAAATAGGGCGCAACCTTGTCAGTCTCAATAGCACAAATTTACCGCAATCATTCACAAGGAGTCAAAGGCATTCCATGCATTTCATTTAATCAAAATTGTCACAATACAAGGGATATATCCTTACAAGCATCATGACGAGAAATATATGGGAACTAAGACAGTTAAGATTACAACAGCAACATAAATAAAGCACTAGCCCTAACAGGCTTACACATCAAAAGCAGAAAATGACTAACTACTAACAACTACATCAAGGTCGCATTGCTAGTCTGAGTCTGGGGATGGAGGAGGAGCACCCTTATCCTGCAAGCAACATAGGATCGCCTTCAAGGTGCGAGTCACCTTGCCTAATTTTTTCTTTGTGACGGCCTTGGCATCCTCGACTTCAGCACGAAGTTCTTGAACTTCCCTTGGCAAAGCGGTCTGACTCTCCTCCATCCGAGCAATGCGATCGTCGATAGTAGCCTGTGCAGAAGGAGGAGGGCTCTCATCTGTATCCTGAGCCTCCTCTTCTGCCTCTTCCTGAGCTTCTTCCTGAACCTCTGCTCCAGGTTCTTCTTCGCTTTGATCTTCCTCATCATCAAAGTCATCTTCACTGTCCTCCTCGAGCTGATTTTCACGGTACTGCGACCCAATCTTCATCTTGACCATAGTCGACTCATCAATGGTATGAATCGATACTGGCAATTCCGGCCCAAGTCTGTAGGCAAACTCAAGCGCAATCTTGCAAATCAGCCGGCCAAAAGGAAGCGATTCGGATGTTCTTCTTGACCTGGCTATGAGGATTATTTGTCGTAAGATGAAAGTAGCCATGCATACGTTCTCTCCCTAGGCCACCAGATACAGGAAATCAACCATAAGGCGTGTACATTCAATGTGATTCGTCGACCTGGGATAAACATTGAAGGTGCAGATATGGTGCAGCAGGCGCAAATCATCAGACATGTACGTCGCCTTTAGGCTATTATTAGGCTGCCATGGAACCAACTTACTGCACAGAAACTTGGTGCGGCGATCTCGTTCACGTCTAGTCCTCAGGTTCTTCTCACTAGGATGAACATCACCAAGAGGCACGTTCAGAAGTCGTGCAATCAGTCACACATCAATCGTAGCCATCCGATCTCTACCAAAAGGGATTTTAAACTGCAATGGCTCCAAGGTAGGATTCTGGATACTAGCGTAGAAGGCACGAACAGTGCTCACATTAGCACGAGCACGAGCTTCAAAGATCGGACCCCAATGCGCAGCTTCAATACGTTCGAACAACAGATATTCGCTGAATAGTCGTCCATCTACGTCTGCCTCAAACAACACTTTTCGATCAGTGTATTGGCCATGAGGCATCTCCGATAGAATTGCTCACCCAAGGTGTGCATGGGGATCCAAATCCCGCTTTGTACGGCACTCCAGGACTGCAGCTGGACCTGCGGCGGCGCTTGAACTTGCGGCACCACCCCGCGGTCTTCTCGATTAAGCAGGGTGACTCGGCCCAGCCTCTTCTGTTGCGGTTTTCCTTTTACCCATCAAAGATATGATGGATGAGAGTGATAAAAGGCCTAAAATGGCTTCCACGAAAGCCATGAAAAATGGTGAAAATGCGAAGAAGTGGCTGTCCAATCTGGAAAAAGGAAATCTAGGCATCGTAGAGGGATGCTTCAAGCTTCCCAAGAGTGTATTTTCAAGGAGAAATGCAAACGAAAAAGTGGAATGGAGCACCTCACGATTTCAGCTCGATTTGGGGGTTTTTGGAGCTCCAAATGATGAAATCTTCAAGAGGAAGGGCTGCCAACTTCCAGGGATCGATGGATGATGGTCGGTTTTAGCCAAGGAGGGATCTAGGGACGATTTGGGACCACGAAATTTGGAGATAGTTGCTGGAAAATGAAAACGGAGCTATGGGGAGGGCTGTTTATGAAGGAGGGGTATGATTTGGGGGTTTTTGTTGGATGGGAGCTATATGGGGATGATGTACATGATATTTAAGGGCGTGCGCCCAAAAATCATGGCAAAGGGGCCCACCTGTACGGCGATGGCATCACCGACCGGTGGTACATCCGGCTGGTGGGGCCAGATGGGTTCGGTCCCCCATGGTCCAAGGACCCCAGATCTATATGGTCCGACCCCTGGTTCATGGTATTTTGGCCTATGTGAGCCCAAACATGTGTTCGGGGCTTTCCGGGACCATTCCGCAATCCCGAATACCAAACCATATGATGCAGCATATGAATTTGGGGTAGAAGGAGCTAGAACGTCCATCTAGATCCTTAGTTGCTAAAGAAAGTGAAGTTAGAATGGCCTTATGGCCATTTTTCATGAAATTTAACTATTCACAGTAAAATTTTGTGAAAGTATAATTTTATGTTATTTTCATATTAGTTTTGATGCCTAACATGATTTGGATAAGAAATAAATGAAGATTCGAGTGGTGCGAGGAAGAATTTTGAAGATTTTTGGCGAAACGGGTTTTTAAGCCCTGACGATTGATTACAGGAGTCGTGGTCATCCCACGGCCCAAGAATTTACTTTTACGGGTTTAAAATTGCCCATAGGATGTCTCAACCAGACTTCGTACAGCTTAGAAGCTATTCAGGTTGCTTTACGTGACCCGAGATGCGTTACAGACTCGATCGTGTGATCGATTCAAATAGACTTCGCCTATCGGCGAATCTGCGATCGTAAAAGTGTTTCTAGACCCTTCTCGCACCCACCTAAGTCAAAAGAAGCGACAGCGTACGTCGCGAGACCATAACCCAGGCCCAGTATACTCTTATTCATGCTCTGATACCAACTTGTAACACTCTGAAAATCGAGGGTCATGTATAAACTCAACTCCCGAGTTCCAGACCGTCACTTATGCAACAAAAATGATTATGATTCAATGTTGTCTAATTTAAAGCATTGACATGAGTAAAAGTATACCAAAACTGCAATTCATACTTCAGATCCAGTGATAAAAGCAAGCGAAAGACTAAACAATATATATATCACTGTATGGAAAAACAAAGTAAATCTCATCTGTCTCCAAAGTATGACTACAACTCTGAGTCTCATATAATATACATGAACAAAATAAATATCCAAAATGGTCCCACTAAAATCCCATCGATCCAGGTCACCTACACAAAGCCGTCGTGATACTGTATGTACGAGAACTCGTCCTGGTCCTCGTCAAAGTCTGGCTCTGCCTCCTGGATCTCGGCCTCACCTGCATCTACAACAGGGTCTGGTGGGTGTTGCAAACACCATCCCGTAACGTGGGAGTGAGTGATCAACTCAGTGGAATCATAGAGCAAAGATTAGCATGTTCACAAATCAATCATGCGATAATAGTAAAGCAGTAAATCAGACAATCCTAGTACTGTTGTTAATGCAAGATGATATGATGTGATGTATTCCCTCACCGACGATCTCCCTCATACGGCAACATCTTACGACCACGGCATGCCACACTCCCTAGAGTGTTCCACATCTTCCAGGCACATGCAATGCTATAGTGATATGATTTTCAAGTTGTTATTAGTCCATTCAAACAGCAGGATTGGGAAACTAAGGTACTTCCCTTATATCAATCCCAACATAGATCCTGTCTAGGGTCGTCACTCCTAGTAATCTCATACGAGGTATATTTATGTAGGTCGCTGCAAGGGCTGCCAGGGCTGTTGTTCACACTCGTTGCACCGCTCTCCCATCACCTTATCAATACAGGCCTACCGTACTCTACTGCAACGGAAGGGTCGTCGCCTCCCGTGGACTCAGAATACGCTCGCGGTCACTACAAAGGACTCGTCGCCTGATCAGTGTAGGCCGACAGCTAGAATATAGTGTCCCATACCACCATAATCTGCTCACGAGTCTAGGTGCTCACTGGTCACTACGGGGAGGTTTGTGGCCCCAGCGTAGGCCAACAGCTCGACCACGGTGTCCCATACCACCATGCCCAGCTCATGAGTCTTTGTGGATCAAGGTACCATGGTTAACAGGGTTTACAATGGTAAGTTCAGTACCCTAGGTTCAAGCAGTTATGACTCATACAAGGTGAACATACATCGGCCAGTCGGGTTGCTTGATGGGCTCGACTAGCGCGATCGCATCACAAGTCAAACGACATGAAGTGCGTAAAACACTTCGCGTGGCCTAACCACTGTCACCAACTCCAAACACGAATAGCGTTCATCGACGCGTCGTTCGTGGCTATGACCAGTCAGCCACGAATTCGCTCGGTTACCCACTGCCTGGACTAAGTCTAGTCCCAACCACTTATGGAATCACATCAGCAATTTATGTAAGAGTAACGAAATTGAAATACAATCATGTGAGCATGTTAACACATGTTATAACATTTAACTTAAACAAATCTTCAAACACATATATTCCATGCATGTAATGAAATCGTGCATATAGTCAACATGTGGGAAATCATTTAGGTCAGCATATTAATTGAGAAATCCATCTCAAACTAATTCATAACATCATTTAGTTCAATACATACTAATACAAACATTTATACAAACACATACACTACACACTTAAGTCTACATATAACATGTCGACCCGAAGTGTGCAATTAGGCGAATCTCTTCGCCAAACTAATTATGCACGTATTCCTAACTTCCTAATGCGACAATAAACCATGTCAATCACATCAGCAAAATATGAATGTAAACAGTACTTCCTACAAATGACTAAAATGCCCCAAATCTCATATTCTTCGTTAATTTACGAAACAGGAAACGGAGAGCATATTGTACATGTCAAACGGCGATGCCGTCAATAATCTACTATTAAACGACATTGAAAGCGTTGGGAACCGTCAATTAAAGCGTCTAAAATCCTCACCTTAAGTCTTGTAGACTCGTGAATTGAAACGGAGCGTATACGCTTCGTCTACGGCGAATAGGGAACCTAATACACGAGATCCATAAGCTACATCGCTATGGAAATAAAGGAAACTCAAATCAGCAACTATTTAGGGTATTTGCTTACCTAGAATCGTGGTGTAATCACCGAAAAAATGGTAGAGGTGCGTTGCTTGAGCACGTGCAACACGTAGCACAAGTGGCAGGAAGAACTCTCCCACTCTCTCACAATCTCTCACCTTTTTCTCTCTCCCAAGTTAGGGTTTCTCTCAAATTCGGATGGGAGAGAGGAGTGAGGGTTTCAACCCCTTTTATAGCCTAAAACATGCCCAAAATAGGCTTGGGAACAATGTTTACTTGGTGCCTAACCAAATCGGGGCCGTTTCGGTCCAAATGAGCATTTTTGAAGGTCCTCTGGCCAAATGCGGTCGGACTTAAGCTCATGCATACTGGATCTAGCACACATCCAGTTTTCAGACCGGTAGGGTTTCCAGATCGCACGTGGCGGTCCAGTTTCAGTTTAACGGTCATCGCACCAAGATCAGGCCTATAAGTCTCGTGATATGTAATAGAAATTTTTCCTGATCCAAGGGTGTAATTTGACTGAATTTTGACGGTCAGAACGCTCAATACTGATGCGTCAATTCGTGTGCCAGATTTGAATTTCAAATTCCAATTCTAACCCTATTCTCACTCTCTTCACTCCAGGCTCAATGAAATAGCCCCTGAATGTCAGTAGGACTTGATTTTCGAAACGATTGCCAAGCCCAGCTAAGTGGTCATAACGGTCTAAGATGGTAGGTATCTGACTTTCGACGCGCGGTCTAGATCCAATACAAAGTTTCAAGGAGCTCCCGAGAATAAACCGGCTTAGAGTTTGATCCGAGGCTTTAGAGCATTATAGCACCATTGGTTCCACTCGCTTTGGGCCTTGTAGAACGTATTTAAAGTGATCAGGGACCATTTCCCAGCTATTCTAACGTTGCACTAGCTAACCTAGTCATATTTTCTAAAGGAATGAATTCTACGCAAATTTCAGGTCGAGTTGGTACTCGAGCCCAAGTATGGATTTTTCACGGGCGTTACAGTTATTCTCCATCAAATTTGATCATAAGGTCACAACGACCTGGATTAAGAGGGAAAATAAATATTATATAGATCCAAAACTTCTGTGACCCAAAAAGGGTTTCAATGGTAGGTGTCCAACTCACCATTATTTCCTGCAGTGTGGTCCACCCGATAGTTCTTCCTCATTTTCAATCTCAAGCCTTAAAATGAGCTTGCCAAATGTATGGACAGTTTGGATGGAACACATCCATCATGGGAGGGCCCACCATCCCATCTAGATGGTGCAGATAAAACATATACATTATTGTGGTACCCACTATCCAAACGGATGGTGAGGATAAAACATTTACATCACAGTGGTCCCCACCATCCACGTACTAGATGGTGGTATACAACACGCATCACAGAGGTCCCTACCGTCCATATGGACGGTGGGATGAAACACATACCATGGTGGGACCCTTAAAGCCTGGTGAAATCATGGCTGACCTACCATCCAGATGGATGGTCTAGATAGACAACATATACTTCAAGATGGATTCCATGTGGGGGCCCATCAGATATAATATATATATATATATATATATATATATATATATATATATATATATATATATATATATATATATATATATATATTAATTATATAATATATGATATCTCATGTAGCCCAGCGTCCTTAAAAATGCATATACCAAGGTGGGTCCCACACCACACATGTCACACGTGTGGGTTGGCCCACGTCTCCAAATGGGTGGACGATATTGATAAGAGGTGTATAGAGAGGTGGGTCCCACCGTCCTGCTATGTGGACGATGGATATACACACGACATCATGGTGGGCCCACATACCTACTGACGTCAGTAGTTTTAGCTGCTACTGCAGCAAAACAGATGCACGGTGTGGATGAAATTCACATCACAGTGGGTCATATCCAGACGAACGGACAGTTGATACAACACATTCATTGTAGTGGGGCCGTATACCTGCCAAAATCGGGTAGCAGTGGGCCCTGCCATTCCAAATAGACAGACAGTTTGGATATACAACAAATACATCTAGGTGGGTCCTAAAACATGTGGATGACATGGATCCACACGTTCATCAGGTGGGTCGTAATAGGAAAGTGGGAGAGAGAAATAGAGAAGAAGAGAAAGATGAAGAGAAGGGGAGGGACCCCGCCACTATGGGCCCTCCCTAAGCAATGCATACATCAAGATAGATCCCACTACATGTGGGCCCTCAAATCATCAAAGATCGAGATGATGAACACCCACCTTAGATCCCTTCTTCCTTCTTCTTCCAATGCATATTAGTTCTCCAAAGGTACAATTTTAACAGTTGAGATTGGTTTTAGAGGGTGAGATTGGGTGGTAGGGAGTGGGCCACACCTATCTTCTCTCATGGAAGCTTGGACGTCCACCTCTCATGGGGGTCACTTGAAAAATAGAGAGAGTGAATGAGAGAAAAAGAGGTGATGGGAGAGAGGGATGGTGAGTGATGGAGTGATGTGTACTTGACTTGTAAGGGAGATAGTTGACTTTAGGGATGGGTGTTGGTACTTAAGGATGAGATGTTGTACTTGATATGTGAGGTGATTGATGGGACATTTCTCTTGAGTTTTTCAAAGTGTGACATTTTCCTTGAACATAACAAATGCCCACATCTCTTGGCTCGGGTATCGCATCGGCGTGCGAGATATGGCGTTGGAACCGCGGTGATGGCGCAGTTGCACTGTTACAAGTCTTGGGTCAATCTGACTCAGATCGACAAGATGTAACTCAGGGATGCATGCAACTGCTATCTACTCATCGCAAGTCACTAGAATTCGACCGGGAGGACCGCGAAAGCCTACGGAACAGTACGGGCTAGGATATAGGTCTCACAATGAACTTAGAGTATCTGTCAGGTCAGCAAGATGAGGAAGGTGTTGATGAAGAAGAAGACACCTTTCCTGTAGACATTACTATGGATGACATCTTTGATGAACTAGAAATTAATAATGAGGAAGATCCTAACTTGTAACCGTCTCAATTTGATGATCGCCTTCGTTCTTTAGAGGAGAAGGTGGTTGAGTTAAAAGTTTCACAGGATAATCTGATAAAAATCACAAGTTATCAATAAAGTATATGCGAAAATATTTTCATCGCATCACTAAAGGACTTCATCAGATTGATCCGTCTATCCCACCTTCTTCCTCTGGTTCTGACTAACTTGACTTTGATTTTATTTTTTTTGGATTGTATAACTTTAACTTCTTCTTAGTTTGTATGACTTAATTCATACTCTTGGATGTTACTTTTTTATGCTTTCTATATTGTATTCCTACTCTCCTAATTTACTCTTAATCATATTTCTTATATTTTCTTTCATTTATCTATTTATAATTGTCATTCTGTCTTCCTTTGTTAAGTTGTGATAAAAAGGGGGAGAGATTTATGATATGAGAGATGTATGGTTATGGTTATGGTTATGATTAAATAAAATGTTGTTATGATTATCAAATGTTGTTGGAATGGGTTGTGTGGATTGTATATTTGTTAATACAGGTATTCTACACAAGTCTAAGCTCGGATTGAGGAGGAGTAGATGTTGTGCTCATATTGAGAGAAAGTGTGAAGTTTTGTATTAGTAGTCTATTCTAAGTATGTTTTGTCATGAATTTGACAAAGGTATAGATTGTAAGTGTTGTGTGGTATAAAGCACCCTTATTTGTCAAATTTTGATGGGACATAATAGCTTATAGTGCGACTCATTCATGTGATGAAAAGGTTACCTTTAAGTGTATCAAGATTGAAAGTTCATCTTCAAGATCAACACATAAAGTTAGAAAGTGTAGGACATGAAGATGGTTACTTCAAGTTTGAGTTCCACTTCACTTCAAGTTCAAGATCATGCTACAACTTCAAGTTTACTTAAAGTAGAAGATCTATTGAACGCTACTAAAGATTCAAGTAGAAACTTCAAGGTATATACTTCAATGTCCAATAATTTTAGGTATAATTGACCCTAGACTTAGGTCCTTTCATATGCTAAACATACCCAGGTTTTTATACTTTGGTTAATCTTTGTTCGACTAGTCCAAGTCTAAGTTCAACTATTCTAAGCTCCGGTTCGATCAGTCTAAGATTCAAACTCAAAAAATAAACTTTCCAGTAGTTCCTTGACTAGTCGAGCAGGGTGCTCGACTCAAACTCCAGCAACTGATTTTATACACCCTTGACCAGTCGAAGGATATTCTTGACTAGTCAAGCAGACCAATCGAGCATTCGAAGAATGGTTTTATCTGATCGCGCTGAAAATTTGAAATTTTATTGGATCTTAAATGAGTTGAAGAAGACCTTAGACCAGTCAAAGCAACCGATTTTCATCCTATAAATAAATGTCTTTTCTCACTCTGAATTCATTCATTAAAGCCACAAAAAAGTCTTCACTTTGAGAGAGAAAAGTCCCCATCATCTTCAAGCTATAGCACAGTAATTTTAAATCCTTTAATATCTTTTTATTTTTGTAATTCATTGATCTCTTTTATGAATCTTATGTATTAAAGGGAGTTCATACTCTTCTTTATGAAATCCAAGGAATTCAAATAAGTAGCCCAAGGTTTGAATTAATTTAAAATCAATTTAGTTACTAAAACCCTTGAATGTGTTATTGGACATTAAACATTTCTACATTAAGCGAGCAGTTCTATGGGCTACATCAAATAGTGTCTTCAAAAAAAGATAAGTATTCTTTATTCATTTTTGATTTCTTGAGATATCAAAAAAAAATCTCGATATTGGTTTTGACTGAGATAGCGAGAAAATTTCAGCGTGGGGTTTTGAGTGTGATAGCCCATTTGAAAACACAATTGTATAGGTTTTAAGGTGGATTTGAGAAAATCTTGATTATTAGTAAACACCAATATCACATGGGTTATGATTATTGGGAGTGGAGTAGGTATGACTATTTGAGAATAGTTGATGTACACATCGAACCACTATAATTACTGGTGTTTTGTGGTGAATGATGTATGTTATGTATATGTGTTGAATGGTTGTAATCTTTTCATGTACATATGGTGAATGCTTACAATAGTTAGCTTTCTTTCCTTTTTTTCTTATTTTAGTTTACGATCTTGATCCTTACTAAGTTCAAGAAATCAAGTTGTCTTACTTAAAACATCTTTTTTTGGTGTAAGGTTGTCCTTTGAACAAGGTTTGAATCAATTTCTCAATACTATTACAGTTGAGATCTCTGATTAATTCTAATTTATTTAACCTTTCAGTTCTTTAATTTTAAAATTGGCATAGTCCTATTCACCCCCCTCTAGGACTGAGATCTCAACGCCTTCGATGGCACTGAATGCGCAATTGAAGCTAGTTCAATTTAATCATGAATTTTGAGATTTTCTACCCAAACTTGTTAAACAATTCTAGATAAGTTTTGATGGCATCGAAGCCACTTTGATGGAATCAGAGCTTCCATCGAAGGCCCTTCGATGACATTGAAAGAGTACGCAGATTTTATACAGACTGCATAAATTCGAGGTAGTTTCTAGATTTTTCCAACTTGATGCGAAAGTTGGAGTTCCACAACTATAAATAAAACTCTCTAAGATGCTCTAAAGTAACTCTTAGGGTTTGGAAAGGGAGAGAAGGCCTATGCAGAGTGCTAACAACATTTTTTCACTTTAATTTCTTCATGGATTCTAGTATATCTTTTACTTTTTCTTTTATTTTTGAGTTAGCTATGACTAAATAATGTCTTAGCTAGGGCTAAGTGGTGAAGTTGTAATTTATTTTAATGCTTACTTTTCTTTGATTCTTGTTTATGTTAAACATCATTGATTTATAGTTTGAATTTAAGGAATATTTTTAATTTTCTATGATTTATTGTGACTCAAATTACAATAGACATTGCAATGGTTTTAAATATCTTTTTTTCCTATTTTGAGATTATGAGATTGATAAAACTCGTGATTCACTATCATCTCTCGGGTATGGTGGATGCATGAATTCCATTCTAATAATCATAATACTCCTTTATTAAGGACTAGATCAATGAAAAGTTCAGATATTTTGTCGAGTGTCAAATAGTGCATATTTCTCCCTATTCATATCTTGGTTTTATGAACATGATAATGCTTAATGGGTATATTTTATACACGTTTGTATTGTGAGGTGAATCTGAGAGGTTAGATTGAAAAGAATGTTAAAAGTATGGATTTGGTGCTCAAGAATCACCAAGGCAAGGGATGGATCTTATGAGACCAAGATTAAAAAATTCACATGCCAAAGATCCAAGGAAACCAATTGAGAAATGAAGAGAGTTGAAGATTTGAAGTGAAGAAAAGGAATCCTGAAAATTATCCTGAAAAAAGATATTCTAAAATTTCGGGGCTAGAAAAACATTATTCTGAAAAAGTGTTAGAATAAAATTTTATGGCATCGAAGCTTCCATCGAAGGCACTTTAATGGCATCGAAGGTCCAATCAAAGCTAGTTCGATTCAATCGAAAATTTTAGGATTTTCAAACCAAACTCATTGGACAGTTCTAGACAAGTTTCGATGGCGTCGAAGTCACTTCGATGGCATCAGAGCTTCTGTCAAAGCTTCTATCGAAGGCCCTTTGATGACATCAAAAGAGTATGCAAATTTTACACGAACCGCGTAAATTTGATGCAGTTTCTAGAATTTTCCAACTCGATGCAAAAGTTGGAGTTCCACAACTATAAATAAAATTCCCTAGGATGCTCCAAACATCTTTTATGGTTTAGAAAGGGAGAGAAGGCATTGGTGGAGCACTAACAACATTCTTCCTCTTCGATTTCTTCATGGATTCTAGTATATCTTTTTTCTTTTTCTTTTGTTTTTGAGTTAGCTATGACTAAGTAATCTCCTAACTATGGCTAAGAGGTGAAGTTGTAATTTATTTTGATGTTTTCTTTTCATTGATTCTTATTTAGGTTGAAAATCATTGATTTTTAGTTTGAATTTAAGAAATATTTTCAGTTTTCTATGATTTATTGTGACTCAAATTACAATAAATGTTATGATAGTTTTCAATATATTCTTTTCCTATTTTGAGATTGTAAGATTAGTAAAACGCATGATTCACCATCATCTCCTAGGCATGGTGGATGCATGAATTCCCTTATAATTATCAAAATATTCCATCATTAATGACTAGATCAATGAAAAGTCCAAAGATTTTATTGAGTGTCAAATATTGCATATTTTCTCCTGTTAATATCTTAGTTTTATGAACATGATAATGCTTAAAGGGTATATTTTATATTTACTTCTAATGCAAGGTCAATCTGAGAGGTTGGATTGAAAAGAATGTTAAAAGTATGGATTTGATGCTCGAGAATCACTAAGGTAGGGGATGGATCTTAGGTGACCAAGATTGAAGAATTCACATGCTAAAGATCTAAGAAAACCAAGTGATAAATGAAGAGAATCGAGGATTTGAAGTGAAGAAAAGGAATCCTGAAAATTGTCCAAAAAAAAGATATTTTAAAATTCCGTGGTCAAAAAACATTACTATGAAAAAGTGACAGAATAAACTTCCATGACATCGAAGGTGTAATTGAAGCTAGTTTGATTCAATCAAGAATTTCAAGATTTTCAAGCCAAACTCACTGAACAGTTCTGAAAAAGTTTCGATTGCATTAAAGTCGCATCAATGGCATAAAGATGCCATCAGAGGGCCTTCAATGACATCGAAAGAGCACACAAATTTTACATGGACTACGTAAATTTGAGGCAATTTTTAGATTTTTTTAACTCGGTACAAAAGTTGGATTTTCACAATTATAAATAGGACTCCCTAAGTTGCTCCAAAGCATCTTTTAGGATTTGAAAAGGGAAAGGAGGCCTAGGTGAAGCACCAACAACATTCTTCTACTTTAATTTCTTCATGGGTTCTAATAGATTGTTTTACTTTTCTTATGTTTTTAAGTTAGCTATGACTAGCTAACTCTTAATTAGGGCTAAGATGTGAAGCTTGTAGCATGTTAGGATGTTTATCTTTTTTTTATTCTTATTTATGTTGAACTTCATTGATTTATATTTTGAATTTAAGGAATATTTATAATTTTCTATGATTTATTATGACTCAAATTACAATAGATGCTGCGATAACTTTGGATATCTTCGTTTCCTGTTTTGATATTGTGAAATTGGTAAATCTTGTTATTC
Source organism: Magnolia kwangsiensis (assembly GCA_037074715.1). Taxonomy (NCBI): domain Eukaryota; kingdom Viridiplantae; phylum Streptophyta; class Magnoliopsida; order Magnoliales; family Magnoliaceae; genus Magnolia; species Magnolia kwangsiensis. The sequence goes on along the minus strand of CM073572.1, from coordinate 129,344,489 downwards.
ACCATCATCTCCTAGGCATAGTAGTGTGATGGAATCCCTTCCAATCATCACAATTCTCCTCTATTGAGAATTAGGTCAATGAAAAGTTCAGATTTGATTTAAAGTGATTTATCTTTCAATTGGATAGGATAGGACTTCAATTCCAATTATGTTCCTAGAATCAAGCAAGGTAGCATCTTGATAGCTACAAGTAGATCCTTCGTGCTCTAGTTCCATTTTGATATTTGATAAATCTTTCACATTTACTCTCTTTTATTTAGATTTTAGATTTAGACCTTCTCCTTGTTCTAGTTCTAGTTCTTTTCAGAATACGTACAAGTTCAGTCCTTATGGATTTGACCTCGGTCTCACCGAGTTATTACTACATCGCAACCTTACACTTGGGGTTGTGAATAATTTGATTTAATTATTGCATCTTCTAATTGGATAGGATGGGACTCTGATTCCAATTGTGTTTGTTGAATCAAGTAACATCCTAATAGCTATAAGTGGATCCTTACCGCTCTAGTTTCCTTTTGATTATTGATACTTTATTCAAAATTCCTCTTAACTATTCCAGAATTCAATTTAGATCTTTTTCTAGTTCTACTTCTACTTCTAGTTATTTTCATATTATGTACAAGTTTAGTCCCTATGGATTTGACCTCAGTCTCATCGAGTTATTACTACATCGCGACCTTGCACTTGGGATTGTTAACACCTACAAACTATTTGATATCAAGAATTCAATACTCTAAGAAATTAATTATAATTATTTTATTATTCCACATTATATCAAAATATTTTATATTATCCTATTCACCCCAACCCACCCCCCCCCCCCTCTAGGACATCTATAGCTCGTCCTTTCAGACAATTATTTATGTATTATTTTCCCTTGCATTTAAGTTTTAAATTAATCAAAATATATATGTTTTCTTTATGGGGGATAATTTTAAAATCCAAGTTAATTCCACACCTGTCGAATTAAGGCCTGAAAGAATACAATTTGAAGAATTGAAGAATTGGAAGCTGAAAGATGAAGATATGAACGCTCAAAGAACTAAGGAAATCAAGTATCAAGACTGAAGATCAATGTGGATGCAAATTGGAAACAGCAGAGTTTGAACGATTGAGGAGCAGGGTTCGATCAATTGAGGAATCATCGATCCATCTCGATTGATTGGGAAAATACAATGAGGAAATTCAGAATTTCTTCTGGAACTTATTGGACATATTTTGACAAGTTCAATAAATTGAAGTCCATGGGTTGATCAATGGACTATATAATTGATTTTTAAATTTGATTGCTGGACATTTTTGGGAATTATCAATCGATAGGTCGATTAATCGATGGTTCAACCACAACATAAATTTTAAGTCGGTTTGGAATTTTCCTATATAAGGAGGTGTTTCTAAGCTTTTTATACACAAGTTAGGTTTATGAGAAAATCCAAGTGAAGAAGAAGCTCTTTCGATGCTGCTATTCTTCCTCAATCATTCCTTCTTATTTATTTATTTATTTTGAGAGGTTAGACATGTTAGGCTAATCTCTTAGCCAAGGGTAAGGAATGAACATCTTGATGAATTATTCTATTTAATTCATTTTTAATTTAAGTTTATGAGTTTTGAATGTTGAATTATGATTGTGTTGAATGAATTCCTAGATTGTGAAAATTCATTTGTAATGTAATGAGATTACCATGGCTTCACATGCAGAAGTTTGGCAGAGCTAAGAAATGAAGTTTATGCCCTAGAGGGGGGGGGGGGGGGGGGGGGAGGGGTGATTAGGACTAATTAAAATTTTCATCTTTTAAACCATAATTTCTTACTTGAGCTAATATGTAAATTAAGTTAAGTAAGCCAATTAACTCTAAGGCCTCTAATCCAATAGAGGGTCCAATCACATAGACTATAAATGATATGCCAATTAAGAAACTAGTCTATAAACATGATAGTGTGCATGTATGTGTGGGATGTACTAACTATCGTTTCCTAGCATTCATCTAATCATGCATACATATAATTAAACATTCTAACACATAAGCATAATTAAACAAGTGCGTAAATACAATTCAAAACACAAGCATGTACAGTGGTTTGGTTTTCCTACTCCACTCTTGGCAGACGCATTCAACCCATGAGCGTACTAGATTTCACCATTGAAGGTTTTAAATCAAGTTAACATCTAACCCTTATAATCCTACATAAGGAAGTGCTCCTGTAAGAGACTTTATGTGGTTTACTATACACTTAGCACAAACCTCAATCCTACAGAAGAACCTACTAACATACACTCCCATCGGATGCTCCTGTAAGAAGCTTTAGTTAGTTTTCCATAACACCCTATCCGACCGGGCCCCATTTTCGATCATTTAAGATTAGATGCATGTGAACTAGGCATATGCATGCTTAATAGCTGTAAGATTACTGTAGATATGTACGACTGTATTCTGAGAGAGGGCCATAAGACGTCGAGCGCATTGGAAGCAATTGACAATGGTGCGACTGAATTTGAACAACTAACCAAACAACTAGCCAATGATTAAGTTTGCATGAGTACTAACAGATGTTAAAAGACTAGAGAAAAAAAAATGTATGAAGGATTTGGAAGCAGAGAGAGAATAAATGGTCACAATAACCGTCAAAATGTAAGAAGCATCTAGAGTAACAAAGCAGCAGTATAAATGGAAGATTAAGCAAGTTTAGAAAATTATCTCACATTAACCCAAACAAACCAACAAATTAATTATCTTCAATTATCTTTCAATTATCCTATCAAATCCGTACTCTAATCAGTCTTTATCAAATAATTTTCTTTCCTTAGCATAATTACTTTACTTTACTTTACTTAATGCTTGCATTCCTTAGCTTAATTCATACCGTAAGTACAATACTTGATAATTGTAGTCATAACTAGAACTTTTATAGCGGTAGATCTCAACTCTTATCCTTTATTCCACTTCCCCCATATTAAGAAAGTCCCTTTGTATAAAAGGAAAGGAGAAACCCATCATCAAACGATGAACCCCACCCTTTGACTATCGCCTAATCCATTTACACTTTGAAAGAGTGGCTGAATAGGTGACCAATCTCCTCATATCTTGGTCATACCCCTTATCTGCCTACTTTGGCACTCGGGATCATTGTTGTTTGGTTTGAATTGGAACCGCAATCCTAATTCTAGCACACCCACGCACTTAACACCCGTGTTAGAGAGAGGATCAGCAAGACTGCTATGAAAATTTTTTTGACATGCCTAGTGTGACCCTTATGGTAGGCTATTGGATTAACTATTGCCAGAATGGAGAGAAGAAGTGGTAGGATTGCCAGGAACGAACCTACAACACCAACTACACCGCCCCCAGGGGATGATGTGAAGGTTTAGGCACCTCTAAGTGAAATTAGTTTGAATATCAACCCGACTGAAAACCAAGTAGGGCCATCAACGACTCGCCCTATTCTTTCGGACAAGGTATCAATGGAGTTAAGGGATGTCCATATGAGAATCCCAATAATACAGGAGCACTGGAGAATTCAAGCTGAGCAGTTTCGTCAACAAGTTGAAAGTGCTAATCACTATATGGCCAGTCAGACTCAGGCCATGCAACAATTGTTAGCCATCGTGGAAGAACGGACACAACCAACGCAGCAACATAATAGTAGTTTGGTTGGTAATACTACCCATTTTCCATCGATTCTGCTGTTACAACATAACTCACCAACTATCCCTCCTCCAGATGTTAGAAATGTGCCACCTCTTGCCGAGGTTAGGCAACCTGAACAAGAGGTTTGGAATTATGAGAATAGAAATTAAGGATCACTAATAGGGCTCTACCCGCCATAAGGTCCTAGGTTCTAAGATAATTTTAATAGATTTGGTTCAGATCATCTGCCAATCATGGATCCTTCACGGATCGATCGCGACTAGATACTGCAACTCGTGCAAGAAGTTGCTGGCTAGGTGTTAAGCAGTAACATTATTCCTACATACCATAAACCATACCCTGAATGGGTGGATCAGTAACACACATTGCTGAGAAATTATCGACCAAATTTTGCCTTATTTTCAGGAGAACACGGTCAGTCAACTATCTAACATGTCGGTCGGTTTACTATGTAATGTGGCGAACTAGCCAATAATGATTATTATAAATTACAATTATTTTGTCACTCATTGACCGTTGTGGCCTTCACGTGGTATTTCAATTTATCACCAGACTCAATACATAGCTTGCAGGAATTGGAGAAAATATTTCATGTTAAATTCTTCTCCAAAAATAGGGAGATAACTATGGCTTATCTCACACGATTCTAACAGTTACCTGGCGAATCTTGTGAAAGTTATATTATGCGGTTCAGGCAGGAAAAAAGTCGTTGTAAGGTGGGCATGACCAAGGCCAAATTCGTGAAAATTGCACAAGATGATTTAGAGTACAAACTTTGTAAAAAGTTCATAAGCATGAAGTTTGACAATTTATATGACCTCACCAAGAAGGCCTCTCGATATGAAGAGTTTCTTCAGGAAGGGGTTAGGCAAGAAAATTTGTCAATATGAACATATTACACCGATCTTAATTACGAGATTGCAATCGCCACCTTCGGTCGAGGAACTAAACAAGGTAGACTATTGTAAATGTCATGGATCTCATTCCCATTCCACTAACAAATGCATTATTTTCAGGAATCTCAATCAAGATCATATCAACCGCGGGCTATAGAAATTTTCAAAAAAGGAAAAGGAAGCCATGCTGATTGATACTGATCCATTCCCAACTTACATGGAGATAAACATTATCATGACCAACTTGAGGGATTGACGTCGACCGAAAATTGAACTTGGTTCAACAAGTTTGCATAGAGCGAACAGTTGATACACTCCAAGACAGCGGTGGGCATCCCAATATTAGGACGAACGTGAACAAAAGAATCATCCATTATGTGACCGTTGTGCTTGAGAGATCCCTTAGCGACTTAGGGACCAAAAAATTACAACCCCGGCTGTCACGCCCCAGATTTGGTGACCGAAACTTACAAGAATCCCGATAGTCGATTTTGACGTCGACGGCCTCTATAGTACCCCATTCTTGGCTCCTAGCACCCATTCACCAGGTTCCAATCCTGGGATCCTATAAGGAGGATTTCTATAACTTAATCCAATTCATGAAGAGCATACCCAAGATCAGAACATAATAACCACAGAAAGTAACCATGGGAACACATCATAAAATCCACTAAGAATTCAAAACTTTGATACAAGGTACAGGGCTCAAAGGAAAATACATAAACAGAATAAGGAAAACCTCCAGAAGGTCATCGACACGCTCCAACACCCCTCCTCATAAGGCCATCGACACACTCCAACACCCCTCCTCACCTACGGCTCCTACCTAGAATCTCCTGCACGCATCAATTATGCATACACTTATGAAAACCTTAGAGGGCGGTGTAAGTGTGTGTAATACTGTAACACCCTGGATTTTTTCCAACCTGGAATTAGACGACCTTAGGCAAGGGGTCAAGTAAAACACCTATGAAATCGCTCATAACCCAATTCCATAGCCAAAGAAATCACTTAGGATTAATTCCTTTAAAAACTAAGCATAAGTTAGCTAGCGCTATGCTAGAGTAGCTGGGAAATAGTCCCTGATCACTTTAAATACGTTTTACAAGACCCAAAGCGAGTAGAACCAATGACCCTATAATACTCTAAAACTTCGGATCAAACTCTAAACCGGTTTGTTCTCATGACCTCTTTGAAACTTTGTATTGGATCTAGACCGCGCGTCGAAAGTTCGATACCTACAATCTTAGACCGTTATAACCACCTAGCTGGACTTGACAATCATTTCAAAAATCAAGTCCAACTGACATTCAGAGGCTATTTCATTGAGCCTGGAGTGAAGAGAGTGAGAATAGGGTTAGATTTGGAATTTAAAATTCAAATCTAGCACACGACTTGACGCGTCAGTATTAAGCGTTCTGACCATCAAAATTCAGCCAAATTATACCCTTGGATCAGGAAAAATTTCTATTTCATATCATGAGACTTGTAGACCTGATCTACGGGCGATGACCGCTGAACTGAAACTGGACTGCCACGTGCGATCTGGGAACTCTACCGGTCTGAAAAATTGATGTGTGTTAGATCCAGTATGCATGAGCTTAAGTCCGATCGCGTTCGGACAGGGGACCACCAGAAATGTCTTCTTAGACCGAAACAGCCCCGATTTGGTTAGGCATCAAGTAAACATTGTTCCCAAGCCTAATCTGGGAAGTTTTTAGGTTATAAAAGGGGTTTAAACCCTCACTTCTCTCACCCATCCGAATTTTCTAGAAACCCTAGCTGGTGTGAGAGAAAAAGTGAGAGATTGTGAGAGAAGGTGGGAGAGATTTTCCTGCCACCTGCTGCTGCTGCTGTACGTGCTTAAGCCACGCAATCCAATCACTTTGCCAGTGATTTCACCACGATTCTAGGTAAGAAAATACCCTAAATACTTGCTGATTTGTTGTTCCTTAGTTTCCATAGCGAAGTAGCTTATGGATCTTGTGTATTAGGTTGCCTATTCGCCGTAGACGAAGTGTATACGCTCCGTTCGAATTAATACACCTATAGGAGAAAAGGTGCGTATTTTAGGTACTTTGATTGATTGTTTCCAACGCTTTCAATGTCATTTAAAAGTAGATTATCGACGGCAACGCCGTTTGACATGTACAACATGCTGTCTGTTTCCTATTTCGTAAGAAGACGAAGAATATGAGATTTAGGGCATTTTAGTCATTTGTAGGAAATACTGTTTTCATCCACATTTTACTGATATGATTGACATGGCTTCTTGTCGCATTAGGATATTAAGAATGTGTGCATAATCAATTTGGCGAAGAGATTCGCCTAAATGCGCACTTTGAGTCCACATACTATATGTAGACTTAAGTGTGTAGTCTAAGTGCTTGTATAAATGTTTGTATTAGTATGTATTAAATTAAATGGTGTTATGAATTGGTTTGAGATTAAATTATCAAATGATATGCTAATGTAAATGATTTCCTACATGTTGGCTATATGCATGATTTCATTATATGTATGAAATGCATGCGTTGGATGATTTACTTAAGTTGTATGTTATAACATGTGTTAACATGCTCACATGGTTGTATTTCATTTCCATTACTTTTACATGATTGCTGATGTGAATTCATAAATGTTTGGGACTATACCTAGTCCAAGCAGTCGGTAACTGAGTAAATTTGTGGTTAGCTTATCTTTGTCACGAACGACGTGTCGATGAACGTGAGTCGTATTTTGGAGTTGGCGGCGGTGGTTAGGCCACACGAGGTGTTTTATGCACTTCATGTCATTCGACTTGAGATGCGCTCGTGCTAGTCGAGCCCGTTAAATAACCCGACTGGCCGTTGTATGTTCACTTTGTATGAGTCATAACTACTTGAACCTAGGGTACTGAACTTACCATTGAAAACCCTGTCAACCATGGTACCTTGATCTACAAAGACTCATGAGCCGGGCATGGTGGTATAGGACACCGTGGTCGAGCTTTCGGCTTACGCTGGGGCCACAAACCTTCCCGTAGTGACCAGTGAGCACCTATGACTCGTGAGCAGATTATGGTGGTATGGGACACTATATTCTTGCTGTCGGCCTACGCTGATCAGGCGACGAGTCCTTTGTAGTGACCGCGAGCGTATTCTGAGTCTACGGGAGGCGAAAACCCTTCCGTAGCAGTGAGAGTACAATAGGCCTGTATTGATAAGGTGATGGGGGAGCGGTGCAACGAGTGCGAGCAACAGCCCTGGAAGCCCTTGCAACGACCTACAAAATATACATCGTATGAGATTACTAGGAGTGACGACCTTAGACAGGATCTGTGTTGGGATTGATATAAGGGAAGTACCTTAGTTTCCCAATCCTGCTGTTTGAATGGACTAATAATAACTCGGTAATCATATCACCATCACATTGCATGTGCCTGGAAGATGTGGAGCACTGTGGGATGATTGCATGCCGCGAGCGTAAGATGGTGTCGTATGAGGGAGATCATTGGTGAGGGCATCCATCATGTCATGTCATATTGCATTAACAACAGTATTAGGATTGTTTGATTTACTGCTTTACTATTATCGCATGATTGATTTGAGAACATGCTAATCTTTGCTCTATTATTCCACTGAGTTAGCTACTCACTCCCACATTATGGGATGGTGTTTTCGGACACCCACCAGTCCCTATTTTGGTTGCAGATGATGGCGCTTCTTGAGAAGCAGAGCTGGACTTGATGATGATGAGGAGGATCCCTCCTTTATGCGTGTTCTGATTGACGGGATTACAGGGAGGTTGATTAGATACCTTGACACTTGTCATTTTATGTTTTTAGAGCACACATGTATATTCTTTCTTTCTCTTTTGAGGTATACATGTATATGTTTAACCTGGTAACATGTTCACACTCTGGAGACACACAAAAGTTTATATATGTTATACATACTATCACAGTCTTCCGCTTGTTAATTTAACTGTCTCTGGAGTATGATATGTTGTTCTGGCGTAATCCCACTCATGTTTAATACATTAACACAGACAACATTCAATCATACATATCTATGTTGCATAAATAACATTTTAGAACTCGGGAGTTGGGTTTTTACTCGACCCCCGATTTTCGGGATGTTACAAATATCAGTGTCGGGAAAGCAATATCAGAGAATGTGAAATGCGGCGTGAACCATGAATATCATTTATGCCAACAGCCATACCAAAGCTATGTTATACCAAGCATGAATGCAGTAAGCCATACTAAGGCTATGCTATACAACATATGAGTATTGGGTAACATATCAAGGCAATGCATAAGAAGCCTACATAGCCAATGCCATATGCGAGTACAAATGGGATCATGCTAGTCCTCATATCTAGTCCATATAACAATACATTTTCACTCTAGGGAAACCATCGGACTCAAATACACTGTCAGCCGACTGCCACTCTCCTAGCCACACAGTCCGACGAACACAAGAGACCTCACTGCCCACTTGTGGATAGCCAATCAACAGCAAGGCTCGATGGTAGTGGACCCATTCATGAGCTAGTCAAACTCAGCATAGCTATCGCCTGTTCACTTAGGTGGGTAATGTAAGTGTTATAGTTTTTTCTCCTTTGATTGTCAAATTTTGTAGTGCCACAACCACTATCTATGTCTTATGTAGCACAGTGATATGTATATGTTCAAGGCAAGGCATCACATGTTCAAGGATATTGCTTCAAGTCAAAAATAATGATCTACTTTAAATGCAAGATCAAGTACATTGTTTATGTCTTTAAAGCATCAAATGTCAATGTTGTAAAGCGACATCGAAAGTCATGTGAATGGTGCAAGACTCAAGGTGAAGATCAACATATGTACTACAACTTCAAGATGCAAAAGATCTCAAGTACAAGAGTACATGCCTCATCATGTGTCAAGATTGTAAGATTTATGGACTTCAAAGAGAGACTATCAACTAAAAGGAAAAGAACTTCAATGTTCATACTTCACAAACAAGGTTTGGACAACCATAGATTGACCTTAGGGTAGGTCATTTTGAATACATAATTCAATTGCTCTATTTATAAGTGTTTGGTCTATTCTTCGACTAGTCCTGGACTCTATTTGACTAGTCCTAGCACTGGCTCGACCAGTCCAAGAAATTTGAAGACCAGTCCAAAGTTTTTTGTAAAATTTTCAAATTTTTTATTAAGCCACGACCAGTCCTGGAGACTACTCGACCGGTCATGTGAACAGTGCACAATTTGTTCACCACCAGTCCTGCAGCTATGACTCGAATGCCAGTAACTATTTCTGGTTCCTCACGACTAGTCGTGGACAGGTCACGACCAGTCGTGGAGGTCACACGACCAGTCGTGGAACAGTTTAATCTGATCGCGTTCAAAATTTCAAAAATCTGTTGGACCAACGACTAGTTGTAGTGTCCACAGGACTAGTTGAAGGTACAATCTGCTCACCTATAAATAAATGATGAATTTTAGAGTTTAGTAACTCAATTCAAGTAAAATCAAGGCATCACTCTAAGAGATAAGTTAGTAATTTATTTAAGCTAATGTGCTCATTTAACATTTTCTTTTTATAGCTTTCTTTATATTTATATTTGAATTTCCTTATTCTTATTATATTTGAAAGAGGAGTTGAGGTATTCGTTATTCTTTGAATCAAAATCAAATCAAGCTAGCCCAAGGTACTTTAACTCTAAAATCAATTAAGAACCTAGAACCATTTTATATGTGAGTATTAGACATTGATCTATAATGTTGAACTTCTACTCCGACTTGGTTCTTCTAGGCTACAATAAAAGGAGAAATCCAGGTATTTTACATTTGTGTAAATCTTTTGATTTAGTTTCTTTTGAGATTGAGCCATAAAAAAATCATTGCTTTGGTTATCTAAGGAGAGCCAGAAAACTCAGAGTGAGGGGTTTTTTGAATTTTGCAATGCCCACTTGAAAGACACAATTGTGAGGGTTTTAGGTGAACTTGAGAAAAACCTATTTTAATAGTGAATGATAATATCCACTATGTGAGGATATTAAGAGTGGAGTAGCTGTGTGGCCGTTATTTAACAGTTGATGTACACACAGGCGAACCACTATAATTCTTTGAGTTTGGATGTGTGGTTTATTTTCTATATCTTTTATCATTCAATATTGTGGGATGTATTTGTGGATGTGAATATTGTAATATTTACGTTTCAAGCATTGTGGGTAATATTATAATAGTGTAGATTTCAATTCTTGCTATTTCATTTTTATTCCTCTTCATTTGAGATATTGATACACAAACCGTTCTAGTAAGGTTATCCTACCATAAATTCTTTATTTTTATAGTGTAAGGTTATCCTTAGAACAACATTTGTATCAACCTCTCAGTACAAGAAATTTAAGGTTGCTTTACTTTTTAGTATTGTGGTTTGTTTTAAGTATTATCTTTGCTTTAATTACTTTTATTCCGCTGTTATCATTTTAATTTGGCATAGTCCTATTCACCCCCCCCCCCCCCTCTAGGACATATAGCTTTTTCTTTTCAAGTGGTATCAAAGCCGGGTGGTAGAATCCTTGGAGTTTCAACACCGGGTCAAGGGTTCGAGTACCCATGGTGGTGAAATCCCATGGTGTGTGTCCGTGTGGTGTGAGTGTTTGGGGGTGTGTTTAAAAATTTAAAAAAAAAAGAAAAAAGAAAAAAAAAAGTGGTATCAAAGCCTAATAGCTCATTTTCTTATTTTATTTAGATTTGTTTCTTTAGCTAATCGATCTAAGCTATTTATAAAATGTTAAGTTTTGATAGCTTTTTAGTCACAAGGCCTCCACCATTTGATAGCACCAATTATGCCTATTAAAAAGCCAGGATGAGGATTTTTCTCAAATCCATGTATGAGAGTGTGTGGCTAGCTACAATAACTGAATGGACCCCTCCTACCACTGAAGTAACTGGAATCGATGGATCCAAATCTATGAGAATTATACCTTATTTCTCTTGGACCACACTTCAGAAAAGTGAGAGTCGTGCAAATGCAAAAGCACTAAATGCAATCACTTGAACACTATCACCGGATGAATTCAAAAGAATTATATCCCGTGATTATGCAAAGCAAGCCTGGGATATATTAGAAATGACACACGAGGGAACATCAATTGTCAAGAAATCTAAGATTCAAATCCGTACAATAAATTTTGAGAAAATATGTATAGAAGAAAATGAAATGTTCATGGACTTCTATACAAGATTAAATGACATTGTGAACTCTATGTGGGGTCTTAGTGATAAAATTCCACAAAGTAAAATTTGTGCAAAATACTACGCTCACTTCCTGGACGGTTCAATTCTAAGGTAACTGCGATCCAAGAACTTCGTGATACGGATAATATGAGGGTAGAAGAATAAGTTGGCTCTTTACAAACTTATAAGTTAACTTTTAAAGCTCCTAAAGGTAAATCAATTGCCCTTAAATCTTCTAAAAGTATTTCTCAAGAAAATAGTAGTAATTCTGATTTAGAAAACTCCAAAGATGATATGGCCCTTTTAGCTAAAAAGTTTTACAAAATTTTCAAAAGTAAAAAGAGGGTTGATTTTCAAAAATCTAATAATAAGAAGAAATCTAAACGTAAAACTCAAAAATCTTTAAAAGACAGACAGTGTTACAACTGCCATGAATATGGGCATTTAGCAAACAAGTGTCCTAAGAAGGACAAACCTAAAAAGAAAGGAATGTTGGCTACTTGGGATGAATCCTTTGACTCTGTAGCTTCTTCTGAATCAGAAGATTCTAAAACTAAGTTGGGCAGTGAAGTTAAAGCTCTTATGACTCTAACTAAATTCACTTTTTTAGATAATGATGGTTCTACTAGTGAAGAAAATCTGAATAGTGATCACGAAAATGAAGAAGATCTTCGAGATGCTTATAATGCCCTATATAAGGAGAGTTGTAAAATTGCTGCTAAACTTAAACTTTAGAAAGAAAAGTTTTCAAAGCTTAAAGAAATTTTTTATTCTCTTATTTTAGAAAAATCCTACATTTCAAATTGTTTTGAAAAATTGAAATGGAATTTAGATTTCAAAACCTCCCTTATTGAGAATCTTAAATCTGAAAATGAAAAACTTAAACTTGAAGTTTCTTTGCTTTTGAGTTTAAAAGATACATGGAGGTATGCCCAAGGTGATCTAAAGTTAGAAAAGCTTTTGTCTGGATCAAGAAAATGTGGCGACCGATCCGGTTTGGGATACGATAAAAATGTTCCTCCTAAACAGAAGATACTCCTAAGTTTGTGAAAAGGAGAGTCTTCAAACTCAAAAGGGAATAGTTCAAATCAAAATGTTTATAAAAATGTTAAAACTTTTCAATCTTTCAAACCTAACAATAACCATATTAACAATAAAAATCAGAATCGAAACCCTTTAACTGAGAAAATAGTTGATTTACTTAAGGAGTTCTTAAAATCTAACTCAATAGGTTATTCTTACAACAACTACATATATAAGAAGACCAATTAAACTCCTAAACCCAAAATAGTTATGAAATGGGTTCCTAAGGTTATTTTCCTGGTTGCCTACACTGCTTTCAAAGCTTTAAGCCATTTAAATTAGTACTTAGATAGTGGATGCTCCAGGCACATGACTGGTGACAAAGGTTTGTTCACCACTCTTAAAGACATGAGTGATGGTTCAGTCACATTTGGAGATGGTAACAACTGCGGAATTATTAGCAAAGGTACGGTTCAACTTTCTAACCTTCCTTTATTTGAGAATGTCTTATATGTAGAAGGTCTAAAACATAACTTGTTAAGCATTTTTCAAATATGCGATAAAAATCATAGTGTAAAATTTTCTAACCAAGGTTGTGAAATTTTAAACAAAAAGGGTTCTGTAATATTAACTAGTCATAGAACTTCTGAAAACTGTTATATTGTTAGTGATTGTATCTCATCTAGTCAATCGTGTTACATGGTCTATACCGATGAAACTGAGTTATGACATAAATGCCTTAGACATGTACACTACCACAATTTGTATAGATTGAGAAAAAGAGAACTAATAAGATGTCTACCTAAATTACAGAAAGTAAACAAAATATGTGGTGAATGCCAGATTGGCAAGCAAACTAGGAGTGCTCATAAAAAGGTGGACTCCAATGCCACATCTAAACCACTTGAACTTCTCCACATGGATCTTATAGGACCAAGCAGGGCAGAGAGTCGAGGTGGTAAAAAATACATTCTTGTAACCGTGGATGATTTTACCAGATTCACTTGGGTAGCCTTCTTAAGGGATAAATCGAAAACCCTTAACGAAATAAAAAGAGTTCTCAAATGGATCCAAACTGAAAAAGGTTCTCAAGTCTGTAAGATCCGTAGTGATCATAGATTAGAATTTGAGAATAGCGGTTTTGAGAAATTCTGTTGTGATCAAGGAATATCACATGAATTCTCTGCACCCAAGACACCACAACAAAATAGAATTGTTGAAAGAAAAAATAGAGTGCTTTAAAAAATGGCAAATGTAATGTTGAATACAATGAAGCTCTTTAGAAATCTTTGGGTTAAGGCCATTAATATTTCCTACTTTATAATTAACCGGGTTTATACAAGTAAGTCAAACAATAAAATAGCTTATGAAATGTGGTTCGATAAGAAGCCTACTGTCAAATACTTTCGAGTTTTTGGCAACAAGTGTTTATATTTTATGTGACTATGAAAATCTTATTAAGTTTGACACTAAAAGTGACGAAGGGATCTTTTTAGGGTATTTTTTGAACAGTCGAGCATATCGAGTAATGAATAAGAGGACCGGTGTAATTCAAGAGTCCATCAATGTGGTCATTGACGATCACTCGAATACACCTGCCTTAAGCTTAGATAATGATGAAGTTCTTCTAATTGATAAACAAGATACTTCATCAAGTCGAAGTAATTCTGAACTGAGGACTATCAAAGATCATCCAACCACTCAGATTCTTGAAAATCCTCTCACTAGTGTGCGCACTCTAGACAACTAGAAGATATATGTAATTACATGTGCTTTATATCTCAGATCGAACCGGCAAACGTAAAAGAAGTTCTTTCTAACGAAAACTAGATAGTTGCGATGTAAGAAGAGCTTAATCAATTTATAAGAAATGATGTTTGGTATCTTGTTCCTAGACCTAAAGATAAACATATTATCAGAACTAAGTGAATTTTTAAAAATAAGTCTGATGAACTTAGTAATATAATTCGAAACAAGGCTAGACTAATTGTACAAGGATACACTCAAATTGAAGGCATTGATTATGATGAAACCTTTGCCCCAGTAGCTCATTTTGAATCAATCAGACTATTTATATCCATTGCATGTTTTAAAAAATTTAAAATTTATCAAATGGATATAAAGAGTGTTTTCTTAAATGGTGATCTATATGAAGAAGTTTATGTTGAACAACCAAGGGGTTTTGAAGACCCTAAGAATGTTGATCATGTCTATCGCTTAAAAAAGGCTCTCTACTATTTGAAATAAGCTACCAGGGCATAGTATGAAAAATTGATAAAGTTTTTACTCAGTCATAATTTTCTGATGGGAAGTGTTGATAAGACTTTTTTTTATTAAGAAACATAATGATCATATCTTAATAGTTTATATCTATGTTGATGATATTATTTATGGATGTACCTGTACTAACATGACTAGTGAGTTTGTAGATCCTATGAAAATCTAAATTTAAAATGAGCATAGTTGGGGAATTCAATTATTTCCTAGGGTTGCAAGTGAAACAACAATGTGATGGTATTTTTATTTCTCAGACCAAATATGCTCTGAACTTGATTAAAAAGTTTGGATTTGAGAATGGTAAGAATTTTGATACTCCTATGAGTACAACTTTAAGACTCTCAAAAGACCTAATAGGTAAATGTGCTGATCTTAAATTATATTGTAGTATGGTTGACAGTTTATTTTATTTAACTGCTAGTAGACCTGATATTCCCTTTAGTGTTAGAATTTTTACAAGATATCAATCCGACCCTAAAGAATCACATTTAACTGTTGTTAAGTGGATTATGTGATATGTCATAAGTTCAGCTAATTTGGGTCTTTGGTATCCACATGATACTAGTGTTCAATTGGCTGGTTACACAAATGCTGATTGGGTTGGTAATATCGATGATAGGAAACAACCAGTGGTGGTTGTTTTTATATTAGAAACTGTTTAGTTTCTTGGTTTAACAAGAAACAAAGCTCCGTGTCACTCTCAACAGCAGAGGTTGAATACATCACAGCTGAAAATGCATGTACTCAACTCGTATGGATGAATAGAATGTTAAGTGATTATAGAATTGCACAGGATTCAATGGTGTTATATTGTGATAATTTCAGTGCAATTAATATATCTAAAAATCCAATCCAACATTCAAGAACCAAGTACATTGACATTAGATATCATTACATTCATGAATTAGTGGAAGAAAAGATAATTTCATTGGAATACATTCCCACCAAGACTCAACTTGCTGACATTTTCACTAAACTGCTCGACAAAAGTAGGTTTAATAAATTGAAATTTGATCTTGGAATGTGCAATTTAAATTGATTATTCATGCTTTTTTGTATTATAGTGTATACTTTTATTGAATTATAATTTTAAATTTTAAATTTTTGTGAAAATGCATGTTTTTTTATATGTACACAACCTGTTGAGGGCATACTCGACCAGTCGTGGCATGGCCAGTCGAGGACATCCCACGACCAGTCGTGTAGCACGGTAGATCATTTTAATTGTGGAAAAAAAGTGCTTTATTCCTCATTTGCCCTTTCTTCTCCAATATAGCTACGCCTGACCAGTCGTACCCAACCTTTTGATTCTTCAAGGTTAGTCCATTAATTACATTTTTCTTATAGATTCAAGCTCTATTTACTGCATTTTCTTCCTTGGAGTGATTGATTTTAAGTTTTCTTGAAGTTTTTGGAGATTTCTCTTACAAAATCTGATCTATCAAAACCTCACTCTACATCCTTTGTAATCTCTTGATTTTTTATATTCTTGGTTAGAAATGGATGCTAGAGGTAGGAAGAAAACTTCTCATGGTGCGTCATCTTCCATATCGACAGCTATCACACGGCGCCACCTTCGATCACCCAAAGATGATCCTCCATATGTGCAGGATTTGAGGTTACGCAATGTGATAGTCGAACAACTTGTGCATGTTGAACATCTCGCTCCTTTTGATCTCCTCCCTCTTCTCTAATCTGTAGGATGGGCTAACATTCTACATTGGGGTGGGCCTGCATACCGATCTATTGTGCAACCTATGTTCGCATGCATGATTTCTCTACAGAAAATTTAACATTTACAATTGCAAATAGAGAAGGTCCATTTGAAGTTAATAGACATTTAATTTTTGGACTAATGGATATACCTGTCAATGATGACAATATTCCTATTACCAATCTAGTTGAGAAACCATCTGAATCAGAAAAACACATGCTTATTAGAGCGTTATTTAACATAAATAAGCAATGGAGTCAGAATGGGAATGCGCTCGCTTTAAGGTACTTGTTACCCACATACAGGATCCTTCATAGGATATTTATTTCCAATATTTATCCTAGGTCTGGTAACAAAACCGAACTTAATTCTTTTATGGTTCAAATTTTACATTCTATCATATTTGGTGTTAATGTCTATCTTCCTTCTTTAATTTGTCATTCCATCATTCAATTCTGTCTCCATCTGGGTTACAGTGATATTCCATTTACATATCTTATGACTGTGTTAGCTACTCACATGCTGGTTGCTATACCTATTGAAGAGGCTCCTATTCGTCACCTTATCTTCAATAATAAAAATATAAACAAGATAAATTTACAATTGGCTGAGGGCCAAGTAAATGAAGGTGGTGGTGGAGCTGAAGTAGTGAATGAAGAAGAAGGCAGTTTACTTAATGATGATATAAACATGGATGATATATTTAATGAACTTGATTCAGATTCTGAGGTTGACCCTGACTATCAGCCATCTAACTTTGATGTGCGTTTACGTGCACTTGAGGAGAAGGTAGAGAACATGAATGTTGCCCATGATTTGCAGTTTAAATACATGCGCAAGTATCTTAGGCACATTAATAGCGGCCTTCATCAAATTGATCCTACCATACCTGCTCCTTCTTTAGGATTTGATTTAAGTGTTTTCTTATTTGGTCTGTAATAACTCTTATGATACTTTACTCTCTTTCAGTTTGTGGAACTGACCTTGGTTGAATTTGATTTATGCTGGTTAATGATATATGGTTTTTGAAGTTGCTTATATCTTTCATATCTTGACCATGTTTGCTTCATTACTCCTCTTTCATATCTTTGTTTCTTCCTTTGTCATATTGTGACAAAAAGGGGGAGAATATTTTGTTATACTCATGGATATGCCTGCTTATGGATATGGATTGGGTAGTAGGTATTTTTTTTTGTGTTTGTGTGCTACTTAGGGGGAGTAATTAAGGAAGTGTTTTGAATGTTTCATGATGATTTTCTTAGGTGCATTATACTTTCTTATGTATATATGGTGCATAATTCTTCATGATTCTTTATTGAGCATGTATTGCTTCTCTTATTTTTAATGGAGTGTGTTTTGTCACAAATTTGACAAAAGGGGAGATTGTAAGTGCTATAGTTTCTGCTCCTCAAATTTTGTAGTGCCAAAACCACTATCCGTGTCTTATGCAGCACAGTGATATGTATATGTTCAAGGGAAGGCATCACATGTACAAGGATAATGCTTCAAGTCAAAAACAATGATCTACTTGAAACGTAAGATCAAATACATTGTTTACCTCTTTAAAGCTTCAATTTTCAATGTTGTAAAGAGACATCAAAAGTCATGTGAATGGTGCAAGACTCAAGGTGAAGATCAACATATGTACTACAACTTCAAGATGCAAAAGATCTCAACTACAAGAGTACAAGCCTCATCATGTGTCAAGATTTCATGCTTTATGGACTTCAAAGAAAGACTATCAACTAAAAGGAAAAGAAGTTCAATGTTCATACTTCACAAATAAGGTTTGGACAACCTTAGATTGACTTTAGGGTAGGTAATTTTGAATACATAAATTAATTGCTCTTTTTATAAGTGTTTGGTCTATTCTTCGACTAGTCTTAGAATCTGTTCGACTAGTCCTAGCACTGGCTCGACCGGTCTAAGTGTAACACCCCGAATTTTTGCCTACCTGGAGATTTAGACGTCCTTAGGCAATGGGTCAATCCTAACACCTGATTAACTTCTCAAAACTTAATCCAAAAGTCTCAAATCCCTATTTCCTTCAAAAATCTCACCTTTCACTACTTTATCCTTCAAAATTTTCTAGGAGCTTTCATATTAGACACAAATCTTAAAGTTTAGGTGATGTTAATCAATACTTAAACTAAAAAGTATAATGAATAGTAAATAAATAAATAAAAAGGGTTTTTAACCATTAACCTTTTATAATCTCATAAAATAGTAGGCTATTTGGATAGATCAGCTTTTCCTACCCCAAAATCATAGATTGCATGTCAAATAACTCATCTCAGGTTCTAAAATACACCCATTTCAAATATCAGATGGCGAAATCACCCCAAACAGGTCAGCAAGCAGCGAGGGGATCATGGGTTTGACGAGGCATCACCGAACTCGTCCGTACAACAGTCTGGCAGGCTGGTTTCTGCATTTTTTCCTGTACGTTTCTTTCAACTTTGAAAAATCATATCTCCTTCGTTATAACTCTGATTTAGGTGATTAAAAAACTAGATTGAAGCTAAATGAGTCTAGTTTTATATAAAAATATGTGAAAAATATAATAAAATATTTAATATAGTTTAAAGTAGGTCATTGTGAGCAACTGTCCCATAATCACTTGTTGGACAGCTACTGCTTCTGGAATTTTTAAAAATTTTCTACAACTTGAAATCTTATGAAATTTGGTGGAGTCAGGGTAAACTTGATGATGAACTCCTAAAAAAAAATAATAATAATATGATAACTAGAAGTACCCAAAATAGGGCATAGAATGGCCCTAGGACCGTATTCTGCCCTATTAGGGTAGAATTTGGTTAAGTACCAAATTGAATACTCAGTAAAATTAACTTGGATCACTTTAAATATAAACTATAAGATCCAAAATTAGTAGGACTGCTAACGCTATCTTACCTAAAAACCTAGGATCAAACTCTAAACCTGTTTGTTCTCAGGAACCCTTTGAAACTTTGTATTGGATTTAGACCGCGCGTCGGAAGTCCGATAGCGATGATCTTAGACCGTTAGGACCGCTTAGCTGGACTTGATAATCGTTTCAAAAATCAAGCCCAACCAATGCTCTGAGGCTTTTTCATTGAGCATGGAGCAGGGAGTGTGAGAAAGAGTGAAATTTATTTAAAATTAAATGTGATTTAAATAAATCTGGCACGTTTCGCTTGCGGGATCAGTATAAGAAATCAGACCATCGGAATCTAACCCAAATACACCCTCGGATCAGGAAACATTTCCCACTCAGGTCAATGTACTCAGAATCCCTGATCGAGTCTCCGTGACCGTTGAACTGAAACTGGTCCGCCAAGTGCGATCTGGGAACACTACTGGACTGAAAACTTCAGGGGAGCAGGATCCAATAACCATAAGCTTAAGTCCGACCGCGTTCAGCCAGGGGACCTCCCGAAACACTCTTTTGGATTGGAACAGTCCCGATTTGGTTATAACCCAAGTATATTTTGTTCCCAAGTCTGTTTAGGTTAGGTTTTAGCCTATATAAGGGCTTTAAACCCTCTCACAACCCTCCCATCCAAATTTTCTAGAAACCCTAGATAGAGAGAGAGAGAGAAAGTTAGAGATTTTGAGAAAGTAGTGGGAGAGAATTCCCGCCACTTGCTGCAGCTTTTGCACGTACCAAAGCACCGCACTCCAATCACTTTTCCGGTGATTTCCAACTCATTCCTAGGTAAGAAAACCCTATCCACTATCTTTTTTAAGGATTCTTTCGATTCAATAGCAAAGTAGCTTACGTATCTTGTGCATTAGGTTGCCGTTACGTCGTTGACGAAGGGTATATGTTCAATTCGAATCGATACACTTCTACGACAAAAGGTGAGGATTTTAGACGCTTAGATTAGCTGATTTCAAAGCTTTCAATGTCGTTTAATAGTAGATTATCGACGAGAACGCTGTTTGACATGTAGAACATGCTGTCCGTTTTCCATTTCGTATATGTACGGTAAATATGAGATTTAGAGTATTTTAGGTATTTATAGGAAATACGGTATATGTCCGTATTTTGCAAAAATGATTGACATGTTTATTTGTCGTGTTGTGATACTAGTTATGCGTGCATAATCTGTTTGGCGAAGAGATTCGCCCTTATGCGCACTTTGAGTCGACATACGCTATGTAGGCTAAAGTGTGTAGACTAAGTGTTTGTATAAATGTTTGTATTATTATGTATTGTGTAAATGGTGTTGTGAATTAGTTTTGAGATTGAATTCTCAATCAATATGCTGATGTATATGATTTCCCATGTTGGTTATATGTATTGGTTTCATTATATATGCGAAATGCATGTGTTGCTTGATTTGGGGCTATGCACTAGTCCAGGCAGTCGGTAATGGACTGAATTTCGTGGTTAGCTTCTATTCGCCACGAAGGACGTGTCGATGAACTAAAGTCGTGCTTTGAGTTGGTGGCAGTGGTTAGGCCACACGAAGTGTACTATGCACTTCATGTCGTTCGACTTGAGATGCACTCGTACTAGTCGAGCCCGTCAAGTAACCCGACTGGCCATTGTATGTTCACCATGTATGAGTCATAACTGCTTGAACCTAGGGTACTGAACTTACCATTAGAAACCCTGTTAACCATGGTACCTTGATCCATAAAGACTCATGAGCCTGGTATCGTGGTATGGGACACCGTGGTCGAGCTGTCGGCCTACGCTGGGGCCACAAATCTCCCCGTAGTGACCAGTGAGCACCCAGGCTCGTGAGCAGATTATGGTGGTATGGGACACTATATTCTTACTGTCGGCCTACATTGATAAGGTGATGGGGGAGCGGTGCAACGAGTGCGAGTAACAGCCTTGGCAGCCCTTTGTAGTGACCTCGAGCATTTTCTGAGTCTACGGGAGGCGATGACCCTTCCGTAGCGACAAGAGTACAAGTAGGCCTGTATTGATAAGGTGATGGGGGAGCGGTGCAACAAGTGCGAGCAACAGCCCTGACAACCCTTGCAGCGTCCTACTAATATAACATCGTATGAGATTACTAGGAGTGACGACCCTAGACAGGATCTGTGTTGGGATTGATATAAGCAAGGTACCCTAGTTTTCCAATCCTACTGTATGAAAATGACTAATAACAACCCGGTAATCATTATCCATATCGCATTGTATGTGCTTAGAAGATGTGGAGCACTGTGGGAAGAAAGCATGCCGCGGGCATAAGATGGTGCCGTATGAGGAAGTATGTCGGTGAGGGCATTCATCATGTCATTTCATGCATGCATTAACAATAGTATCTAGGAATGTTTGATTGTTTGCTTTACTATTAACGCGTGATTGATTTGATAACATGCTAATCTTTGCTCTATTATTCCACTGAGTTAGCTACTCACTCCCACGTTATGAGATGGTGTTCTGGACACCCACCAGTCCCTATTTTAGTTGTAGACGATGGCGCTGCTTATGAAGCGGAGATGGACTTGTATGATGATGAGGAGGACTTCTCCTCCGTGTTTTGATCGACGAGATTACAGGGAGGTTGATTAGATGCCTTGACACTTGTCATTTTATATTTTTAGAGCACTGATGTATATTCTTTTTTTCCATTTTTGGAGTACACATGTATTTAACTAACCTGGTAACATGTTCACACTCTGGAGACTTACAATCAATTATATATTTTATGTATTTATCACAGTCTTCCGCTTGCTAATTTAACTGTCTCTGGAGTATGATATGCTGTTTTGGCTTAGTCTCAATCTTGTTTAATTCCATTCTACAGACAACATACATTTATCATTACCTATGTTGCATAAGTGACGTTCTGAAACTCAGGAGTTAGGTTTCTACCCGACCCCCGATTTTCGGGATGTTACACTAAGAAATTTCAAGACCAGTCGTAAGTTTGTTGTAAATTTTTAGAATTTTTTATTAAGCCACAACCAGTCCTGGAGATTGCTCGACCGATCGTGTGAACAATGCACGATTCATTCACGACCAGTCGAAGGTGTGATTTTCTCACCTATAAATAGAGGATAAATTTTAGAGTTTAGTAACTCAATTCAAGTTAAATCAAGGCATCACTCTGAGAGATAAGTTAGTAATTTATTTAAGCTATCATGCTCATTTAATATTCTCTTTTTGTAGCTTTCGTTGTATTTAATTTTAAATTTTCTTATTCCAATTATATTTGAAAGAGGAATTGAGGTATTCTTAATTCTTGGAATTACAATCAAATCAAGCTAGCCCAAGTTATCTAAACTCTAAAATTAATTAAGAACCTAGAACCATTTTATATGTGAATATTGGACATTGATCTTCAACATTGAACTTCTACTCCAACTTGGTTCTTCCAAGATACAACAAAAGGAGAAATCCAGGTATTTTACATTTGTGTAAATCTTTTGCTTTAGTTTCTTTTGAGGTTGAGCTAGAAAAATCTCATTATTTTAATTATTTGAGGAGACCCAGAAAACTCAGAGTGAGGGGTTTTTTGAATTATGTAAAGCTCACTTGAAAGACACAATTATGAGGGTTTTAGGTGAATCTGAGCAAAACATATTTTAATAGTGAATGCTAATATCCACTGTGTGAGGATATTAAGAGTGGAGCAGTTGTGTGGCTATTATTTAATAGTTGGTGTACACATAGGTGAACCACTATAATTCTTTGTGTTTGGATGTAGTTTATTTTCTATATTTTTTATCATTCAATATTGTAGGATGTATTTGTGGATGTGAATGTAGTAATTTTTATGTTTCCAGCATTGTGGAGAATGTTCTAATAGTGTAGATTTCAATTCTTTCTATTTCATTTTTATTCCTCTTCAATTTGAGATATTGATACACAAACCGTTCTAGTACGGTTTTCCTACCATAAATTCTTAATTTTTGTGGTGTAAGGTTATCCTTAGAATAACATTTGTATCAACCTCTCAATACTAGAATTTTGAGGTTACTTTACTTTTTAGTATTGTGGTTTGTTTTAGGTGCTATCTTTCCTTTAATTTTTTATATTCCACTGTTATCATTTTAATTTGGCATAGTCCTATTCACACCCCCCCTCCCCTCTAGGACATATAGCTTAGCGTTTGCAGGTAAGGTCATACCCCATCTCAATCGATTATGTTACAGAGGGAGTCACGGCCTAATGGTATAAGGCACTCAGGCGCTCATGTTTTTCACTCAGTCTAGGTGTTGAGGTGTCTACAAGTACCATGAAGGTTTTGGGGCTTTCATCCAAAGATATCCCAAGTGCCCTAAATGCTCAAGTAACATTTTCGGAGTCCAAATCCATTCATCCACGATATGCCTGTGGAGGTTACGACCCTAATGAAGCAAGGGTGAATGGTAATCATACTATACAATGTCAGATGTACGAATCATACAAATAGCCATGCATCAGCCCAAGCATCCAACGTGCTCAAGAGGAAAAACACCATCTCTCACAATATCCTGCCAAATGACATAACAATGACTAATCATATCTCAACCAAGCATACATATGATGCACATGGGAGTGGGTCATGAAGATGAATAAAGATGCCAATGCGGTGAAGATGTACTCTCCTCCTAACTAGTAGGGTCTAGGTACTTAGAAAATTTCTTAAAAAGGAATACAACCTCTAGTGGGGGCACAATAGCCTAGGGTAGCCGAAGAGACTAAGATAGACAGTGACATGGGCCTAAATGATGAGAATGGGCTTAACAAGAGTCTATGGTGGACCTTTAACCACTCATTGATGCGAGTGGGCCTTTCATAGGGCCACAAATGTGGGCATCTAACCACCATTTATCCCAAGAAGGTACCCTAATAATCATTCTTCCAAGAATCAATGCCTATGGCTCGAGTACAATCATAGAAAGGAAATGGGCAGCTATATACATACCACATATATCACATCTTGGGCCTCAAATAAGTGGCCTAAGGCCTATATACATAACAAGGGTCCAAAGGGCAATATATGGCCCAAACCATGCCTAATATCATGGACCCAAAGGGAAGGTTAGGGCCCAATTATGAGGGCTACCAAGTCCATACATTGTGGTGGGCCTAGTGGGCAGCCCATTACTCCAGCACATGGGTGAGAGTCATATTCAAGATAGGCAAGTTGGGCATTACAACCTAGCTCAAGGATTTAGTTGATTTGGTGGGAATCCAAGGTCCCAACTACTTATGCATTCCAGTTGACTAGCTCAACAGAATATCATGGAGAATATAGTCCAAGAATCCACTGGGCCTATGTAGAAAGTTCCATCCCATTTGGGCCTACAAGTAGTCCAAAAATCTGGTTCAACTAGGGTCCTCATAATCTAACCAAAGTGGGCCTCTCAAAGCACTAATGAAGCCCAATTTTTTTTAAGAATAGAAACATGAAACATTCCCACAAGTATTCTCAATATGGTGGGCCCCACACCCTTAAAATTTCATCCATAAATAATGCACATTTATAAGGCAACAAGCTGGATTTTCAGCCCACCAACTACCTAGGCCTGCTGAGGTCTAGAAACTGGTAATAATCAAGTGATTAAAACTTTCAGGGTGACTAGCAACATACACAGGGGGTCCCCACCACCTGGGAAGTGAACATATATCACATAAATCAAGTGGGCCTTATTACAAGACTAAAAGTCCATCTACTTCCCCACAGAAGTGGGCGTCCCACTAGGGGTGGGCGGTCCAATGGGTTGGACGGCCTGGCCCACACCAAGTTTAAGGTGGGCCCCACCATTGACATCCCACTTAAGGGTGGTCCACGTCCAAGTGGGACACACCAGATGGATGAACACATGAATGAAACATTACATCATGGTGGGCTCTAGGAGGGTGGGACAGTCGGCCCATGCTAGACGTCCACCACCATGGGACATCTAGCATGGTTATTGTCCAGCCGTGTTTTCTCAAATTTCTGGTGGTCTGGATGTCCCATAATCATGTCAGGTGAGTCCTAGTAACGGTGGGCCACCATAGGAATTAGTTTCAAAATTTATTATAGATGCTAAGTATTTTAAAAAAAAGGACAATAATACATCCAGAAAAATCTGGTGGTGCAGAAATTTCTGTTGTACCCATGTTTGGTACCACATGGGGTGGGCCTAAGCTTGTCCAAACCCCTAGAAAATAGGTGGGAAAGATGATCCCATGTATTTCCAGAAAGTGGGGTCCACTAGAGTGGCCCACTTACTCCAAGAATCAAGGTAAGAGTGCTCATTCCTAACATACAATGTTGCTGAACTGTCCAGAAATTTTTGGATAGTTAGCCCACTTTGGCCCATCCCATGGGACTCAATCATGGAGTATGATGTGAGCTCTATTCCTCATCGGAGTGGGGTCCACACACTACAAAACCTCAAGGAAATTTGGGAGAAAGGCATGCAAACAGTCCCAAAATTAGCTCAAAAGTCATGTTTCCAAATGGGCTTGAAATCTGGACAGCAACATATACTATCCATATTTCTGTTCATATTAATAATTCAAAGGGTTTTATACCCTGATCCATTAAGGGGGTCCACCTAGATAGGTTAGAAAAATTTCAGACCCATTAGTACACCAAAACTTCCATGAAAAACCATGTTTGGAGGCCACCCAACCCATGCATGTGATGGTGGGCTTGGATGTCCAGCAAGGTGGGCCTGGACGTCCTATCTTCTTGATGGATCTGAGATGTTGCTGACCACCATAGAGGGCCACACATATCTAGAAATAAATAGAAGAAAATGGAGAGAAAGATAGAGAAGGAGAGAGATCTGGCCATTGGTGGAAAGTTCCGCCACTCATGAACCTTCCACCTACAATTTACACCATCTACTACCTTTATCTATTACATGCAAGCTATTACAAGGCAAGAAAATTTGTTGGTGGTAGGGACACCATCCCCACCATGAATGCCAGGTCTAGATGACCTATGTGATACTAAAATGCAGAGGAAATGCATCATGGTAGGTGCATGGAGAATGGCCCACCATGGAAGGAAATGTGCAAGATCTAGGCCCATGGCCTTCATTCTAGGAGCCATGTAAGACCTCGACCATGGATTGGTGGGTCCTACATGCTTCCATGCAAGTAACAAAAGGAAAGGGAGAAGAAGGAAAGAAGAAACATCTACATGTTGCACCCACCTCCAAGGGAGCCTTCAAAACTCCAAGAGCTAGGTCCTAGGCTTCAATGGAGAAGTTTAGATGGTGTTTAGAAGGTTGGATTTTAGGGAGAGGGTGGGACATTTCTAGCAATGGAATAGGGAGATGAGAGAATAGGAAGGAGAGAGAGAGAGAGAGAGAGAGAGAGAGAGAGAGAGAGAGAGAGAGAGAGAGAGAGAGAGGAGGGGGGGAAGGGAGGGGTATATCTAAGTAATGATGAGTTTTTAGGATAAAGGGTTGCTTGAGGAAGAGAACTAGCATGGGGTAGGGAGAAAATCCATCATTGTGTTTTCTTTTTAAGAAATAATCATAGCTAGCTATAGAATAGGCCATGATGGAGGGTAGGTAGCATAGGAAAATGAGCACTAGGTGGGGCCCACATGGGGAAACATGCCCATGGATCTAGGTGGGTCCCACATGCATGAACAAGGGCCAAGAATGGTGTGGCCACTAACTTTATATGTACATATCAAAATTGAGCATGAGACATGGTGTTGGAACCGCAGCACCGATGTGGTCGCAATGGCATAGGTTTCGAGTCGATCCGGGTCGGGTCTGCATGACCAGACTTAAGGATGACCACAAACACTATCCACAAGTCACGGGTCGCTGAGATTCGACCAGTAGGACTGTGGGGCCTAAAGGAATGAAATGGATACTCGAGTAAGGTCTTACATCTCTCCCCACAAGTAAAAAAATTTCGTCCTCAAAATTTCCAAATCCAGAACAAAAGGAAATGCACAAAATCTTCATATATATCTCAATCATCAATCACAAGAGAAGGCAATATGTAAGGCAATACAAGCAATCAATCAACAAACAAATGGGGATAGCACTCTCGAATCTCTGCTTCGCACTCCTAAGATGCCTCTGCCTCCGAATGATGACCCTACTGAACCTTCACCAGGGGAATGACTTTGGTCCTGAGAACCTGCTCATTCCGATCAAGGATACGAATACGCTGCTCAATGTAAGCATCCTCATGGACCTCAAAGGGTTGCCAATCAATCACAAGAATAATGTTCAATCCACTCTTCTGCGACATTGATACATAAAAAACGTCATGGATATCGGATAACTCAAAAGGTAAAGCGAGTCGATAGTCCACAATGCCTACGTGCCCGATAATCTTAAAAGGTCCAATGAATTTTGAGGCAAGCTTACCCTTTGCTCCAAATTGAATCATGCCTTCTATAGGTGAGAGCTTGAGGTATACCATGTCCCCAACTACAAACTTGAGGGGGTGATGCCGAAGATCAATAAAACTTTTTTGCTGGCTCTGAACTATGCGCCTCCTCTGCCTGATAATATCAACAATCTCTGATGTCTGCTGCAGTTGCGCTCACTTATAACTACTGAGACTACTCAGGGGTCTCAGAAACTGGCTGACAGGTCTGCAGAGTAGCAGTGATAGCCTGCATCATCTGTTGGAAATGCTCGGCTCTAGCTAGGATCATAGGAAATGCGAGGGTAGCACTGGCCTCAGTCGGAGGCACAGGTGAGGTGGGAGCTTATAGAACAGGAACGACGGGTTTCGGTAGGGGAACAGGCGCTACAGATGCTGGAATCACAACCTCAAGAATAGGGTCCACAATAGATAGAGTAGGATGTGCTCAGGTCACTCGAGCACCTCGAGCACCACGGGCTCCTTTACCTCTCATGTCATGACCACAGGTCCCTCGTTGGGGCGGCATCATCTACAAAACAACAAGGACGATGGATGTATTGAGATCAGAACCATGAAGGCTCAAACAGAAACACGGGAAATGCACTTGGGACACAACTTGTCCTAAGCCCGCAGCAGATATGTGATGTCGTCCTAAGTTATTTCATAGGTTACTAATTATGCTTTGATACCAAATAACTATCACGTCTCAGATTTAGTGACCGAAACTTACAAGAATCTCGATAGCCGATTCTGGTGCCGACACCCCAAACAAGGAAGATTAGTAACCTTATCCTCAGCTCCTGGCACCCATTAACAAGGAAGATTTCTATAACATAATTTGATTCATGAAGAGCGTGCCCAAGATCATAACATAGTAACCACAGAAAGTAACCACGGGAACACATCACAAAATCCACTAAGAATTTAAAACTTTGATATAAGGCACATGGCTCAAAGGGAAATACATAAATAAAATAAGGGAAATCTCCAAAAGGTCCTGGGCATGCTTCAATGCCCCTCCTTAGCTACGGTTGCTGCCTAGAACCTCCTACATTCTTCAATTATGCATAAGCTAATGGAAATCTTAGAGGGCGGTGTAAGTGTGTGTAATACCAGTTCAGGGAAAGAAATACCAGAGAATTCGGAATGTGGCATGAAATGAATATCATTGATGCTAATAACCATACAATTGTTATGCTATACCAAGCATGAATGCAGTAAGCTGTACCAAGGCTATGTTATGCAACATATGAGTACTGGGTGCCATACCAATGGGATGGACAAAAGGCCTACATAGCTAATGCCATATGCGAGTGCACTTTTGATCATGTCATTCCTTGTATCCAGTCCATATATCCATACAGTTCCACTCTAGAGAAACCACTGGGTTCAAATACACTATCAGCCGACTTTCACTCTCCTAGTCGCACAATCTGACGAGCATAAGAGACCTCACTACCTGCCTGTAGACAACTAATCACCAGCAAGGTTTGATAGTAGCAGACCCATTCACGAGCTAGTCAAACTCAGGCTAACAATTTCCCCCTCACTCAGGTGGGTAAGGCGACACCACATCTCAATCAACCACGTTACAGTGGGAGTCATAGCCTAATGGTATAAGGCACGCAGGCGCTATGTTTTCCACTTGGTCTAGGTGTTGAGATGTCTCCTGGTACCATGAAGGTTTAGGGGCTTTCACCCAAGGACATCCTAAGTGCCCTAAATGCTCAATTAACATTTTTGGAGTCCAAATCCAGCCATCCATGATATGCCTGTGGAGGTTATGACCCTGGTGAAGCGAGGGCGAATGCTATTCATACCATACAATGTCAGATGCATGAATCATACAAACAGCCATGCATCAGCCCAAGCATCCAATGTGCTCAAGAGGGGAAACTCCATTTCTCACCATATCTTGCCAAATGACATAACAATGATCAATCACATCTCAACCAAGCATGCATATGATGCGTATGGGAGTGGGTCATGAAGATAAACAAAGATGTCAGCGTGGTGAAGATGTACTCTCCTCATAACCAGTAGGGTCTAGGTACTTAGAAAATTTCTAAAAAAGGAATAAAACCTTTAGTGGGAGCTCAATAGACTGGGGTAGCCCATGAGACTAAGATAAACAGTGACATGGGCCTAAATGATGAGAATGGGTCTAATAAGAGTCTATGGTGGACCTTTAACGACTAATAGATGCGAGTGGGCCTACCATGGGGCCGTGGGCATCTAACCACCATTTATCCCAAGAAGGTATCCCAATAATCATTCTTCCAAGAATCAAGGCCTGTGGCCTGAGTACAATCATACAAAAGAAATGGGTAGCTATATACATACCTCATATATCACATGTTGGACCTCAAAAAAGTGGCCCAAGTCCTATATACATAACAAGGGTCCAAAGGGCAATACAAGGCCCAAACCATGCCTAATATCATGGGCCCAAAGGGAAGGTTAGGGCCCAATTATGAGGGCCACCAAGTACATACATTGTGGTGGGCCTAGTGGGTAGCCCATTACTCCAACACATAGGGGAGAGTCATATTCAAGATAAGCCAGTTAGGCCTTACAACCTAGCTCAAGGATTTTGTTGATTTGCTGGGCAACCAAGGGCCCAACTACTCATACATTCCAGCCCACTAGCTCAACACAATATCATGGAGAATACAACCCAAGAATCCAATGAGCCTATTTAAAAAGTTCCAGCCCATTTAAGCCTACAAGGAGTCTAAAAATCTAGATCAACAAGGGTCCTCATAATCTAACCAAAGTGGGACTCTCAAGGCATTAATTAAGCTCAAAAATTTGATGAATAGAAGCATGAAACATTCCCACAAGTACTCTCAATATGGTGGGCCCCATACCCTTAAAAGTTTAGCCATAAACAATGCACTTTTATAAGGCAACAAGCTGGATTTTCAGTCCACCAACTTCCTAGGCCTGTTGAGGTCCAGAAATTGTTAATAATCAAGTGAATAAAATTTTCAGGGTGACTATCAACATACATAGGGGGCCCACCACATGGGAAGTGGGCATATATCACATAAATCAAGTGGGCCTTATTACTGGACTGAAAGTCCGGCAACATCCCCACAGAAGTGGGCGTCCCACTAAGGGTGGGTAGTCCAATGGGCTGGATGGCCTAACCCACACCAAACTCAAGGTGAGCCCCGCCATGGACGTCCCACTTAGTTGTGGGCCACTTCCAAGTGGGCGACACCAGATGGATGGATGCATGAAGGAAACATTACATCATGGTGGGCTCTAGGAGGGTGGGACGACCGACCCATGTTGGACGTCCACCACCATGGGACGTCCAGCATGATTGTTGTCCAGCCGTGTTTCCTCAAATTTCTGGTGGTCTGGATGTCCCACAATCATACAAGGTGAGTCCCATCAAGGGTGCACCACCATAGGAATTATTTTAAGAATTTATTATACATGCTAAGTATTTTTTTTTTTTTTTAAAAGGACAACAATACATCCAAAACAATCTATTGGTGCAGAAATTTCTGTCGTCCCCATGTTTGACACCACATGGGGTGGGCCTAAGCTTGTCCAAACCCCTGAAAAATAGGTGGGAAGGATGATCCCACATATGGATAGCAAGTGGGGCCCACTAGAGTGGCCCACTTACTCCAAGAATCAAGGTAAGAGTGCTCATTCCGAACATACAATGTTGTTGAACTGTCCAGAAATTTATGGACAGTTAGCCCACTTTGGCCCATCCCCTGGGCATCAATCATGGGGGAAATGATGTGAGCCCCATTCCTTATCAGAGTGGGGTCCACACATTATAAAATCCCCAAGCATGCAAACAGTCCCAAACATTAGCTCAAAAGTCATCTTTCCAAATGGGCCTGAAATTTGGACAACAACATATATTGTCCATATTTTGGTCCATATAAATTATTCAAAGGGTTTTATACCCTGATCCATCAAGTGGGGTCCACCTAGATAGGTTAGAAAAATTTTAGACCCATCATTATACTACCAAAACTTACATGAAAAACCATGTTTAGAGGCCACCCAACCCATGCATGTCATGGTGGGCATAGATGTCCAGCAAGGTGGGCCTGAACGTCCCATCTTCTTGATGGATCTGAGATGTTACTGACCACCTTAGTGGGCCACACATCTCCAAAAATAAATAAAATAAAATATAGAGAAAGAGAGAGAAGGAGAGAGATCCTTCCATTGGTGGAAGGTTCCGCCACTCATGAACCTTCCACCTACAATCTACACCATCCACTAACTTTATCTATTACATGCAAGCTATTACAAGGCCAGAAAATTTTCTGGAAGTTGGGACACCATCCCCACTATGCATGCAAGGTCTAGATAACTAAGTGATGTTAAAATAAAGAGGAAATGCATCATGGTGGGTCCATGGAGAATGGCCCACCATGAAAGGAAATGTGCAAGATCTAGGCCGATGGCCTTCATTCCAGGAGCCATGTAGGACCTCTACCATGGATTGGTGGGTCTTACATGCTTCCATGCATGTAATAAAAGGAAGGGGAGAATAAGGAAAGAAGAAACATCTAAATGGAACACCCACCTCCAAGGGAGCCTTTAAAAATCCAAGAGCTAAGTCCTAGGCTTCAATGGAGAAGTTTAGATGGTGGAGATGGTGTTTAGAAGGTTGGATTGGGAGAGAGAAGACGGAGATGTTGCTGGATTTTGGGGAGAGAGTGAGATGTTTCTAGCCATGGAAGTGGGAGATGAGAGAATGAGAAGGAGAGAGAGAGAGAGAGAGAGAGAGAGAGAGAGAGAGAGAGAGAGAGAGAGAGAGAGAGAGAGAGAGGAGAGGAGAGGGAGGGGTATATCCAAGCAATGATGATTTTTTGGGGGAAAAGGTTTCTTGGGGAAGAAAACTAGCATGAGGTAGGGAGAAAATCCATCATTGGGTTTTCTTTTTAAGAAATAATCATAGCTAGCTATAGAATAGGCCATGATGGAGGGTGGGAAGCATGGGGAAATGAGCACTAGGTGGGGCCCACATGGGAAAATGTACCCATGGGTCTAGGTGTGTCCCACATGCATGATCAATGGCCAAGAATGGTTCGGCCACTATCTTAAGATGTTCATGTCAAAATTATGCATGAGACGCGACGTTGGAACTGCAGCGCTAATGCGTCGCAATGTCATAGGTTGCGAGTCAATCTGGGTCGGATCTGCATGATCATACTTAAGGATGATCACAAACGCTATCCACAGGTCGCGGGTCATCGAGATTCGACTGGTAGGACCGCGAGACCTAAAGAAACAAAATGGATACTCGGGTAGGGTCTTACACCGGCAAAACTTGAGATCGTCAACAAGCGAAGCAAACACGTCTGATTACCAATCGCATTAGGGACAACCTTCTACTAGGATGGTCAAACCCCCTGCTATGCGAGGAGTATAAAAGTGACCTAGCCATCCAAAGTTCCTGGTGGTACTAAAGAATCTGACTATAACTCAGAAGCGCCATTGGTAGAGAAATATGGCCGCGATAAGAAAAGAAAGAAAAGAGAGTAAAATCCCTTCTCGACTGTAACCCAAGTAAACACACCCATTCTGGAAAGTTCCCTCACTAGAGGAACAGGTAGTAGTAAACATAGTGGAAGCTATTTCTTTACCTATTAATCCTGAAGAAGATAGTGATGACAACTTTTTGGATTATTTTAGCGAGGATTGCTTCCCCACAAAGGAATGGCTTCCTGGTGAATTCACGTCCACCGTAGACATGCCAAGGGATATAATGACCGATTTATTGATTGACCCTAGATTGAATGGAACCCTAGTCAGACTGATGAGATCGAGTCTGATATACTAGGGGAGCAAGGTTTCGGTAATTGCATTGTGTTTGGTTTGTTTCCATAAATTGTATTTCATTGCAACTTATATTTCAACCCAGTTGGATGGATGCCTTGTTACTAGGATTTTAGTGGACAATGGGGTAGTAGTAAATTTGTTTCAAAAAAGAATGATGGCCAAGTAAGGGATAATTGCATCAAATTTGATCCCATTTGAAGTAACTGTCAGCAATTTTGCTAGCCATGTTAACAATACACATGGTGTTCTATCGGTCTTTTAGCACCATTCTTTGTAGTTGACACTTCGTCAAGCTACAATGCCCTATTAGGGAGAGATTGGATTCATTCTTTTGCATGCATCCCATCCTCTCTCCATTAGTTTGTCATATTTTGGAATTAGAATAAGGTCAAACTTGTCTTGGCTGATAACTACCCTTTTCTAGCCACATCGAATGCCAATGAAGCTTATTATTATGGTGAGGAAATAGGGCCCATCAGGTTCACCGGAAGGAATTAACATGGACGATTGACCAGTACTTCAATAACGAAGAATCTAGATAGCATAGTTTAGGCTATGCCTGTCATGCCCCGAAATTCGACACTTGGTGATATCCGACCCTAATTCCATACTCGAAGACATGACTTATGTTTTGTTTATTTACATTTCATAAGCCACACATATATTGACAAGATGATTCTCATTCATAAAATATAACCATCTAAAAATTAAATAATCAAACATTTATTTAAAGAAGAATAAAATATCCATGTTCAGACTATTCAAGATTATCACCAAACACATGTCATCGCCACGCTATCATACTATACTTATTGTTCATTACAACTTATTTAGAAAATGTTAAAGAATTGAAAAATAAATCTAAATATAAAAGAAAATCTCTTTAAGTTCCTCCATGAGTAAAACCCCAATAGGGTAAGCTGCGAAGCCTATTAATTAATCTCAATACAGGTTTCAAAATTAACCTCGTATAATTTGAATAAAGTGTACTTAAAAGATACAATACTTATTTAGGTAAAGCAACAGATGAAGATATTAATAAATAATATTTTTTAATGTAAACTCCGAGATGATGAATGTAAATCAACATATGCTATAATCTACAATAACAAGTGCAGTTTATTCTTTTTAACACTAGGGCCATTTTACACTAGTTGGCCAACACCCTCGTCAATACCACACCTAGCCTAGCAATGGGAACCTCTTGCGTAACATACTCACTCATCCAAAGGGCACTCGGTGAGGGACTCATTTATACGTTAACTGGTTTGACTACTACCCTACTGAACCGATAGCAGGAACCTTTTGCAATCTTGTTATGCTCACCCACCGAAAGGGTACGGTAGAAGTTCCAAGTGGTACCGGTTGGGATTCTGAGACTTTCAACCCAAGGGTCTAAGTTGCCCCACCTATTTAACATTTAGGGATTTTTAACCCAGAGGATTTAATTGGCCTACCTATTTTCTGGCATTTCATAATTATTTCAATAATGCATGATTTTAATATTGCATGAATCTTTCAATGATGCATGATTTTAATATTGCATGAATCAAATATTTCTAAAAATCTTCAATCACTGTTCTTAGATCAATCCGTAATACTTGATGTATAAAATTTATGAAACTAAAAATAAAATTTTTAATCAATGTAAATTGTCCATACATGATTAAAGTTCTACAAAAAAAATAAACATGTAACGTAATCTATTAGATCTTGATTAAAGTTCTATGGAAAAAAGGAAAATAATAATAATAAACATGCAACGTGCTTATTAGATCTAAGAGTTTAGAAATTTATATATGAACTCAAGATTTTTGCAATAATTCTAACAAAACAAAGTCAAATTATTTTTTTTGAATTTTTAATGTAGGATTAACAATAAGACAATATAAAACATGAATTAAGGCATGTTAAAATAATAACAACCGATATAATAAAAAAAATTTAAATAACATTTTTTAGAAGCATGGTAAGTAATTACTTTAAAAAAATCTAAGATGGTAAAGATTAATTATAAGCACAAATGAAAAAACAAATATATATATATATATATATATATATATATATATATATATATATATATATATATATATATATATATAAACTTTTTTATTTTATAAATATCAAGTGAGAGATACTTTTTTTTCTTCTCTCTCTCACTCTCTCTCTCTTCCTTTTTATCTTTTTTTTCTTCCTCTCTCTCTCTCTCTCCCCTCACGTTACACACCCCACCTCCCTTCCTTTGCTTCCATATTTATACCATCCTTAAAGCACAAGCATCACATGTGCACATTCAATGTTCTTTAAGTTTATTTTAACTTCAGTTTCTATCTTTAAAAACCATGTTTTTTTTTTTTTTTTTTTACTTTCTTTTAATTTAAACACCATGCACAAGTCTAGTGTAAGGTTATTCACACATGTGCCATGCATTGAACACATGCCATGTGCATGGCACATGTATGTGAGGTGTGGTTATGATGGGTGTGCATTGTGTATGGTTTGTGATGCATAATAGGTATGTATGTGATGTGTTTGGTACATGTGTGTGGTTGTGATGTAGTCAATGATGCATAAATGTATGATGTAGATGGATGGATGGATCGAAGTATACGTAGTTAGACGGGTAGATATATGGTGTAAGACCCCGTCCATTCCATTCCATACTATTTTCTATGTCTACGCCCTTGGGGTGACCTGAACTAGCCGTGCATAGTGCACACCCAACTGACCAAAACCCCAAGGCTTCGAAACCTATTTCATATTGACTGCCACATCCCAGCGATCAGGGAGGTACCACTGTAATGTCCTGAAAATCGGAGGTCATGTAAAAACCCAACTCTCGAATTCCAGATCATCACTTATGCAACAATTATGCTTATGATTCAATGTTGTCTGAGTTAGTGCATTAACATGAGTGAGATTATACCAAAACTGCAATTCATACTCCAGATCCAATGATAAAACGCAAGCGAAAGACTGAAAGATATATATATCACTGTATGCAAAACAAAATAATCTCGAACTGTCTCCAAAGTATGAATATAACTCTGAGTCACAAATACATATAATAAACCAAAATCAAAGGTCACATGATAGTCTAACTAGTAAAAATCCCACTGATCTAGGCCACCTATGCGAAGCCATTGAAAAACTGCATGTACGAGAACTTGTCCTGGTGCTCATAGTAGTCTGGCTCCTCCTCCTGAATCGCCTCATAACCTGCATCTAAGACAGAGTCTGGTAGGTGTTGCAAGCACTGTTCCATAACGTGGGAGTGAGTGATCAACTCAGTGGAATCATAGAGTAAAGATTAGCACGTTATCAAATCAATCACGCGATAATAGTAAAGCAATCAATCAGACATTCCTAGGTACTTTTATTAATGCAAGTATGAGATGCAGTAATGATGCATGCCCTCACCGACATACTCCCTCATGCGACACCATCTTATGTCTATGGCATGCTTTCTTCCCACAGTGCTCCACATCTTCCAGGCACATGTAGTGCGATGTGGATATGATTATCGAGTTGTTATTAGTCATTTCAAATAGCAGGATTGGGAAACTAAGGTACTTCCCTTATATCAATCCCAACACAGATCCTGTCTAGGGTCATCACTCCTTGTAATCTCATATGATGGTATATTTTTAGGTCACTGCAAGGGCTGTCAGGACTGTTGCTCGCACTCGTTGCATCGCTCCCCCATCACCTTATCAATACAGGCCTAGTTGTACTCTTGTTGCTACGGAAGGGTCGTCGCCTCACGTAGACTCAAAATACGCTCGAGATCACTACAAAGGTCTCGTCACCAATCAGAGTAGGCCGACAGCTCGAATGTAGTGTCTCATACCACCACAATCGGCTCACGAGTCTGAGGTGCTCACTGGTCACTATGGGGAGGTTTGTGGCCCCAGCATAGGCCGACAGCTCGACCACGGTGTCCCATACCACCATGCCCAGCTCATGAGTCTTAATGGATCAAGGTACCATGGTTAACAAGGTTTTCACTAGAAAGTTTAGTACCCTGGGTTCAAGAGTTATGACTAATACAAGGTGAACATACAATGGTCAGTCGGATTGCTTGACGGGCTCGACTAGTACGAACGCACCTCAAGCTGAACGACATGAAGTGCATAAAACACCTCATGTGGCGTAACCATTGCCGCCAACCAAAGCACGACTCGCGTTCATCAATGCGTCCTTCATGGCAAATAGAAGCCAACCATGAATTCAAATCTATTACCGACTGCCTGGACTAGAGTATAGCCCCAAGCACTTGTAATCTACATCAAGGACCATATGAGAGTGACAGAAATGAAGCACAAATAATCCAAGCATGTTACAACATGTTATACATATAACATAAGAAAATCAACCAAACATGAGCATTTCATACGTATAAAGAAATCAATTCAATATAACAAACATGGAGGAAATCATGTGCATCATCATATTAGTTGAGAATCTAATCTCAAAACTAATCTACAACAACATTTACTCAATACTTACTAATACATACTTTTATATAAACACTTAGTCTACACACATTTGTCTACATAGCGTATGTCGATCCAAAGTGTGCATTAGGACGAATCTCTTCGCCAAATAGATCATACACACCTAACTAATATAATAACACGACAAATACACATGGCAATCATTTCAGTAAAATACGGACGTATACAATATTTCCTATAAATACCTAAAATGCCCTAAATCTCATATTCTCCGTACGTAATCGAAATGGAAAACAGACAGCATGTTCTACAGGTCAAACAGCGTTCTTGTCGATAATCCACTATTAAATGACATTAAATGGTTTGAAAATAGTTAACCTAAGCATCTAAAATCCTCACCTTTCACCGTAGAAGCGTATCGAATCGAATAGGAACTCTACGCTTCGACAACGTCGATATGACGACCTAATTCACAAGCTAAGTCAGCTACTTCGCTACTTGTATCGATGAAATCCCTAAA
Source organism: Magnolia kwangsiensis (assembly GCA_037074715.1). Classification (NCBI taxonomy): domain Eukaryota; kingdom Viridiplantae; phylum Streptophyta; class Magnoliopsida; order Magnoliales; family Magnoliaceae; genus Magnolia; species Magnolia kwangsiensis. Next base: position 129,305,642 of record CM073572.1, on the reverse strand, counting down.
ACAGGTTGAGGTGTAACACTCCAGATTTTTACCAACCTGGGATTAGACGTCCTTAGGCAATGGGTCAACCAACCGGATTTTTGCCAACCTGGGATTAGACGTCCTTAGGCAATGGGTCAACCAAAACACCTTGGTAACCGCTCAGAACCCAATTCCATAGCCAAATAAATCACTTAGGATTAATTCCTTTAGAAACTAAGCATAAGTTAGCTAGCGCTACGCTGGAGTAGCTGTGAAATTGTCCCTGACCACTTTAAATATGTTCTACAAGACCCAAAACTTGTAGAATCGTTAATGCTACGTTACCCTAAAATCTAGGATTAAACTCTAAACCGGTTTGTTCTCGGGAACCCTTTGAAACTTTGTATTGGATCTAGACCGCGCGTCGAAAGTCCGATATCTACCATCTTAGACCGTTATGACCGCTTGGCTGGACTTGACAATCATTTCGAAAATCAACGTCAACCGACGTTCAGAGGCTATTTCATTGAGCTTGGAGTGAAGAGAGTGAGAATAGGGTTAGATTTGGAAATTTTAATTCAAATCTGGCACGTGACTTGGCGCATTATTATTAAGCGTTCTGACCGTCAGAATTCAGCCAAATTACACCCTCGGATCAGGAAAAATTTCTCTTTCATATCATGAGACTTGTAGACCTGATCTGATGACCGCTGAATTGAAATTGGACCGCCACGTGCGATCTGCGAACTCTGCCGGACTGAAAACTTAATGTGTGCTAGATCCAGTATGCATGAGCTTAAGTCCGACCGCGTTCGGCCAGGGGTCCTCCAGAAATGCTCTTTTGGACCAGAACAGCCCCGAATTGGTTAGACCTTAAGTAAATATTGTTCCCAAGCCTAATTTGGAAAGAAATTAGGTTATATAAGGGCTTTAAACCCTCACTTCTCTCACCCATCCAAATTTTTTAGAAAGCCTAGCAAGAGTGAGAGAGAAAGTAAGAGTTTGTGAGAGAAGGTGGGAGAGATTTTCCTGCCACCTGCTGCTGCTGTTGCACGTGTTTAAGCGACGTATTTCAATCACTTTGTTGGTGATTTCGACGCTTTTCTAGGTAAGGAAAACCCTAACCATTTGCTGATTTAGCAATTCGTCGATTCCATTAGCGATGTAGCTTATGTAGCTTGTGTATTAGGTCGCCTGTACGCCATTGACGAAGCGTATATGCTCCGTTTGAAACGATACACATATAAAGTGAAAGGTGCGGATTTTAGACACTTTGATAGGCTGTTTTCAATGCTTTCAATGTCGTTTAATAGTAGATTATCGATGGCAACGCCGTTTGACATGTACAACATGCTGTCCGTTTTCCGTTTCATAAACATATGAAAAATATGAGATTTAGGGCATTTTAATCATTTGTAGGAAATACTGTAAATATCCATATTTTGCTGAAATGATTAACATGGATTTTTGTCGCAATAGGATATTAGGAATGCATCCATAATCAGTTTGGCGAAGAGATTCGCCCAAATGCGCACTTTGAGTCGACATACGCTATGTAGACTAAAGTGTGTAGTCTAAGTGTTTGTATAAATGTTTGTATTAGTATGTATTGAGTAAATGGTGTTGTGTATGAGTTTTGAGATGGAATTCTCAAGTAATATGCTGATGTAAACGATTTCCATCATGTTGGCTATATATATTGATTTCATTGTTTATATGAAATGCATGTGTGGGATTATTTGCTTAAGTTGTATGTTATAACACGTGTCAACATGCTTGTATTGTTTATATTCATTCCTACTACTCTCATTTGCTTACTGATGTTGTTTACAAATGTTTGGGGCTATGACCTAGTTCAGGCAGTCGGTAATGGATCGAATTCGTGGTTAGTTTCTATTTACCATGAAGGACGCGTCGATGAACGCGAGTCGTGTTTGGAGTTGGAGGCAGTGGTTAGGCCATGCGGAGTGTTTCACGCACTTCATGTCGTTCAACTTGCGATGCGTTCGTGCTAGTCAAGCCCGTCAAGTAACTCGACTGACCGTTGATTGTTCACCCTGTATGAACCATAACTACTTGAACCTAGGGTACTGAACTTACCGTTGAAAATCCTGTTAACCATGGTACCTTGATCTATAAAGACTCATGAGCCGAGCATGGTGGTATGGGACACCGTGGTCGAGCTGTCGGCCTACGCTGGGGCCACAAACCTCCCCGTAGTGACCAGTGAGCACCCTACTCTGAGCAGATTATGGTGGTATGGGATACTATATTCTTGCTGTCGGCCTACACTGATCAGGTGACCAGCCCTTTGTAGTGACCTTGAGTTTATCCTGACACCGCATGGGGGCGACGAGTCCTGATGCAATCTTAAGGATAATTAGGCCTGTATTGATAAGGTGATGGGGGAGAGGTGCAACGAGTGAGAGCAACAGTCCTGGCAGCCCTTGCAGCGACCTACAAATATAAGATCGTATGAGATTGCTAGGAGTGATGACCCTAGATAGGATCTGTGTTGGGATTGATATAAGTAAGGTACCCTAGTTTCCCAATCCTGCTGTATGAAAAGGACTAATAATAACTCGGTAATCATATCACCATCACATTGCATGTGCCTGGAAGATGTGGAGCACTATGGGAAGAAAGCATGCCGCGGGCGTAAGATGGTGCCGTATGAGGGAGATCGTCGGTGAGGGCATCCATCATGTCATGTCATATTGCATTAACAACAGTATTTAGGAATGTTTGATTAATTACTTTACTATTATCGCATGATTGATTTGAGAACCTGCTAATCTTTGCTCTATTATTCCACTGAGTTGATCACTCACTCCCACATTACGGGATGGTGTTTCCGGACACCCACCAGTCCCTATTTTGGTTGCAGATGATGGCGCTGCTTGAGAAGCGGAGCTGGACTTGATGATGATGAGGAGGATCCCTCCTTTATGCGTGTTCTGATTGACGGGATTACAGGGAGGTTGATTAGATGTCATGACACTTGTCATTTTATATTTTTAGAGCACTCATGTATATTCTTTCTTTCTCTTTTGAGGTATACATGTATATGTTTAACCTGGTAACATGTTCACACTTTGGAGACTTACAATCAATTATATATTATATGTGTGTATCACAGTCTTCTGCTTGTTAATTTATGTCTCTGGAGTATGATATGCTGTTCTGGCTTAATCCCACTCATGTTTAATACATTAACACAGACAACATTCAATCATACATATTTATGTTGCATAAGTGATGTTCTGAAACTCGGGAGTGGAGTTTTTACTCGACCCCCGATTTTCAGGATGTTACATGAGGTTAGGGTTTTCTTACCTAGAATGAAGTCGGAATCACCAGAGGAGTGATTAGAACACGGTGATTAAGTACGTGTAGAAGCCGGATCGAATGCCAGGAACTTTCCCCTACAACTCTCACAGAATCTCTCTCTTTTCTCTCTTCCCTTTTCAAGGGTTTTTGCAAATTCGTATGGGAGAGATGTGAGAGGGTTTAAGGTCCTTAAATAGGTTAGAAAGTCACCTATTTAGACTTTAAACGAAGGTATACTTAGGTTATAGCCAAATCGGGTCTTTCCCGATCCAAAAGAGCATTTCTAGAGGTCCCCTGACTGAATGCGGTCGGACTTAAGCTCATGGATGCTGGATCCTGATCACATTAAGTTTTCAATTCGATAGTGTTCCTAGATCGCACGTGGCAGACCAGTTTCAGTTCAGCGGTCACTGAGACTCGATCTAGGATTCCAAGTACACTGACCTGAGTGGGAAATGTTCCCTGATCCGAGGGTGTATTTGGGTCCGATTCCGACGATCTGAATGCTTATACTTAACCCGCAAGCATCGCGTGCCAGATTTATTTAAATTACATTTAATTTATAAGGATTTCACTCTTTCTCACACTCCTTGCTCCAGGCTCAATGAAATAGCCTCAGAACATTAGTTGGGCTTGATTTTCGAAATGATTGTCAAGTCCAACTAAGCGGTCATAATGATCTGAGATGGTAGATATCGGACTTTCGACGCGTGATTTAGATCCCATACGAAGTTTCAAAGGGTTCCTGAGAGCAAACGGGTTTAGAGTTTGATCCTAAGTTTCAGGATGTTATAGCATTAACAATTTCATAAGTTTTGAGTCTTGCAAAACGTATTTAAAGCGATCAGTGCTAATTTCACAGCTAATCTAACATAGCGCTAGTTAACTTATGCTTAATTTCTAAAGGAATTAACCCTAAGTGATTTCTGATCGAGGTGGTACTCGGGTCTCTGTACGAATTTTTTCGAGACGTTACAATCTATCCCCCTTAACAATAAATTTCATCCTTAAAATTTATACCTTTTCGTACTCCTCGAGAAGTTGTGGGTAGTTCTTTCTGATTTCAGCTTGTCTCCCAAGCAGCCTCTTCTTCAGTGTGATGCATCCACAATATCTTCACAAGGGAGATGACCTTGCTATGCAATACCTGCTCCTTCCTGTCTAATATACACGTTGGTCGCAGTATATATGTAACATCCTCACCTAACTACACCTGTTCCCATCTAATGATATGGGAAGGATCAGGAACGTATTTCTTTAGCATAGAAATATGAAATACGTTGTGTATGCTCGCAAGACGCGTAGGCAAAGCCAGACAATATGCCACTGCACCCACACGATCAAGAATCTGGAACGGACCAATAAATCGCAGTGTTAGCTTCCCCTTCTTCCCAAACCAAAGGACTCCCTTCATAGGGAAAACTCTCAAAAATACGTGATCTTCAACCGCGAACTCTAGCGGGCGCCGTCTCGTATCGACATAACTCTTTTGTCTGCTCTGCGTTATAAGAAGTCCGCATCTGATGATGTCAATCTTCTCCGAGGTCGCCTGCACTATCTCTGGGCCAATCAATCTGCGCTCGCCGACCTCTGCCCAGTAATGCGGTGCTCAGCAAGGACGCCCATACAAGGCCTCATAAGGTGTCATACCGATACTAGTCTGAAAGCTGTTATTGTACGCGAACTCCGCATATGGAAGACAGTCATCCCAACTGTCCTTAAAATCCAACATGCAAGCCCGCAGCATGTCCTCTAGAATCTGGTTCACCTGCTCTGTCTGTCCGTCCGTCTGTGGGTGGAAAGTAGTACTAAACTTCAACTTCACACCCATAGCTTCCTAGATGCGAGTTCAGAAAATAGAAGTGAAGCGCGTGTCTCTGTCCGACACGTTCTCTAAGGAAACTCCATGCAGACGCACTATCTCCCTGATGTATAGTCTAGCCAACTCGTCTGCAGAGTTCATAACTCTGATCGGTAGGAAGTGCGACGACTTCGTCAAATGGTCGACGATCACCCATATAGAATCATGTCCCTTCTTTGTCTTCGGCAGTCTCGAGATGAAATCCATAGAAATAAAGTCTCACTTCCACTCAGCTATAGGCATAGGCTGAAGGAGACCAGGAGGTCGGCGATGCTCTGCCTTCACCTGCTGGAAAGTGAGACAATGGGACACGAAATCTGTGATGTGGGTCTTCATACCATCCCACTAATAGGTCCTTTTCACGTCGCGATATATCTTTATGTTGCTCGGATGCATCGTAAGTCTAGAATTGTGCGCAGCCTCGAGAATCTCTCGTCTCAAGTCAGGGACATCTGGGACGCATAGGCGGCCATGATAACGTAAGCCTTCATCCATTCCAAATCACCACTCGGCATCTGCATCATCACTGGCCTGCTCTCGAAGCTCAGTCAGATGCTCGTCGTCCCTCTGCACCGCGATGACCCTGTCATCGATAAGAGGTCGCACCCGAACATGTGCGATAAACTCAAATGGCTCCTCCACAATGAGATTCTGTTCAAAGTATCGTAAAAACCCAACCATGTCCCACTCAGCTACCATCAGTGAAGCCATAAACTCTATCACCTTCTTGCAGCTCAATGTATCGGCCACAAGGTTCGCCTTGCCCAGATGGTAGGAAACTTCGAACTTAAAGTCCTTCAAAGTCTCCATCCATCGTCGCTGCCTCATATTCAGGTCTCACTGTGTGAATATGTACTTGAGGCTCTTATTGTCACAAAAGAGCTCGAACTCCTCTCCATAGAGGTAATATCTCCAGAGCTTCAGTGCGAAAATGACCGTAGCCAACTCAAGTTCGTGTGTAGGGTAATTCTCCTCGTACTTCCTTAATTGTCTCGAGGCATACGAAATCACCATGTCCTTCTGCATAAGGACACAACCTAGGACAACGCTAGATGCTTCGGTGTATATCGTGTACTTAACCCCTTGCTCTGGCAATACTAGCACAGGGGCGGACGTCAACTTGTCCTTCAGCTTTTGAAAAGCTGCCTCCGCCTTCTCATTTCAGGCGAACTTCAGATCCTTCGTGTCAACTGATTCAAGGGTCTGGCTATCTTGAAGAAGTCCCAAATGAATCATCGATAGTAGCCAGCAAGACCTAGGAAACTCCTCACCTCGGTAATCGACCCAGGCTGCTTTCACTCCTGCACTGCGGTACCTTAGCAAGGTCCACCGTCATGCCATCCTTGGACACCACATGTCCCAGGAACTTGACTTCCTCCTTCCAGAAGTCGCACTTCTTATACTGTACGAACAACTGGTGCTGTCTCAGTATATCCAGGACCAATCGCAAGTGCTCCTCATGCTCCTCTCGACTCCTAGAATATACCAAAATGTCATCTATAAACACGATGACGAATCGATAGAGGAACGATCGAAATACCCTGTTCATCAGATCCATGAACACAGCTGGTGCGTTTGTAAGACCGAACGACATCACGAGGAACTCGTAGTGGCCAAAGCTAGTCCTGAAATCTGTCTTCTGCATGTCCTCATCCCTGACGCGTAACTAGTGATACCCCGACTGTAGATCAATCTTTAAGAAGTACTGCGCTCCTCTCAGTTGATCAAACAAGTCATCAATCCTGGGTAAAGGGTACTTATTTTTCACTGTAATCTGATTCAGCCTGTGATAATCAATACATAATCACAGTGAACCATCCTTCTTTGTCACAAACAACACGGGTGCTCCCCAAGGGGACACACTCGGTCGTATGAAGCCAACCTTTAACAGATCATAAATCTGTTTCCTCAACTCCTCCATCTCACACGGGGCCATGCGATACGTCGGCAGTGAGATGGGCATCGAACCGGGTACCAGGTCGATAGTAAAATTGATCTCACGCTGAGGTGGCAACCCAGGAATCTTCCTGAACAGATCCTCATGATCACGAACTACCGGCATGCGCGCAAGTGTCGGGGCATCAACATCCCTCAGTAAGGAAGCGTAGTAAAGTACTCGAAAGGGGAGATTAACCTGCACTGGAAATGTAAAGGACGTGCCCTCCGGCTCGTAGACTGTCACTATACGGGTCTCGCAGTCAATCTCGGCCCTCCCTACGGTCAGCCAATCCATGCCAAGAATAACATCTAAATAATAGAGAGAGGGGTCGACGACAAGGTCAATAGCCATCGTCTTGTCCCCTAGATCCAGTGAACAACCCTCACACATCATAGTGACATCAGAAAAGGTCTCGTGCACTGTAAGAACTAGCACCCCATCCATCCGAGTAGTCGGTAGCCCAAGGCGCTTGACTACTGAATGCGATATCAATGAAATCGTGGATCCTGTATCCACCAACACGAATATAGGAGTACCTCCAATGTGGGCTGTGACCTCAAAGGCCAAGGGTGGGCCAGTCTCTGTCCCAGATGCCTCTGTTATCAATGCATGTACCCGAGCCTGCTGTGGACAGTTCGGCCGCAGTGCTATGGGCCGTTGAGGTGGCCGAAACTGAGGTACGGGAGGTCTGAAAGAAGGATGCGCAGGAGTTGATCGTAACGGTGGAGCGGATAATGCTTGTGGGCGAGGACGATCGATCTTCTGCGGTGGTGAAAACCTGTTATCCCTCATCCGAGCAAAATAACTCTCTGCAGTGTGACCCGGTATCCCGCAGTAAGTACAGCTCACACCTGGGCACCTCATCAGAAGTACTGACAATGTAGCCCTAAGAGGAGAATCGATGCGAGACCTCTTGCCAAGGAGTGGCCTGCCCTGAGCATCTGGTCGTGGCTTAGTAACTATAGGGCCACGAGAACGTGCCAGCTGATCAACATCCTGCTCTGCTCGCATGGACATATGTATCAGCTCGGCATAAGAGGGTATGCTGACACAACACATCTGCGATCAAATGTCAGGTCACAAGCCCTCAGAAAAATGTCGTATGTGCATCTGCTCATCAGCAAGTATCGTAGGGACGTATTTTCCCAACTCTGTAAATCAATTCTCATACTCTGTAACTGACATGCCTTCCTGTATGAGGCGTAGAAACTCGTTCTCCCTCTCATGTCGGTAGGTCTGCGGATAGTATTTCTCATGGAATTGAAACTCAAATGCTGCCCAAGTCCAGATGTAGCCAGCCGTAACCATACGCAGTATACTATCCCACCACAAGTTGGCCTCCCTCTCGAACATGAAAGTGGCCAACTCAACCTGCTCAGACTCCGAGCAGTGCAGTATCCTCAATATCTTCGAGACACGATCGAGTCAATACTCGGCCTCCTTGGGTCTGTGAGAACCCGTAAAAGTAGGAGGCACAAGTGTTGAAATTGCTCAAGTAGGCCTCTAGTATCAGCAGGACTCCCCGTAGGGTAAGCGGAAGGTGTAGGATGATCCATACCCTCATCCTGAGTTAAAGTCCCAGCATCCTCAGCTGGATGCACAGATGGCGCAGGTGGAGTCGCACTCCCACCCTGGGCTAAGGCCCCTTCTATCGTAGTCAAAAGCTGCTGATGTTGTTGGTACATCATGGTCATTAACTGCTCAAACCTATCAGGAGGTGGAGCAGATTGAGGCACATACTGCGTCAAGGAAGACGCGCGGTACTGCTCTCGAACTGGTAGTGTGAAAGGTGGTGGTCCGACTGTAGGACCTGCAGAAGGCTGAGACTTAGGTGCATTCTCACGAATCAAACCCACAGCAGGGTCCATATGATCATCACTCTGGGGAGGAACCTGATCCATCGGCTCATCTAGTGTAAGACGTGTCGTGCTCCGAGTAACCTTAGGTGGCATTCCCTATATTCAAAATAGGGTGCAACCTAGTTAGTTTCAACAATAGCATAAACACACCATACAATCATTCGCATAACAAACTGAAGAAACTCCATGCATTTCATTAAATTAAAATTTGTCACAAACAAGAGATATATCTTTACATGTATCATGACAAGAAATACATGGGAAACTAAGTTAGCCAAAGCTACAACTACAACATAAACCAACTGCTAAGCCTTCTCAGGCTCACACACAGCAAACACAAACAACCTACATACGACCTACAAACATCTGAAATCTAATCACTCGTCCGAGTCCAGCGATGGAGGAGGGGCACCCTTATCCTGCAGGCAACACAGGATGGATTTTAAGGTGTTGGTCACCTTCTTAAACTTGTGCTTCACAAAGCCCCACAGGTATGTAATGTCCTGTCGCAAGGCAACCTGGCCTTGTCGTAGGGCAGCATGATCCTCCTCCAGGCGAGCTATACGAGCATCCCAAGGAGCCTGACCAGAAGCCTGCCCTGGTACTGTAGGAGGGGAGCTCTCATCTGTGCTTTGGGCCTCTGGTTCTTCCTCTTCTTGTTCCTCTTCTTGGATCTCGACCCCAGCTTCTTCTTCACTCTCTTCTTCTTTGCTCTCGGTCTCATCTTCGCTCTCCTCAAGTCGAGTTTGGCGTTGTTATGGGCCGATCTCCATCTGATTGAGGGTAGCTTCATTGATATGATGAACCGGCACCGGCATCTCCCCACCAAGGCCATAACCAAACTCACGTGCAATCCTGCATATGAGCCGACCGTATGGGAGCGACTCAGTCCTCCTCCTTAAGCGTACAACCTACACTATCTGTTACAACATGAACGAAGGCACACACAGGTTTGCCCTCTGCCCCACCTGATACAGGAAGTCCACCATGAGGTGCGTACACTCACTACGATTGCTCCATCTGGGGTAGACGTTGAATGTAAAAATGTGGTGGAGCAAGTGGAAGTCATCTGTCATATGGGATGCAAGAAGACTCCCGTTTGGCTGCCACTCAACCAGTTGGCCACAAAGGGAACGTGTGCGGCGGTCCCTTTCACGCATACTATTTAGATTCTTAGTGCTCACATGTACCTCACCAAGGGGCACATTCAAAAGCTGAGATATCAATCTGATGTCAACTGTGTCCCACAAATCCATTCCACATAAGACCCAAAACTGCAAGGGTTCCAGCGTAACCTCATGAATGTTGGCATAGAAAGCTCAGACCGTGCTTGCATTGGCGCGTTGCATGATATCAAATAACGGACCCCACTGGGCTTGTTCCAGGAGCTCGAGCAACTGATATTCTCCAAAGAGTCGTCCATCCACCTGAGCTTCAAAAAGGACCCGACGGCCCTCATAAACTCCATGGGGTTGTTCCACCAATCAAGCCCTTCGAACAGGAGATCGAGGATCAAGATCCCGCTTCGTCTGAAACTCACGAGCGACACTTGGACTAGCAGCGGCGCTTGAACTAGTGGCGCCACCTCTTGGCTTCCATGAACGTGAGGGGCGACTAGGCCCAGCTTCATCAGTGATGGTCTTCCTCTTTCCCATGAGAGAGAGGACGGTGGAAAGGGAGAAAAAAACTAAAATAGCCTCTATAAAGGCCATGGAAAATGAAGGAAATGGGGAGACAGGGCTGAGGTTTTTGATTCCCCATGAGTTTGAGACCCAACTGGGGTTGTAAAGGCCCCCAAAAAATGAGTTTTGAAGAAAGAAAAAGGAAGAGATGGGTTGGGTTGGAGGCTTACACGATTTGAGCTTCAAATGGAGGGTATAAGAGCTCCAAACGGTGAGAATGGAAAGGATAGGGAGGGTGTATAGCTGTAAATGATGGAGTGGCATGGGTTGAGGCAGAAATCAATGATGGGAGTGATTGTGAATGGGATTTGAGAGAGAAATCAACAACTAGAAGGGAAAGGGAGAGCTTGGGGGTATGGTTTATGAAGGAGGTAAGGGTTTGGGGTGGTTTTAATGGAAGACCCACATACCAGGGGGCTACCCTAACCCCCAAAGGTGATCAGCCCGAAGGCCCGTCCAAATGGGGTCCACTGTATGGTGAGGCCTCGGTGACTCGGCGAGGTCCTCGCCACTCCCCGTGATGTTTGGTGAGGCCTAGCCATTTGGGCGAGGTCTTCCTGCCCTGAGGGCCCAAAATTCATGTGGATCCCACCTTGGTTCATTCTGGATTAGCGTGGGTTGGCCTACAACTCCGTTTCACACTATTTCAGGTCATTTCGGGTACTAACTGATGTATATTGGTATTTGGTGATTTTTAACAACTGGGATAGGGTCAATAGAGGTCTAGACCCGTCCATACATGAACTAGAAGTGGTCTGGGGTCGTTTTATGCGACCACAGATGCACACGGACTCGATCAAAATGATCGATTTGAGTGAACTTTTCCAATTGGCGAAACTGGGGTCCTATGAGTGTTTCTATGTTCTTCTCGCACCCACCCAAGTCAAAGGATGACAGCGTATATCGTGTGACCATAACCCAGGTCCGGTTTAATCCAAATCATGCTCTGATACCAACTTGTAATGCCCTGAAAATTGGGGGTCGTGTAGAAACCCAACTCCCAAGTTCTAGACCATCACTTATGCAACAATTATGCTTATGATTCAATGTTGCCTGAGTTAGTGCATTAACATGAGTGAGATTATACCAAAACTGCAATTCATACTCCAAATCCAGTGATAAAATGCAAGAGAAAGACTAAAAGATATATATATCACTGTATGTAAAACAAAACAATCTCGAACTATCTCCAAAGTAGGAATATAACTCTGAGTCACAAATACATATAATAAATCAAAATCAAAGGTCACGTGATAATCCAACTAGCAAAAATCCCGCTGATCTAGGCCACCTATATGAAGCCATCGGAAAACTGCATGTACGAGAACTCGTCCTGGTCCTCGTAGTAGTCCGACTCCTCCTCCTAAATCACCTCACAACCTGCATCTAAGACAGAGTCTGGTAGGTGTTGCAAGCACCGTCCCGTAACGTGGGAGTGAGTGATCAACTCAGTGGAATCATAGAGCAAAGATTAACATGTTATTAAATTAATCACGCGATAATATTAAAGCAATCAATCAGACATTTCTATATACTGTTATTAATGCAAGTATGAGATACAGTAATGATGCATGCCCTCACTGACATACTCCCTCATGCGACACCATCTTACGTCCGTGGCATGCTTTCTTCCCTCAGTGTTCCACATCTTCCAGGCATATACAATGCGATGTGGATATGATTACTGAGTTGTTATTAGTCCTTTCAAACAACAAGGTTGGGAAACTAAGGTACTTCCCTTATATCAATCCCAACACAGATCCTGTCTAGGGTCGTCACTCCTAGTAATCTCATACGATGGTATATTTCTAGGCCACTGCAAGGGCTGTCAAGGCTGTTGCTTGCACTCATTGCACCACTCCCCCATCACCTTATCAATACATGCCTAGTTGTACTCTTGTTGCTACGGAAGGGTCGTCGCCTCATGTAGACTCAGAATACGCTCGAGGTCACTACAAAGGGCTCATCACCAATCAGAGTAGGCCGACAGCTCGAATGTAGTGTCCCATACCACCACAATCGACTCACGAGTCTGAGGTGCTCAATAGTCACTACGGGGAGGTTTGTGACCCTAGCGTTGGCCGACAGCTCGACCACGGTGTCCCATACCACCATGTCCGGCTCATGAGTCTTAATGGATCAAGGTACCATGGTTAACAGGGTTTTTACTAGAAAGTTCAGTACCCTAGGTTCAAGCAGTTATGGCCAATACAAGGCGAACATACAATGGTCAGTCGGGTTGCTTGACGGGCTCGACTAGTACGAGCGCACCTCAAGATGAATGACATGAAGTGCATAAAACACCTCATGTGGCCTAACCACTGCCGCCAACCAAAGTACGACTAGCGTCCTTTGTGGCAAATAGAAGCCAACCACGAATTCAAATCTATTACCGACTGCCTGGACTAGAGTATAGCCCCAAGCACTTGTAATCTACATCAAGGATCAAATGAGAGTGACAGAAATGAAGCACTAATAATCCAAGTATGTTACAACATGTTATACATATAACATAAGCAAATTAACCAAACATGAGCATTTCATATGTATAAAGAAATCAATTCAATATAACAAACATGGAGGAAATCATGTGCATCATCATATTAGTTGAGAATCCAATCTCAAAACTAATCTACAACAACATTTACTCAATACTTACTAATACATACTTTTATACAAACACTTAGTCTGCACACATTTATCTACATAGCGTATGTCGATCTAAAGTGTGCATTAGGGTGAATCTCTTCGCCAAACAGATCATACATGCCTAACTAATATAATAATATGACAAATACACATGGTAATCATTTCAAAAAAATACGGACGTATACAGTATTTCCTACAAATACCTAAAATGCCCTAAATCTCATATTCTCCGTACGTAATCGAAATGAAAAACAGACAGCATGTTCTACATGTCAAAAAACATTCTTGTCGATAATCCACTATTAAATGACATTGAAAGCTTTAAAAATATTTAACCTAAGCATCTAAAATCCTCACCTTTCGTCGTAGAAGCGTATCGAATCGAATAGGAACTCTACGCTTCGACAACGTCGATATGATGACCTAATTCACAAGTTAAGTTAGCTACTTCGCTACTTGTATCGATGAAATCCCTAAAACAGGTTGAGGTTAGGGTTTTCTTACCTAGAATGAAGTCAGAATCACCAGAGGAGTGATTAGAACATGGTGATTAAGTACGTGTAGAAGCCAGATCGAATGGCAAGAACTTTTCCCCACAACTCTCACAGAATCTCTCTCTTTTCTCTCCTCTTTTCTAGGGTTTTTGAAAATTTGTATAGGAGAGATGTGAGAGGGTTTAAGGTCCTTAAATAGGTTAGAAAGTCACCTATTTAGACTTTAGACCAAGGTATACTTGGGTTATAGCCAAATCGGGTCTTTCCCAATTCAAAAGAGCATTTCTGGAGGTCTCCTAACCGAATGCGGTTAGACTTAAGCTCATGGATGTTGGATCCTGATAACATTAAGTTTTTAGTTCGATAGTGTTCCCAGATCGAACGTGGCAGACCAGTTTCAGTTCAGCGGTCACTGAGACTCGATCGAGGATTCCAAGTACACTAACCTGAGTGGAAAATGTTCCCTGATCCGATGGTGTATTTGGGTCAGATTGCGACGGTCTGAATGCTTATACTTAACCCACAAGCTTCACGTGCCAGATTTATTTTAATCACATTTAATTTATAAGGATTTCACTCTTTCTCACACTCCTTGCTCTAGGCTCAATGAAATAGCCTCAGAAGTTGGGCTTGATTTTTGAAATGATTTTCAAGTCCAACTAAGCGGTTATAATGGTCTGAGATGGTAGATATCGGACTTTTGAAGCGCGGTCTAGATCCCATACGAAGTTTCAAAGGGTTCCTGAGAGCAAACAGGTTTAGAGTTTGATCCTAGGTTTCAGGATGTTATAGCATTAACAATTTCACAAGTTTTGGATCTTACATAACATATTTAAAGCGATCAGTGCTAATTTTACAGCTAATCTAACATAGCACTAGTTAACTTACGCTTAATTTCTAAAGGAATTAATCCTAAGTGATTTCTGATCGAGGTGGTACTCGGGTCTCTGTACGGATTTTTTCGAGACATTACAACCACCCTTCATCTGTACGGTGCTCCGTTAGTGAGATACGCCATGAAGAATCGTTAGTGTATTATGTACGCATGGCGCCATATGTTCCATTCCATACATGTGCACAACACATGTTATGCACACACGCACCATGCCACACATGGGCAAGAGAATCTCTACCCATTGTGTGATGTCACATGCCCATACCACCCTACTCTCATGTGTATCCTAAGCCAACCCTTCTCCATACAACACCTTATGCATGATGTCATCATGTCATGCCATCCCATGTCTCATTTAATACACCATTAAGTCCTAATCATACATTACATGCCATAATCCTTACCTAAGCCAATCATAACTACATTAATCTTACCTAACCACAATTTTAGCAAATTCTCTACAAATACCCCTTCAATCCTTAACATTTTCACCAATTTCCTACCATAAGAGAGAGAGAGACGAGTGATCTTGGTGGGCCATCAATCCCATCTCTTCCATCCATCTCAACCATCGATCTAATCCATCAAGGTGAGTAGACCCCTTTACTTATGTTATTGATTTGTTTCTTATTTGAAATTGATGATGTTTGCCATCTAACCCATTGGCTTTAACCCCACCATGATGATCACCAACCATCCAACCTGTCCTTAAGGTCATAAAGGACCTAGATGAGGAAAAAAATAGACTTTAGCTTGATAAGTAGACCATGGCCATACCATGGGTCCGTTGTAATTTTTGTATGTCATCCAAACCTCCACGTATGGCCCATTAGCTGGTTAAACTCTCACACACACCCATACACACACAAGCACAAAAAAAAAAATAAAAAAAAAAAATAATTTCTCTACTGCTTGATAGGAGGGGTTGTGGTGCCACAATAGCCCGCCTCCACCCCCCCCCCCCCCCCCCCCCCCCCCCCCCCAACCCACCCACATGACGTATGTATTTGATCCACACTGTCCATCTAATTTCCTAGCTCATTTTAGGCATTGAGCTGAAATGGAGACAATCCAAATCTCCAGTAGGCCACACCATTGAAAATCATTTATAATAGTGATATTTACAATCAAAACTATTTGAGCCCGATGTGATTTTTTTTGGTACGCCTAAACAAATTGAATATTGGGCTCATTGGACCCATCACGAGCCAAAGAACCTGACAGATGAAGTGGATCATCCTAGTGTGGGCCCCACCTATGAAAAACCATCGATATATATATATATATATATATATATATATATATATATATATATATATAAAACAACAAGGGATGTGAGCATCATGCTGCATGGAGTAGGCAGGGATGGTGGGTCCCACCACAGGCCCCACCATGATGTATGTTGAGCATCAACACTATGCATTTGATGGGTCCCCTCTAAAAATTGGATATCCCCAAAAATCAGCCATACATAGAACTCAGGTGGCCCACACCATCTAAAATCATGTGAAGGCTTGGTTAAAACATATAAAAGCACTTGTTGGGGTCCACCTAAAATTTGGATTCATCTAAAACTTGGAATGACCCCTCAACCAAAAGGGACACACAAAATGGATGGGTTAGATTTATGAACCACGTCTTGGTGGGCCCAACAAATGATTATGAATGTTTAATGGAGGGTAACCTCTCAAATTTTGTGTGTGATGTGGCACATTGCGAGCCATAGATTGACTTGATTTTGAGCCTCATGCCCACCATGGATTGCGTGCATGTGTAGCCCACTTAGGTGTACATGTCGTATATCTGCACTGCTCATACCATTTTATAGCCATTTGGGAAGTGGACCCCACCATTTCAGTGGACCCAACCCTTCATGTTAACTCAAAATAAATTAGATGGAAATCTTAGTATACCATGTCCACAGGACAATATCATTAACCTTTAAAAGACATTATCGAGTTCACTATACTGCTTATGTGTCGTCAAAACTGTCTAGATCATGGGTTCGTTGTAGATTCCATGTGAGGCATGTGCTTCATATCAATGTTGTTCATCCATGTGTCCGATTGTTTTAGAGTATGGTAGAAAACTTAGAGTAGGCCTAAAGCTAGTAGCCTGCACAGTCTAGCAGGTGGGCCTGCAGTGATGGTTATTTGTCTTTGGACTTGTTCTTAAGGTGATGAAACCTAGATGTAGAGAATATCAAGACTTTTATGGCCTTGAATTATGGGATCTAGTAATTTGATGTGGTCCACCTTGCATGTGCAAACTTATGATTACATGTGGCCCAAACTACATGATCAAGTGATGATTAGGAAATTGCTAACCTATGTAAACTTGTGGTGCTTGAGTTGTCCCTAATCCACATGAAATTGTGCGGCATGAGTGGTCTACCACCACGTGATCATGTGATGTGCCATCTACCCTAAATCGTATAGGATTGGGTTACTGCCCTAGATTAGATAATTATATAATGAATGGACAGCCCTTGACCACTTGACACTTTAGTTGGAGTGTGGCCCCAAGTAATAGAATCACGTGACTTGTGTTTAAACCCTTAAACATGTTCAATTATAACAAATACATAGACTCTAGTGGTGTGTATGAAAAAGAGGTGAAGACCGCTTAAGTCGAAGTAGGAATATCCCAATATGTCCTAGAGGGGGGTGAATAGGACTTTTTAAAGTTTTTATGAATTATTAGAAATCCTATCACACTAATCCTATCTCAGGGTATAGATAAGGATTACTCAAAATTAACTCTACTGGCTTCCAAGCCTGGTAGAGGATCCAATCACAAAACTATTTAGATGATAAGCATGAAGTAGTTATAGTCTATGATAGATGTGACTGTGTGTGAAGTGTGAGCAGATATGAATGTAATTAACATAATCACATAAATAATCAAGCACAAGAATCAAACACAAACACAGTCATTTTTATAGTGATTCGACTACTTGTCTACTCCACTCCCAGCTTCCACACTCAAGCCCTTGAGTGACCGGATTTCACTAAGGAGGTTTCCCATGGTTCACCTCAAACCTAAGGTTTTAAATAAGGTTCACCTTCAACCTTTACAGAGGTTTCTACTCGGTTCACCTCAAACCCTGGAGTTTTGCTAGCGTACTCCTAACCAGATGTTTATGCTCTCCACAAAGCAAGGGTCCACACAATGCACCCGGGGGTTTCTACTCGGTTCACCTCTAACCCTGGAGTTTTACTGGCATACTCCTAACCAGATGTTTATGCTCTCCACAGAGCAAGGGTCCACACAACACACCCGGCACGTACACTCCCGTCGGAGGCCTCCTTCGAGGACTTCAAAGGGTGAGCAACACTTAAAAATCAATCCTAGAAAGGAATGATCATAAATGTCTTCTGGACTCTTAGTACTTACAGAAAAGTTGATGAGTCCTTTTTTGGCACAGTGATGAAGATCTCCTTCTTGTTGATGAAGAGTCTTCAGATCCCTTGATCCGCAACATAAAGGTGTATTTATACTAGGCTTTAGGTTGGGTCAAGGTTATGATGGAATACCACTTTCTAAAGATTTTGCTATAAGGAATATAGAGTGGTTCCAATCATCTATGCATTCAAGGCATCCCAGCTTAATGATTTACCATTAAGATAGTGGCTGGAGGATCCTTGAATGTGGAAGTTCATTCCCCAATCCACTCTATGAGATATCAATGATGAGGGTGGATTGGAGGATGAACTTCCTGAGAGAAAGGGCTTAAGGTAAATGATAGGAAGGTTAAAACTCTCAAAATCACTCTCTTCTTTCTCTACCAGCAATAAAGACTAATCTCTCTATTTATAGGCAAAAGGTTCCAACAGATATAAACGGTCATATTTATGACAGAGTTCGATATGATCGAGCAGTCATCGATATGATCGAGCGTATACTCTCGATTGTATCGGCAGACCTCTCGATGATACAAACTCAATTGTCATTTTACTTTTGGAAACCTTTCGCCAACTGGTCGATGGGATCGAGACACACATCGATGTTATCGAATTTTGAACTCCGATTCCATCGAGAGATGGATCGATTTATTGACAGGTGAAAACAAGAGAGAAGCCTTGAAGAATTTCAGGTTCTACAGATATGATCGGGGAACAGTCGATGTCATCGAAATTTGTATATCGATCATATCGGAGACCTTGTCGATGGGATCGATAAATCGTATAGATTTACCTATAAGCTTGCTGGACGATTTATGTCCAGACTCGATCCAATCGACCAGGTCTTGATATGATCGATATATGAATATCGATTTATCGACTGACACCCCGATCAACATAAAAAATAACCTGAAATTCACACTGGTGAAAACATGCGCCCACATTTGATAAGATCGACTAACGTCCGATATGATCAATATTTGAGTTCAGAATGAATCGGACAGTCATCGATATATCGAAGCTTATGTTATTTTTCTTTAGAAAAATAGGGGCACCGAAAAATAGTCTGTCGATAGTAACGATCTTCTTCTGACAGGATCAATATTCAAATATCGATGATATCGACTAACCAGTCGATACATCGATAAATCGTCCAGAGGATTGTTTAATTGCTAGACGCTTTTTATCCTCACTCGATTGTATCGATTTGAGATGCCGAGGACATCAACAGAGTTGATCGATCATATCGAAAGGGGAATCGATATAATCGACAGTGTAAGAAAAACTTTAAAGATTTTCCTTTTTGATAAAAAGTTTTCTTACACGAAAACCCTAAGATATTCTTGTTCTTTTTAAGGGTTTTAATCACCTGGTGTTTTGAGACATGGGATGTGAGGCTATGATTTACCTATGATGAGCTTCCACACATCCAGTTGAGGTAGACACTTGACTTGATCTTCCTGTTAGGCGCTGTTGTCTAACTGACTCAACTTACAACGTAATTGACAAACCAGGGCACGCAGTAGGTGCACTTTCAGTGTATACCTGTTTGGCCCATTAATCATGTGGGTATCTGATGTATGTATGGCCACCAAATCATCGGCAATGGTGGAGTATATGTAGTCATCTAACTGTATGAATGTGAAATACGCACAAGGACACCTAACCGTATGAAATCAAGTGGATTGGTGGCCATTCAACAATGTGATTTTGTGCTTATCAACATAGACACCGCCACTTGAATCATGTATGACTAAGTTGTACATTAGATCAAGTGTGATGTAAGGTTATGTTACCCAAGCTAATGCTATCAAGGTCCTGGATTATATGTGATGTGATCTCTAAACTGTAAATGGTATGATGAAATGTAGCCATTTACTCTTAAGCATGTGACACCGAATATGAGTCATTAACTATGTGACGTGTGAAGTGGTTGTAGGATAAGACTTAGTGTAACGTTGTGTAGCCATGAATGGTGGGAACGATTGTGATTGTTCAACTATGTTTGGGTATTTTAAAATATGCATGAATACTAGATCATGATAGTAATCGTATATATACTAAACTATGTGAAATTGTGGAACTTACTGCTTGACCATGTGAAACTTTAGCAAAGCGGTTACTCCATTATGTTAACCATGATGTAATGAAAGTGTGTAACCATCTAACCTTAAGTCTTTTATTATGACAAGTAGAGTGACATTGGTGTGGCCTCTCAACCATATGGACTTCTTATAACGAAGTGACCATAAGACTATGTGGGCATGTGAGAATTGTGTGGTTACTCAGACTTATGACCTATGCTGATGGTGTAACCTCTTGGGTATTTAAACTTAGGACGTGTGTCAAATTGATTGTTGGACCCATCTTATTAATAATATTAGGCTTGATTTGTGAACTCCACTAATATGCTCATAATGACATTAGAGTGGTGGGCCTATTAGCCTTAAAGCTCACCGTGACTGGATGCCTTGTGGGGCCATTGGCAGTAAACCTATTGGGCCCATAGGTTACTTCATCTTACTATGAACATAAGACACATGAGAAGTGCATATTGGGCCTATGTTTGGGCTTCTTGGTAAGTGCATGAGATTCCTTGTGATGTATGTATGCCAAGTCTCATTTGGGCCTAGTGAATGTGTTATGATTAAGTCCCTGAATGAACCATTTTTGGTAATCAAATGGACCACCCAACAAGACAGAAGAATGGAATGTAGCAACTCACTAACCTACCCACTCAAGTGTGGTAATGACCTGGGCCTTAGTCCACTTCAAAATGATAGCTAGACATGTTGAGGCGTTGGATTAAAATCTAATTATGCATGTGGTGATGACACATGTGCGGTGATTATGTAATGTGATACTTGTGATGATGATGATACGTGTGTGGTTAGATGTGATGAATGTATTGTATGATAATGCTAATTATGTTTATATCCTTGGATGTTATTCAATTGGACGTAAGGACTAAGTGTACAACCGTATGTATTACCTCAAGTCATAGATAGTGCACCTAGCACCGTACAATGACGTGATACTTATGCACCCACTTCCTATGGAACTGATGAGGTGAATCACTTAACTCTTAACCATGAAACGTACTCGATTTCAAATAACTTAAGTATCTTTACATGCAGAATTGTGACATGTTATGGTATGTGTGCATCACTTGCATGTGTTTGATATACAACTTGTTCTGGTGCCACTGTATGAGGTTTCGGCCATACGATTAGTGTCAAGTGATGGATTGATCCTAGTTGTGCTATTGTGTGGTTGGTGTACACTTATGATGTGGAAGTGTGAACAATCACATAGGCCCATGATCATGAGGGAGAGTGCACATTATACCACTATTTTTCCATGTACATGCATCATGGATGAGGAGTGCATGGTGTGCATAGTTTAATCATGCTGAGATCATATTCATGTGGTAGAGGATGTTGGTGGGGGGTGCACATGATGGAGCATGTGGTAGAGGATGTTGGTGCGAGGTGCACATGATGAAGTATGTGGTAGAGGATGTTGGTGTGAGGTGCACATGATGGAGTATGTGGTAGAGGATGTTAGTGCGGGGTGCACATGATGGATTATGTGCGGATGTTATTAGGTCCGAGAGACTGCGAGCTTAGTCCCTGGGTCGAAGTCCCTAAAGCACACTTGATGCTACATTGTGATTTATATTTATGTCGATGTTGATATTATATGTATATCCTTTCCATGATGAGCGTGGATTGCAGATCGGATATGGTTGGCAGAGGAGACTGATTGTATTAGGGTTACCTCGTATGCATATGTGGCTTACATGCATAACATTGCTTGAGTGTAATTATACTGCATAACGTGGTTGCGGATTATCATTGCATTTTTCACAGCATCCTCACGAGATGGATTGAACACCACGACAACATCGTTGTTATATTGATGAGACCACCACAGTGGTATTGTGGTTGATATTTGTGAACACCGAAAATTTGAGTTTCTTATATTGGGTCCTAGACCCCTGGGTGAAACTCCCTAAACCTCGAGTGGTACCCTCGAGCCTCATCGTTAGGACCAGATGGATGGCATGGATCACATGGTGCCAAAGACCATAGTAGGCCTAACTCCCATCGACACGGTCGGGTGAGAAGAGGTTTGGCCACGCTTAGCTGAAGAGTTGGAGCGAATTTGATAGAGTTTGACCAGCCCCTGCAATGGGTCCACTACCGGCGTGCTGGGTGGGTATTGGTATGGCTATAGGCCCCCCAATGACAAGGCGGGTATGCAAGACCTCTATTCAACAAGTTTCGGACTTGCTCTGGATAATAGGCCTTGGTGATTCCCATTGATGATAATTATATTGTGATATGGACTTTTAGAGGAGGATTTGCATGCCTGCATACACACGACATACATTTGCATATCATCTCTTGCATTACATCATGCCCTCTTAGCTTTATGTAGCATTACTTGGTCACTATGCTTCATCTTGTGTATTCTGATATTTGATTGTTATTGTATGCTTGTACACTATGCACACACGAGTATACTCGTTAGGTTTTTTGCCTAAGCTTCCTATTTCCTTTTTTTTTCAGGGCAGGAGTAACTTAGAAGACATAGCTTTCTCGATGCATTGTATCTATTTGTGATTTGGCAATATTGACGTTATTTACCTATTGGAAAAGCATTGTACTTGTAACCATTAGGATTTATAATGGAGACTATTGCTTGGTATTGTGATTACGGATCATCATGCTCAAGTATTATTATTAAAAAAAAATAGTCAAAAATCTTCCTTGTGGTGCGCTGAACTCAAGACTTGGTGTATGGAAGTCGAGTGGCGGATTCGGGGCATTACGGAAGCTATCCGTCCATGGATTTGGGGTGTGACAGAAGGTGGTATCAGAGCGTAAGATTTGGGATCACTTATGAGCAAAGTCAACAGCTAAAAAAAATAGAAGAACATAAACTAGGTCTCCCATAGCAATTGATCTAGAACCTAGATACTATTAGTACCCTTGATTTTTGTGAATCTACAGACATGAATATAGGATTCCCAGTTTGAGAACCTAGTCAAAACAAGATTCCCTAGTTTAGAACATAAAAACTATACTTAGCACCCATGCATGAGGCAGGTAGCCGCGAGCAATACCCTCTAGTGCTTGATGGATAATTGTTTTGTATATATGGTGATATGTATGTTTGGATTTCCATGTTATGAGTTTGATAATGTATTTGTGAGAAGAAATTTCAAGGACGAAATTTTTATTAGGAGGCTAGATTGTAAGACCATGTCCATTCCGTACCATTTTCTATGTCTACGCCCTTGGCAAGACCTGAACTAGCCGTGCATAGTGAATACCAAACTGACTGGAACCCCAAGGCTTAGAAACCTATTTCATATTGGTCATCCCATCACCATGATCGCGGAGGTACCACCCATGCATCCGTATGATGTTCCATTAGTGAGATACACCGTGAAGAATCGTTGGTGTATCATGTGTGCATGACGCCATATGTTACATTCAACACATGTGCACAATACATGCTATGCACACATGCAACATGCCACACATGGGTGAGAGAATCTCTACCCATGTGTGTGAGGTCGCACACACATACCTCCCCTCTCTCATGTGTATCCAAACTCAACCCTTCTTTATACAACACCTTATGCATGATGTCATCATGACATGCCACCCCATGTCTCATTTAATACACTATTAAGTCTTAATCATGCATTAGTTGTCATAATCTTTACCTAAGCCAATGATAACAACATTAATCTAACCTAACCACAATTTTAGCAAATTCTCCACAAATACCCCTTCAATGCTCAACATTTTCACCAATTTCATACCATGAGAGAGAGAGAGAGAGGAATGATCTTAGTGGGCCATCAATCCCATTCCTTCCATCCATCTTAACCATACATCTAATCCATCAAGGTGAGTACACCCCCTGCACTTATGTTATTAATTTGTTTCCTATTTGAAATTGATGATGTTTTCCATCAAACCCATTGACTTTAGCCCCACCATGATGATCACCAGTCATCCAACCTGTCCTTAAGATCACAAAGACCTAGATGAGGAGAAAACATAGATATCAACCTGATAAGTAGACCATGGCCCTACCGTGGGCCCATTATAATTTTTATATGCCATACAAAGCTCCAAGTATGTTGTCCAAACTCACACACACACACACACATCCACACATACGTGCACCCAACATAAATGAAAAAAAAATAAAGGGATTGGACGCTGCTGCAGGGTCCGTATTGCCTGATAGAAGGGAGCGGTTGTGGGACCCCTGCACCCCCCCCCCCCCCCCCCCCCCCCCGGCACATGTATTTGATCCACACCGTCCATCTAATTTCATAGCTCATTTTAGGCCTTGAGCCGAAAAATGAAGCCAATCTAAATCTCTGGTAGGCCACACCATTGAAAATTATTTTTAATAGTGATATTGACTATCAAAACTATTAGGGCCCACTGTGATATTTCTGTACGCCTAAACATATTGAATATTAGGCTTATTGGACACGTCACAAGCCAGAGAACCCAACAGACGAAGTGGATCGTCATGATGTGGGCCCCACTTATATATATATATATATATATATATATATATATAAAACAACGGGGCCCAAATTAGTGAGATATGATCCATCGAATGTAAGGCCCAAATTATTTATCCAATAATGCAAGCAACCTTTATTATACTAGGCCCTTTATACTTGAGCCCATGTAGGCCTAAAGCCCACTTTTAGAACATGGATATTACCAACAAATAAGACAATTGCTACATGACAAAATAAGAAGCTAGCACATATAAGGCAAGTACTATAAGACAACATTGGATTCTATCCCAAAACTCATCATTAGGTCTCTCCTCATGCCTTATAAACTAATCATGGCTCATGTCCTTCTCATCCTATACATGCATCTAATGCATGTCTTGATTTGTTCCACATCACTTCAAACAACCAATTGCAACACTCAACTTCATCATCCACCATGCATCACCAATAACCTATAACCCTTATCCATCCATTAGCCAATGCATGTCTAGATTTTCTCCACCATGGCCAGTGCATGCTTATCACCATCCAACTCATCCATCCACTACCCATACCAGACATTAAATTCCACTTCACTTTTAACACCAATAAGATCTCATAAACGTACCACATCATCTTGCCACCTCAACCCCCCAATTCCCTATATAAGTGTAGGATCTCTCTTGCACTTATTCTTTTCCTACACTTACAAAAATTTTGAAATTTTTAGAGAGAGTGAGAGAGAGTGGGGCCAAGGTGTAATCCACCATTGATCAAGAGGGAGTGGACCACACATCATCATCTAACCATCCATCCATTGAGGTGAGTCTACACGCCTCCTCCCATCCTCCTCATCCTCTTCTTTCTTCCTCTTTTTATTTTCTTGATTTGTGTGGGCCTTAGTGATGTGGAGTTCATGTGTGCATGTATTTATGGCTATGGTGATTAGAAAAGTGTCCCATGTCAATATGGTCCACCATGATGAATATCTTATCCACACCCTTCACATGTAATCCTTTTTTAAAAAAAATAAAAAATAAAAATAAAAATATGGACCGGAAGTTCTAAAAATCATATAAAATTGACCATGCTAAGATCAGAGTTGAAAATTGGGAATAATATGAACCACAATATGAAATAACTTTGGACCAAATTTCATAGCCATCTAACAGTCCAATCATCTGTAACATCAAGTTTACTTAGTTGTTGTCGCACAGCACATGCAAGCTTCCGATTTGCCTAAAATGGGCCCAATTTTAACTCTTTTAATGAATGTATTAAAAATATACATTCCATTGGATTCGTAGAAAATCGAACCAACTTTCCAACGGTGTATAATAAGCCTCAATCGGAGTTCGGACGGCTAAGATCTTGGCCTTATACGAAAGATGTATTTAGGGGCTTGTTATGACCATTCTTGTGTGGGCCATATTCATGATTCCAACGGTCAGATGCATTTGATATTTGTTCTTAACTTACTTTATATAGAAAATAACCATATGTGTGGTCCCTATGATCAGATTCTTTCATAATAAAATTTAAAAAATTCTGAACCGATAGATACTTCCGTAAGGATAAATCTTAAAAAAATTTTGAATGGTCTAGATGGATCCAAGGCTCTATATGGTCGGAAACCTAAATACAACCTAAATGATGTATTACTAAACCATCCATTAGAACATATTTTTCAACAAAGAATCTGATCATAGTGATTTGATCAATATATTTCATGTGCTACTAGATGTGTATATTGGGTATATGTTGTACATAACATCATCCTCTTATTGACCCACTTGGGTGTGGGATCACTTGTTATTTATGCATTTTATTAGTTCATTCAATCTGGAAACCCATGTATATTTTTGTGTGTCTCTTATCTATGGTTTGCTAGCATGTGTGCCCTACTTGCCATTTGATTTATTTAATTTCCTTTTCACCTTCTGTTTGCTGAAATTTTCTAAGTACTTGACTGTATTGCATGTAGGCCTCTTTGACACCTTGTAGTGGGCCCCACACTCTGTAGTTAAGGGTCCCACTTTAGGGGATGTTTAGTCCTTATATAAGTGAGCTAGGATGTCTCACTTTTTGTTAGGAATGATTCCCTAAGTGTTTAGAAATTGGGCCCAAAGTTGTGACAGAACCCATTTTTAAAAATTGTCTGAATGTTTAGTCCTTATATAAGTGAGCTAGGATGTCCCACTTTTTGTTAGGAATGATTCCCTAAGTGTTTAGAAATTGGGCCCAAAGTTGTGACAGAACTCATTTTTAAAAATTGTCTGATTATTTGTATTTTGTACCAACTTTGGGCCTCTATAGTGGACCACACGCTAGAGATATGAGTAGGCCACTACTTGAAACCTTTAACTTATACTAATGAATAGATAAATAATATTTTACTCGGGCTAAATCAGACCCCACATGATCAGGGAGTGGATCCCAAAATGTGGCCAAGCATGGTTGTGCAGAAAATTAAAGTACCTATGTTTGGCCCTACACCAAATATTACGTGTACACAACCAGTTGGTCTCAGCTTATAGTTTTTGAAGTACATATATATAGTACAACACAGGGCACCTAATGGGACACTGAAAGGTGGTCCCCAGGGATCATGGGACGTACTCAAGATTGGGCCAAAACTAATTTTACACTATATTTCCTGTACAGTTTCTCCAAGTACCCATGTTTAGGCCATCACCATAAATTGTACTCACCCAGACAATGAGGTCTGCCTTATAATTTGTAAAGCCCATACATAGAGCTACCAGGTGGTTATTTTCTTTCACAATATGTACGCCCCATGTGATCATGAATCTGACTCTAAAACAACCTAGAACCAACACTACGCTAAAAGTCTGTTTTACATAGAATTTATGTAGGGCCATGTCAGTGGTGTCCACCACCTTCCCAAAGCATTTAATATAGCATTTAAACTCTGAAAAATAACTCTCAGATATTTTTGGGCTTAAAAACCTTAAGTGGGCCATCTAGTATGGGCTATCTTGTATGGGCCTTACCTTTCATGTAATGAGGTCCACCTACCATGTTTTTTAAATAGGTGTTGTATAACTTGTAAAATATTTAGTGGATAGATCTTTCTATCTAAATGTTCTCTTAAGACATAGGTGGCCTTGGGCCAATCTAAATGATGCAATCCTAAGGCCCAAGCGGGCCCAACACTAAGAGAAATTGTTGAGAAATGAGAAACCCACAATGGTAACCTTCCTTGAGCCTGTTGGGCAGGCCCATTGCCTACTGGGCAGTGTGCCTTTCATACTACCTCTAGTCAAGTGGACCACGCTTGGAGAGACCTATTTTACAATGCATAAACTGGATGATTGGGATTTTTCTTGGTTTATTGTGTAAGTGGCTAGTGGGCCCAATATGACATATGACATGAAAGATGTTATCATGTTATCCTTCATGTTTGAGACTATGCATTATTTCTATTTGGTAGAATGTGTGGGTCTACTTAGATGTAGAACTAGATTCACACCATTGAAAGCATTATGGTTGGACATTTATGTCCTTGGGTTATTCCATTGGTTCACCAAGTGGGACTCACACTTGACCTATATGACCCCTTGCCTTGCATGTAGTTCAAGTCTAGTGTGGAAGTCACACTAGGTAGGATGCACCTAGTGATGGGTGAGATGATGATACATGTATGGTAACGTGATAATGATGATTATGAGTTGTTGGTTGAAATGGTAGATATGATTTAATGAATGGTAAATTATAGCATATGTATTGATGATGGATGAGTAATTATTTATAGTACTTGTGACATTGTTTATGTTAATCATGAAGTAAAAATGATCCTCATGGTAACAATGATTTTAATACACACACACACACACATACATACATACATATGCATGATGACAAAATATGGTAGTTGGCTATCATGCTTGATATCCAAGTGATAATAATGCACATATTAATTGTCGTGATGATATTATCGACAAGATAGCTATGTTTTGCTTGATTTATGGATGATGTAAAATATATGATGTTGGTGAAAATAAGGATAACCTCATGCATGATAGACATGAAAGTGCCCTTGCAAGTGCCCTGGTATGTCAATTAGCGTGTGTGTTGAGTCAGTCGGACTGCAGAGCCTCATAAGAAGATCAATTCAAGCATTTGCCTCAAATGGATGTGTGGAAGCTCGCCATAGGTAAATCTAAGCCTCACATCTCATGTCCCGAAACACCAGGTGAATAAAACCTTTAAAACAAGTTAGACATCATAGGGTTTTTAAGTGAGAAAACTTTTTCAAAAATCATAAAATCTTTAAGTTTTCTTGCTTTGTCGATCATATCGATACACATGTCGATATGATCGACCTACGTTGTTGATGTCCTCAATAACAAATCGATTCTATCAAAATGAGGACAAAAGTGTCCAGCAACCACATACATATCTAGACAAAATTATCGATGTATCGATATACATATCGATATCATCGATATTTGAATCTCGAGTCATCAGTGGTGACTCGCTAATATCGACAGGCAGATCTTCGGTACTCCTATTTTTACTTAAGAAATTCTTATATGCTTACATATATCGAAGCCATCCTTGATACCATCAGAGTTCAAATCTTGATCATATCGGTAGGCTCTCGATGATATCAGTCATGGGTGTGAAGTTGTCCATCAATATTTTTCAGGTGGTTTTCAATTATGATCGGGGGTCACTTGATAGAATCGATATTCAAATATCGATGGTATCGAGGTCGGATCGATTGCATCGAGATTGGATATAAACTTCCCAATAAGTTAACTGATAAAATCCTTGGATTTATTGATGCATCGACACGACCTTTGATATCATCAGTATTCAAATTTTGATGATATCAAGTATCCCCTGATCATATCTAATGACCTAAAAAATATCAAGTCTCTCTCATTTTCAAATGTTGAGGACTCGATTCTCGTATCGATAATATTGGAGTTCAAAATCCAATGGCATCAACACGAGTCTTGATTCACCCGACCAGTTGGCAAGAGGTTTTCAAAAGCGTATGACATTGAGTTTGCGTCATCGAGTGGACCATCGATACAATTGAGAGTATACGCTCGACGTTATTAACCCTGCTCGATAATATTAAACTCTGTCATGAATGTGATCGTTTTATATCTATTGGAACCTTTTTCCCATTTAAAGAGAGCTTGACTTTAGTTACTGTTAGAGAAAGAAGAAAGAGCTTTTGAGTGTTTAACCTTAGATCATTTACTCAAAGCCCTTTCTCTCAGGGAGTTCATCCTCCAATCCACCCTCATCATTGATATTCTATAGAGTGGATTAGGTAATGAACTTTCGCATTTAAGGATCCTCCATCTATTATCTTAATGGTAAATCATTAAACTGGGATGCCTTGAATGCATAGATTATTGAAATCGCTCTATCTTCCTAATAGAAAAACATTTAGAGAGTAGGATTCCATCATAACCTTGACCTAACCCTTCGCCATATCTTATTACATCATTTGTGTTGCGGATCAAGGGAGCAGAAGATTCTTCATCAACAAGGAGGAGATCTTCGTCAATGTGCTAAATGGGAGTCATCCACTTATCTGTAAGTATTTGGAGTCTAGAGGACCCTTTGATCATTCCTTTGTAGGATTGGGTCTAAGGTGTTTCTCACCCTTGGAAGTCCTCAAGGAGGCCTCTGGCGAGAGTGTACGTGGTAGGTGTGTTGTGTGGACCCTTACTCTGTGGAGAGCATAAACATCTAGTTGAAGGTGAACCAGTCAAAACCTTAGGTTTGAGGTGAACTGCTATGAAACCTCGGGTTAGAGGTAAACTGTGTAAAACCTCCGTTAGGGTCTTATGAAAGATCCTTGGCCAGTGTGCCTAAAAGTGGGTACGATGTGTTGAACCTTGCTCGTAAGAGCATAAACACTAGCCTTAGTGTAGGTTGTAAAGGTTAAAGGTGAACCTGATTTAAAACCTTAGGTTAGAGGTGAACCGCTGTGAAACCTCCTTAGTGAAATCTGGTACACTCAAGGGTTGAGTGCGGTTACCGGAAGTGGATTAGACAAGTAGTCGAACCACTATAAAAGTGACTGTGTTTGCGAATGTTATTCCTTTGTGTGTGTGATTTACTTCAATACTTTAATATCTGTATATCTGATATCACACTTCACACACACAGTCACATCTATCATAAACTAGGCTATACATTGTTATCTCTTGAATAGTTTGTGATTGGATCCTCTACCAAGCTTGGAAGCCAATAGAGTTACTTTTGAGTAATCCTGATAATTTCATATTTATAGGATTAGTGTAATGGGATTTTTAAATAAATGGTAAAAACTTTAAAAAATCCTATTCACCCCCCTCTAGGACATATTGGCATATTCCGACTTCAACTAAAGCGGTTTTCACCGTTATTTCAAGACAACTAATGCCTACGACATGTATGATAGTGATGGATGATGGCCATGATATTGACGATGCATGTGAATCCCTAAATGTTATGTACTCTATGCACATAATTGCATGATACACGTTATGAGGATAAATTTGATGTTGAATGATGACTATGATAATGATGATACATGTTAGAACTTGTGTAACACCATAATCTATGCACCTTATATATGTGCGTGTTATAGGAGCCCTGGTGACCATTTGTTAAGTATTCACAAGAGGTATTGGGCTATTGAAGACACTTAAATATATGGACCCTCACGTCACATTGGCTATTCTTGTGTCTAAGTTGATTATTGTTTATATTTGATAGTCATGCTAGTGTACCTTGTCTAGTAGGACACACTGAGAATATGCTTAGTATAACATCATGATACATGCCCATACACATCATTTGTAGGCTTGTTATAAGGAGTGGCTAATCATAACATATGTCATTGGGCGGTTTATTTATGGGACTCCCTGATAGACGAAGTTGCCCCACATGAGTGTACGGTATGCGCAGGATTGATGTATGATTAGATAGTGTTATTCAAGCACCTTGCATTATATGATTCGATTGTTGTATAGTCATGCTAATGTACCTTGTCTAGTAGGACATACTAAGAATATGCTGAGCATAGCTGTAACGCCCGTGAAAAATCCATACTTGGGCCCGAGCACCAACTCGACCCGAAATCGCGTAGAATTAATTTCTATGAAAATTAAGCGTAAGTTAGCTAGCGCAACGCTAGAATAGTTGGGGAATAGTCCCTGATCACTTTAAATACGTTCTACAAGACCCAAATCGAGTAAAACAAACGACTCTATAATACTCTATAACCTCGGATCAAACTCTAAGCAGGTTTGGTCTCTGGACCACTTTGAACTTTTGTATTGGATCTAGACCGCACATCGAAAGTCTGATACTTCCTATCTTATACCATTAGGACCGCCTTGTTGGACTTGATACTCATTTCAAAAATCAAGTCCAACCGACAATCGCAGGCTATTTCATTGAGCCCGGACTGAAGAGAGTGCGAATAGGGAAAGAATTGGAATTTTAAATTTAAATCTGGCACACGACTTGATGCGTCAGTATTAAGCGTTCTGACCGTCAGAATTCATCCAGATTACACCCTTGGATCAGGAAAAATTTCTATTTTTTATCATGAGACTTTCAGCCCTGATCTATGTGCGGTGACCGCTGAACTGAAACTGGTCCGCCACATGCGATCTGTGAATCCTGCCAGACTGAAAACTTAATACGTGTTATATCTGGTACGCATGAGCTTAAGTCCGATCGCATTCGACCAGGGGACCACCAGAAAACATCTTTTGGACCGAAACAGCCCCGAAATGGATATGCAATAAGTAAACTTCGTTCCGGAGCCTATTTTCAGCATTTTTAAGCTTATAAAAGGGGTTGAAACCCTCATTCCTCTCTCCCATCCGAAAATTGCAAAAACCTAGATTTGGGAGAGAGAAAAGGAGAGAGTTTGAGAGAGGAAGTGGGAGGATTTTTCCCGCCTTCGTGCCGCTACTTCCACATGCTACAACAACTCTTCCCAATCACCTGGCCGGTGATTTCTCCGCTTTATCAGGTATGAAACAACCCTAGAACTTGCTGATTTAGGGGTTACTTAGATTCATAGCATGTTAACTAACGTAACTTGTAAAATAGGTTCTCCTACTGCCGTAGACGAAGCGTACATGCTCCGTTCAAAATCACGCATCCGTAAGAGATAAGGTGAGGATTTTAGACGCTTTGATTGACGGTTTACAACGCTTTCAATGTCATTTAATAGTAGATTATCGACGACATCACCATTTGACATGTACAACATGCTCTCCGTTTCCTGTTTCGTAAATTAACGAAGAATATGAGATTTAGGGTATTTTAGTCATTTGTAGGAAGTACGGTTTATACTCCTATTTTGCTGACGTGATTGGCATGGTTTTTAATCACATTAGGAAGTTAGGAATGCGTGCATAATTAGTTTGGCGAAGAGATTCGCCTAATTGCGCACTTTGGGTCGACATACTATATGTAGACTTAAGTGTGTAGTGTATGTGTTTGTATAAATGTTTGTATTAGTATGTATTGGATTGAATGATGTTATGAGATAGTTTGAGATTGATTTCTCAATTAATATGCTGACCTAAATGATTTCCTACATGTTGACTATATGCATGATTTCATTACATGCATGGAATATATGTGTTTGAAGATTTTCTTAAGTTGAATGTTATAACATGTGTTAACATGCTCACATGATTTTATTTCAATTTCAATACTCTTACATAAATTGCTGATGTGATTCCATAAGTGTTTGGGACTAGACTTAGTCCAGGAAATCGGTAACCGAGCGAATTCGTGGTTGACTGGTCATAGCCACGAACGACGCGTCGATGAACGTGATTCGTGTTTGGAGTTGGTGGCAGTGGTTAGGCCACGCGAAGCGTTTTACGCACTTCATGTCGTTCGTCTTGAGATGCGATCGCGCTAGTCAAGCCCATCAAGCAACCCGACTGGCCGATGTATGTTCACCTTGTATGAGTCATAACTGCTTGAACCTAGGGTACTGAACTTACCATTGTAAACCCTGTTAACCATGGTACCTTGATCCACGAAGACTCATGAGCCGGGCATGGTGGTATGGGACACCGTGGTCGAGCTGTCGGCCTACGTTGGGGCCACAAACCTCCCCGTAGTGACCAGTGAGCACCTAGACTCGTGAGCAGATTATGGTGGTATGGGACACTATATTCTATCTGTCGGCCTATACTGATCAGGCGAAGAGTCCTTTGTAGTGACCGCGAGCGTATTCTGAGTCCACGGGAGGCGACGACCCTTCCATTGCAGAAGAGTACGGTAGGCCTGTATTGATAAGGTGATAGGGGAGCGGTGCAACGAGTGCGAGCAACAGCCCTGGCAGCCCTTGCAGTGACCTACGAAATATACATCGTATGAGACTTCTAGGAGTGACGACCCTAGACAGGATCTGTGTTGGGATTGATACAAGGGAAGTACCTTAGTTTCCCAATCCTGCTGTTTGAATGAACTAATAACAACTTGGAAATCATATCACCATAGCATTGCATGTGCCTAGAAGATGTGGAGCACTCTAGGGAGTGTGGCATGCCGCGGTCGTAAGATGTTGCCGTATGAGGGAGATCGTCGGTGAGGGCATACATCACGTCATGTCATCTTGCATTAACAACAGTATTAGGATTGTCTGATTTACTGTTTTACTATTATCGCATGATTGAATTGTGAACATATTAATCTTTGCTCTATGATTCCACTGAGTTGATCACTCACTCCCACGTTACGGGATGGTGTTTGCAACACCCACCAAACCCTGTTGTAGATGCAGGTGAGGCTAAGATACAGGAGGCAGAGCCAGACTTTGACGAGGACCAGGACGAGTTCTCGTACATGCAGTATCACGACGGCTTTGCGTAGGCGACCTGGATCGATGGGATTTCAGTGGGACCATTTTGGATATTTATTTTGTTCATGTATATTATATGAGACTCAGTGATGTAGTCATACTTTGGAGACAGATGAGATTTACTTTATTTTTCCATACAGTGATATATATATTGTTTAGTCTTCCGCTTGCTTTTATCACTGGATATGAAGTATGAATTGCAGTTTTGGTATAATTTTACTCATATGAATGCTTTAAATCAGACAACATTGAATCATAATCATTTTTGTTGCATAAGTGACGGTCTGGAACTCGGGAGTTGAGTTTATACACGACCCCCGATTTTCAGGGTGTTACAATAGCATCTTGATACATGCCCATATGCATTATTTGCATACTTATTATGAGGAGTGATTGATCATAGCATATGTCATTGGGCAGATTGTTTATGGGACCCTTTGATATACGGAGTTGCCCCACATGAGTGTGTGGTACGCGCAGGATTGATGTATGATTAGATAGTATGATTCATGCACCTTTCATTATATGATTCGATTGTTGTACACCCTAGCGACATCAGGGCCATAGCCTCCACAAACCTAGTGTGGATGGTAGGATTGGATACTGAAAATACTTGTTCTAGCACGGGGGCACCATAGATGTCCCAATGTGAAAGTCCTCATACCTTTATAGTACTAGGAGGATGCTCCAATGTCAAGACCGAGTGGATACATGAACGCATAAGGGCCGGATACTAGTAGGCAGCATCTCTCATTGTGTCGTGGTTGATTGGAAGGGAGTGTGGCCTTACCCGCCCCAGGGAGAGGGCAATGACTAGGATGAGTCTAACCCAGCTCGAGGATTGGGGTCCATTATCAAAGGCCTGGCTCGATATTGGTAGGCAGATAGTGAGGTCTCTTCCACTTACCCAGTTGTGTACTTAGATAGGGCGAAAAGCTGGTGTTGAGTGTACTAGACACCTATGATCGTCCAGAGATGAACTGTACTGATATATGGATTCAGATGAGGACTTGCATGCTTAAGTTGCATCATGCATATGACATTTGGCTAGGTGCACCTTACATTGCATAGCCTTGGCATGGCTAATAGTATTCATGTATGGTACTGATATTGTAATGCCTCGTCACTATTAAACACGTGGGTGGGCACAGGTGAGTGGACATTGATATGGGAGAGGCCTTAGGTCATGGGCGAGTTACCAGTGGTTGGCAAACTACTATACTGGTAGGCTACTGTGCTTATAGTGGGGCGAAACCTCGTCCCACATCGGAAGCGTTGTAGTGGTTATATGTGGACTCACTAAGTAGTAGCATACTTAGTATCTAACTCATTTATTCATTCATCAATATCCACTCGGGTTGGTGGTGCATAACTAAATCATTATGTGAACCCTCGTTATGGCC
This sequence comes from Magnolia kwangsiensis, assembly GCA_037074715.1. Lineage (NCBI taxonomy): Eukaryota > Viridiplantae > Streptophyta > Magnoliopsida > Magnoliales > Magnoliaceae > Magnolia > Magnolia kwangsiensis. Next base: position 129,269,747 of record CM073572.1, on the reverse strand, counting down.
ATGATTTCTGTTGGATACACGAACAACCTGGGATCAGGAGTTTATCACATTGAGTCTAGCTATCCAAATTTAGGTATGGGACTGGTTTGGATAGAAGTCCCTTGTGATGGACACCACAACTTATGATACCACGTACTATCATCCTGACTCCACACACTATGTCTGTCATTGCCCTTCCATCGTATGTCATATAGTAGAAAATGAAATTTGATTATCTTGTTCATGATGATTGGCTATTTTAATGATTCATGATCGCTTGTTGAGTGACATACCTATTATTGATGTCATGTTCATGATAACCTGTGAAGTTGTACAACATTATTGATTAATAACCTACTCACCTATTATAACATAACTGGTTGATAACATGCCTATGGTTATTTTAGATGTCTTTACGGGAGTACTGTGATAAGACATGTTTTACTCCCGGCATGCAGTAGACTCACGAGCTGTGGTTTGCTCATACATATGACTTACACTTTTCAAGATGCATATAAAAGCTGTTGAAGTTTGATATTTTTTCCTTCATTACTGTTGAGCTGGTGCACCATATTATGTGTGACATGTTGAAAAGGTTCGTCTCTTCGATGTGCGTTGATACCATGCATAAAATATGTAACTTCCTAAACAAATTAACCATTCCAAAAAAAATTCACACTGAAAATCATCCTTGTATGATCCCAGGATCGGAATCTGGCATATGGGTGTCAGGAATCGAGAATGGGATACTAAGGAGACCGACAGTACCGAATTCGATGATTGAGAATTTTATGAGCCCAGTTTCTGAGTTTGGGGCGTGACAGGTTCCTTGTAGATTCCATGTGAGGCATGTGCTTCATATCAACGTCATTCATCCACGTGTCCACTTATTTTAGAGTATGGTACAAAACTTAGAGAAGGCCTAAAGCTAGTAGCCCGCACTGTCCAGCGGGTGGCCCTGCAGTGATGGTTATTTATCCTTCAACTTGTTCTTTAGCTGACGTACCCTAGATGGAAAGGATATCAAGACTTTTGCAGCCCTAAATTATGGGATCTTGTAATTTAATGTGGTCCACCTTGCATGTGTAAACTTGTGGTTGTATGTGGCTCAAACTACATGATCATGTGATGGCAACTGTTAAGCTATGTAAACTTGTGGTGCATGAGTCGTCCCTGATCCATGTGAAATTGTGAGGCATGAATGGTATACCACCACATGATCATGTGATGTGCCATCTGCCCTAAATCGTGTGAGATTGGGTTGCTACCCAAGATTGGATAATTATATAATGAATGGACAGCCCTTGACCACTTGGCACTTCGGTTGGAGTGCCGCCCCAAGTAATAGAATCACGTGACTTGTGTTTAAACCCTTAAACATGTTTAATTATAACAAATATGTAGACTCTAGTGGTGTGAGGGTGTTATATATCTGTTTGGGCCATTAATCATGTGGGTATCTAATGTATGTATGGCCAGCTAATCATGGGAAATGGTGGAGTATATGTAGTCATCTAACTATATGAATGTGAAATATACACAAGGACACCTAACCGTATGAAATCAAGTGGCATTGGTGGCCATTCAACAACGTGGGTTATGCTTATTGACATAGACACCACCACTTGAATCATGTATGACCAAGTTGTACATTAGACAGAGTATGATGTAGGGTTATGTTACCCAAGCTAATGCTATCAAGGTCCTGGATTATATGCGATGAGATCTCTAAACCGTAAATGGTATGATGAAATGTAGCCCTTTACTCTTAACCATGTGACACCAAATTGAGTCATTAACTATGTGACGTGTGAGTGGTTGAAGGATAAGATTTAGTGTAGCAATGAATGGGGGGTACGATTGTGATTGTTCAACTATGTTTGGAAATTTTGAAATATGCATGGATATTAGATCATGATAGTAATCATATACATACTAAACTATGTGAAATTGCGGTACTTACCACCTGACCATGTGAAAATTTAGTAAAGCGGTTACTCCATTATGTAAGCCATGATGTAATGAAGGTACATAACTATCTAACCTTAAGTCCTTTAGTACGACGAGTAGAGTGACATTTGTGTGGCCTCTCAACCATATGGATTTCTGAAATAACGGAGTGGCCATAAGCCCATGTGGGTATATGAGAATTGTGTGGTTACTTAGACTTGTGAACTATGCTGATGGTATAACCTCTTGGGTATGTGAACTTAGGATGTATGTCAAATTGACTGTTGGACCCATCTTATTAATAGTATTGGGCTTAATTTGTGGACTCCACTAATATGTTCATAATGGAATTAGAGTGGTGGGCCTATTAGCCTTAAAGCCCACCTTTAGTGGACGCCTTGTAGTCCCATTAACGGTAAACCTATCAGGCCCATAGGTTACTTCCTCTTACTAGGAATGTAAGACTCCATGAGAAGTGCATATTGGGCCTATGTTTGGGTTTCTTGGTAAGTGCATGAGACTCCTTGTGATGTATGTATGCCAAGTCTCATTTGAGCCTTGTGAATGAGTTATGATTGAGTCCTCGAATGAACCGTGGTAATCAAATGGACCACCTAACAAGCCAGAAGAATGGGATGTAGCAACTCACTAATTAGTCCATTCAAGTGTGGCAATGATCTGGGCCTTAGTCCATATGAAATGATAGTTATACATGTTGAGGCATTGGATTAAAATCTAATTATGCATGTGGTGATGGCACATATGTAGTGATTGTGTAATGTGATACTTGTGATGATGATGATGCATTATGGTTAGATGTGATGATTGTATTGTATGGTAATGGTAATCTATGTTTATATGCTAGGATGGTGTTCAAGTGTACGTAAGGATTAAGTGGACCACCATATGTATTACCTCGAGTCATAAATAGTGCGCCTAGTGCCATATAATGACGTGACACTTAGGCACCCACTTCCTATGGAATTGATGAGGTGAACCACATTAATCTTAATCGTGAATGAGTATGTTGGTGATGTGAACTAGTTTTCAAATAGCTATGGATCTTTACATACGAAATTGAAACATATTATGGTATGTGTGCATGACTTGCATGTGTTTGATATACAACTTTCTCTGGTACCACTGTATGATGTTTTGGCCATGCAATTGGTGTCGAGTGATGTATTGATCCTAGTTGTGCTATTGTGTGGATGGTACACATTTTTGACTTGGAAGTGTGGAAACTCGCATAGTCCCATTATCACGAAGGAGAGTGCACATTATACTAATGTTTTTCTTTGTTGGTATCATGATAATTTTAACTGGTCTTATGATATTTGTGCATATTGCATCTACAGGCACATATACATATACATGCATCATGGATGAGGAGAGCATGGTGTGCATAATTTGATCATGCTGAGATCGAATGCATGTGGTAGAGGATGTTGGTGCGAGGTGCACATGATGAAGTATGTGGTAGTGGATGTTAGTGCAGGGTGCACATAATGGAGTATGTGGTAGAGGATGTTGGTGTGGGGTGCACATGATAGAGTATGTGCAGATGTTATCTGGTCCGAGAGACTGTGGGCTTAGTCCCTGTGTTGAAGTCCCTAAAGCGAATATATCGGGCACTGTCCCTAGGTTGAAGTCCCTAAAACTCACTTGATGCTACATTGTGATTTATGTTTATGCCGATGCTGAAATTACATCTATATCCTTTGCACAATGATCGTGGATTACAGATCGGATGTGGTTGGCAGAGGAGCCTGATTGGTATTAGGGTTACTTTGTATGCATATGTGGCTTAGGTGCATAGCATTGCTTGAGTGCAATTATACTGCATAGCGTGCTTGTGGATTCTCATTGCATTTTGCATATCATCCGCATGAGATGGATTGAACATCAAAGTAACATTGTGGTTATATTGATAAGACCACCACAGTGGCATCATGGTTGGTATTTGTGGACATCGAAAATTTAGGTTTCTTATACTGGGTCCCAGACCCCTGTGTGAAACTCCCTAAACCTCGAGTGGTTCCCTCGAGCCTCATCATCAAGACCGAGTGGATGTCATGGGTCACATGGTGTAGGAGACCATAGTATGCCTAACTCTCGTCGACATGGTTGGGTGAGAAGAGGTTCAAGCATGCTTAGCTGAAGAGTTAGAATGAATGTGGTTGGGCTTGACTAGCCCTTGAAATGGGTCCACTACTGGCATGCCAGGTGGGTATTGGCATGACTATAGCCCCTCACTGATATGGTGGGTATGCGTGGCCTCTATTTAACAAGTTTCAGAGTTTCTCTGGATACCAGGCCCTGGTGATTCCTAGTGATGATAATTATATTGTGATGTATACTTTTACAGGAGGATTTGCATGCCTACATACATACAGCTTACTTTTTCATATCATCTCTTGGATTGCATCATGCCCTCTTGGCTTTATGTAGCATTACTTGGTCACTATGCTTCAGTTTGTATACTCTAATATTTGCTTATTACTGTATGCTTGTACACTATGCACACACGAGTGTACTCACTAAGCTTTTTACCTAAGCTTCCTATTTTCCTTTTTTTCTAAGATAGGAGTAACTTGGAGGACATAGCTTTCTCGATGCATTACATCGATTTTGTGATTTGACAATATTGACATTGTGTACCTATTGGAAAAGCATTTTACTTGTAACCATCATGATTTATAATGGAGACTGTTGCTTAGTATTGTGATTATGAATCATCATGCTTGGGTATTATTATTTTTTAAAAAGGTCAAAAATCTTCCTTACGGTGCACCGAACTCGGAACTTGGTGTATGTAAGTTGAGTGCCAGATTTGGGGCATTACGGAAGCTATCCGTCCCTGGATTTGGGTCGTGACATATGGATAGATGGACGGAAAAATATATGGTTAGATGAGTTCATGTGTGATCGGCGGTTGGACTTCGTAATGTACCTATGGATTAGTGGTGAGATGGACAGTTTGATGATTGTATCATTGAATGGATGGTAAAATGCATGGTTGGATTTATTTAGTAATGAATGGTTGGTTTGGATACGTTCAAATCAACGGTTACGATTGGATTGGTTGATCATGTAGATCAATGGTCATAGTGGATTAATTTGATACAATGATCAATGGTTAAGATTGGACGGTTAAGATTAATTCGGGTTATTACAATGTCAATCCAAGAAAATGAAGCATAGTCGAAGGACTTAGTCCTTTATCGGTCGGTTACAAGTTGCATTATCAAAGAGGTATCATGATCGTGATACCTGAAGGCATAGTGTGCCTAGCTAGTTTCATGGCCAAAATAAATAGGCTTGAAGGAAGCTTGAAGAAAATTGACGAGGGTGTTTTTATGAACTTGGATGAGTTAGATTGATTGGCTGAAGATGATAACTTTGAAATAAAAGATTTATTTGAAGAAGTGGAGGAGCATAAACCGAAAGCCCAGGACCCGTTGGACGAAGTAAATCTAGGGACAGATTAGAATCTAAGACCCATGTTCATAAGAAATCTATTACGACTGCACGAGTAGGAAAAAATAATAAGGATATTGCAAGAGTTCGCGGACTGCTTCACATAGGACTACCACGACATGCCAAGACTGGACAAATCTTTGGTCGAGCACAGATTACCGACTAAAAAGGAATATTGGCCACATAAATAACCTCTAAAAAGGATGACGACTGAGGTCACTCTCAAAGTCAAAGAAGAGATCGAATGAATTTTAAAGGTTGGGTTTATTCGATTGATCAAATATATGGAGTGGATGTCAAATGTAGTCCCAGTAATGAAGAAGAATGGTAACATAAGAGTGTGCGTGGATTTTAGAAATTTAGCCCATGGCCGATTAGTTAATCGATTGAGCTACTAGGCATGTGATTGTGTCGTTCTTGGATGGGCATTCAAGGTATAAACAGATCTATATAGCCTTGGATGATTTGCCAAAAACCATTTTCAGATGGCCAGGACCCTTAAGGACTTGTTGTTGGGTGGTAATGCCCTTTGGTCTAAAAAATATTGGGGAAACATACAAAAGAGCAATGAATGTCATCTTTCACAATATGATCGGCTAATTTATGAAGGTCTACATTAATGACGTAGTAGACAAGTCGACCGATGTGAAGGAGCACCTAGTCCACTTACGCGAGTCCTTCAAGCGGATGTGGTTCCATATATTGACAATGAACTTAATGAAATGTTCTTTTAGGGCATTGGTAAGTAATTTCCTAGGATTCCTCGTACATCAGAGAAGGATTAAAATTAATTAACATAAAGCTCAGGTCGAGATCGATGCAAGGCCACCGAGAAATAAGGCCGAGTTACAAAGGTTCCTAGGCCACATCAATTTCTTATAACAGTTTATATCCAATTGTACGGGCAGGACTAACATCTTTTCTCTATTGTTGAAATTAAAACATGGGGTTGAATTTCTATGGGAAGCAAAGCATCAGCTGGCTTTCGACCGAATCAAGGAAAATTTGATGAAGCCACCTGTGCTAATGCCTCCTATCAAAGGTCGGCCACTTAAATTTTACATAGTTGCATCCACAAGGTCGATTGGAGCCTTCCTGACACAAGAGGATGATTCTTGAAAAGAAAGAGCAATCTACTATATGAGCCAAGTCTTGCTTGGTGTAGAAACGCATTATTCGGCCATGGAAAAATTATGTCTGTCTTTATATTTTACGGCCACTAAACTAAGACATTATTTGTTAGCCGTAAGAGTTAATGTAGTTTCAATTACTGATCTAATCAAATACATGTTAAATTGGCCTATTCTTAGCAGCCAAATTGATAATTGGGTATTGGCATTATCTGAGTTTGATTTACATTACATGCCACATAAAGCGATAAAGGGTAGGGCCATAGCAAAGTTTTTGGCTAGCCACCTGTCAGACCTAAAGGAACATATTTCCCTAGGTGTTATGGATTCATATGTTGTATTAATCACACCTTGAAAATTAATCTTTGATGGTGCAAGGACCCACGAGACATCTAGGCCCAGTATAGTACTGGTTGCCTCCAGTGAAAATTGGCAAGAATTTGCATTTCAATTGGAATTTGAGTGCATTAACAATCCAGCAGAATATGAGGTTATGATAAGTAGCCTGAAAATATTGTTAAAATTATGGGTGAAGGACGTGATGATCATTGGGGATTCTCAATTGGTGATAAATCAGATCGCTGGTTTTTTAGGTGCACTAGCCAATCGTTGTTACTGTATTACGTGGTGGCCATCCGATTGCTAGAACAATTCAATGACATCTAATTGATGCATGTCACTCAAAATTACAATGTGGATGCCAATGAAATTGTGTAAATGGAAACTGGACTGGAAATATGGAAGGGATTGGCCGGTTGGTTGATTATAGTTCAAAAAATGTCATTACCCTCGAGCCCCTCTTATGAGTTATTTGCAAAGCCCTCAGACTAATTCCAATAGTAGCACGAGAAGGTCGGCTATAAATTATGTCATGGACGATAATGAAGTATACCGTAAAGAGGTTGATGGGGTTTTGCTTCATTATTTGTCAATGAATAAAGCAATATCGGTCGTGGATGGGGTCCATAAAGATGTTTACGGGTCTCACCAAATAGGAAGGAAGATGAGACTTATGCGTAGGTATTATGGATGTAATTTCTATAATGTATAAAGCACGCCTTTGCTTGTCAAATTTCGCTGAGACAAAACGTTCAAGTTGTAACTTCAAGTCATGAAATTTCAAAATCTACTAAGTTCAAGACTTTACTGAAGTTCAAGTCAAGAAGTAGATCAAGATAGAATGTTTAGAATCTACTGAAGTTCAAGCTGACTAAGTTCAAGTTCTACTACACTTCTAGTAGAAGATCAAGTTCCATCCTCAAGCTCTATTGAAGATTCAAGTAGAAGAACAAGTTACGAGAAGTTCAAGCTATTTCAATGTTCAGTCTTTTCAGGTATAATAGACCCTTGAAAGACCTTAGGTTTAGGTCCTTTCATAACATAATCATATATGGGTCTTTATACTTAATATATGCTAAACTTTGACTAGTCTAAGTTGTGGCTCCACCAGATAAGAAATCTTCGACTAGTCCAAGTTTGAATTTAGAAAAATGGATTTTTCCATTACTTCCTCGACTAGTCAACCAGTTTGCTCCACCAGTCGAAGAGGGGCATTCGACCAGTCGAGGGTTGCTCGATTCGAAGTCCAATAACTAAATATATGGCAGCCTCGACTTGTCGAATCCCATGCTCGACTAGTTGAATAAGGCCCTCAACCAGTCAAAGTTCGGTTTTATCTGATCGCACTCAAATTTTAAAAATTTGTTGAACCTTAGACAAGTTAAAGAAAACCTTAGATGGCTCAAAGCAACAACCTTTCAACCTCTAAAAAGAGGTCTTCTCTCAATTTGAAATTACCAATTCAAGATAATAAAAGCCTTCATCAAGAGAGAGAGAAGTCCCAATTATTATCAAGCTATTGCATGGTATTTTTTATATTTCTTTAATAGCTTTTGTTTTAATTACTTGATCTCCTTTTTATAAATCTCATTTGGTAAAGAGAGTAGATACTCTTCTTTGAGATCCTGAGGAATTCAAACAAGTAGCCTTTAGTTTGAATCAATTTAAAATCTATTTAGAACCTAGAACCCTCATTCATATGATTGGACATTGAACAATCTACTTCAAGAGAAGCGGTTCTATAGGCTACATCAAAAGATACATCTTTAAATTGAAGATAAGTATATTCCTATCTTTCGTATTTTAGTTTCTTTGAGATAACCAGAAAATTTCAATTGTTGGTTTGTCTGAGATAGCCAGAAAATCTCAGTGTGGGATTTTTGTTTGTGATAGCCTTTTAAAATCACAACTATATCAGGTTTTAAGGTGACCCTATGAAAACCTCAATTATATTGAAGGCCAATATCACATGTGTTGTGATTATTGGGAGCGGAGTAGGTGTGGTTGTTTGAGAACAGTTGGTGTACACACTGAACCACTCTAACTCTTAATGTTTGTGGTGAATGTTTACTTTTTGCATTTGTGGTGAATGATTGTAATTTAATTTATGTAAAAGTGGTAAATGTTTGTAATAGATAGCTTTATTATCTCTTGCTTGGTTTGAGATCTTGATCCTTATAAACGTTCATAAAATAAGGTTGTCCTATCTAAAACTTTATTTTTAGTGAAGGTTGTCCTATGAACTAGGACAGTTAAGCTCGCCCTTTTCAAGTGGTATCAGAGATACGTTGATCTTTTTGTTTTGGATTAATTTTCTTGAGTAAAAAGATCTAGAGCTTTCATTATGTCAAATTTTGATAGCTTGTCTATTACCAAGCCACCACCTTTTGATGGCTCTAACTATGCATACTGGAAAGCCAGAATGAATATTTTTCTAAAATCCTTAAATGAAAGTGTGTGGCAAGCCACTGTAACCAAATGAAAACCTCTTATGTCTGAAGTTCTAGGTGGTGATGGAAATAAATCCATGAAAGAAACTGCATTCTATTTATGGACTACACCTCAGAAAAGTAAAACAAGTGCAAATGTTAAGGCCTTAAATAACATAACTTGTGGTCTATCAGCTGATGAATTTAAGAGAATTATTTCATGTGATATAGCCAAACACGCTTGAGATATTCTTAAAATGACACATGAAGGAACTTTTATAGTCACGAAATCAAAAGTTTAAATCCTCACTATAAAATTTGAGGAAATTCATATGGAAGAAAATGAAACTTTTATGGACTTCTATATGAAAGTAAATGATATAGTAAATTCCATGTGGGGTCTAGGAGATGGAATCCCAGAAAGTAAGGTATGTGCAAAAATACTACGATCTCTTCCTGAGAGATTCAATTCTAAAGTAACTATCATTCATAAATTAAGAGATATTGATCAAATGAAGGTTGAGGAGTTAGTTGGTTCTCTTCAGACATATGAGTTAAATTTTAAAGCTCCTAAAGGTAAGTCCATAGCTCTTAAATCATCTAAATCTGTTTCAAAAGAAAATTATATTAATTTTGATATTGAAGATAAAGAAGATGATATGGCTTTACTTGCTAATAAATTTTACAGAATTTTAAAAAATAAGAAAAGATCAAATTTTGAAAACCATTTGATAAAAGAAAAGAAAAATCTAAATCTTGAAAATCTATAAAAGACAGTTGATGTTTTAATTATCATGAATACGGGCACTTGGCGAATAAATGTCCTAAAAGGGATAAGTAAAAAAAGAAAGGGCATGTTATCTACTTGGGATGAATCATTCGGCTCTAAAAGTTCTGAGTCTAATAAATTAGAACAAGAAAATTCAAATGATGTAAAATCCCTAATGAATATAGCCAGAGTCACCTCCTTAGATAGCTACAACTTATCTGATTATGAAAATCTTAGGAGTGACCCTGGAAATGAAAATGAAGATGATCTTCAATACACCTACAGTGCCTTATATAGGGAAAGTTGCAAAAATATTGTCAAACCAAAAATTCAAAGAAAAAAATATCTTAAGTTAAAAGAAGAACTTGAAAATAATATTTTAGAAAAATCTCATCTTTCAGATTGTTTTGAAAAAATAAAACTATACTTAAATTTTCAAACCCTAGAGTTAAAAAAACTCTCGAAGTTTCTTCCCTTTTAAGTTTTAAGGATACTTGGAGATATACCCACGGAGACCCAATACTGAAAAAAATATTATCATCATCCAGAAAATGTGGTTATAAATCAGGTCTGGGCTATATGAAAGATAGTTCTCTGAAAAATAAAAATGCATCTCCTATATTTATAAAAGGAGAAACCTCAAACTCAAAAGGTAAGAATTTGAGAAATTATGGTCAAAATGATTTCAAAAATCCAAAATCTTTTTGAGTTTCTAAGATTATTTCTAATGTCATCAGTTATAGCAATCAAATATATAATGAACCTCCTTTAGCTGGAAAAATAGTGGACTTACTCAAAGAGCTTCTAAAATCTAACTTAGATGGAATCAGAGTTAATAGAAAGTGGAGAAATTCCAACTCCCAAAAATAGAGAAAAACTAAGGAACTCCTAAACCCATAACCATAATGAAATGGGTTCCAAAGGTGACATGTATTGTTGTCCACACAACTTTCAAAGCCACTAGCCATTCAAAATGGTACCTTGATAGTGGATGTTCAAGACATATGACAAGTGACAAAGCGATTTTCACCAACTTCAAAGAAGTGAACGACGGCTCAGTTACTTTTGGTGATGGAAACAACTGTAGAATTATAGGTCAAGGTACTATTCAACTCTCTAATCTTCCTCCATTTGAGAATGTTTTGTATGTAAAGGTCTTAAACATAATCTCCTAAGTATTTCTCAAATCTGCGATAACAAACATAGTTTAAATTTTACAAATCATGGATGTGAGATTTCAAATGAGAAGGGATTTGTGATATTAAATGGTTGTAGGACTTCCAAGAATTGCTACATTATTAGTGACTCATGCTCTTCTAACTTTTCTTGTTACATGGTCCAAACAGATGAAATAGAACTATGGCATAAACGTCTTAGACATGTTAACTTTAGAAATCTTTATAGATTGAGCAAAAGAGATCATATTTGTAGCTTACCCAAATTGATAAAGATAGAAAAGATTTGTGGTGCATGTCAGATTGGCAGGTAAATCAGGAGTAGTCATAAGAAAGTAAACTCCTTAGCCATAACCAAACCTCTTGATCTGCTCTATATGGATTTGGTTGGACCAATAAGAATGGAGAGTAGAGGTGGAAAGAAGTATTTTCTGGTTATCGTTGATGATTTTACCAGATATACATAGGTAGCTTTCTTGAGAGAGAAATTAGCGACTCTCGATGAAGTCAGGAGAATTTTAAAATGTATTCAAACTGAAAAAGAAGTACATGTGATCAGAATTAGAAATAATCATGGTACTGAGTTTGAAAATATCAATTTTTGAGAAATATTGTACAGACCATGACATATCACATGAGTTCTCTGCTCCAAAAATACCTTAACAAAAAAGGGTTGTTGAAAGAAAGAGCAAAGTGTTATAGGAAATGGCCAATATAATGCTAAATAGCATGAACTTACCGAAAAACTTATGGGCTGAAGCTGTTAATACTGCTTGTTATATTATAAATCGTATGTATGTTAAAAAAGCAAAAGATAAAACATCCTATGAGTTATGGTTTAATAAGATGCCAGCTGTCAAATATTTTACAAAATTTTGAAAGTAAATGTTTCATTTTACGTGACTGGAAAATTTTGGAAAAGTTCGAAGCCAAGAGTGATGAGGAAATATTCTTGGGTTATGCTCATATCATATTGTTAACAAAAGAACAGGAGTGATTCAGGAATCTATTAATATTATAATTGACAATCACCTAATCACACCCACACCAAGTCAAGATGATGATGAAGTCAACATTATCGATAAACGTAACTCTTCATCTAATTCAGATAATGCTAAATTAAGATCAGTCAAAGACCATCCAACTGATCAGATATTGGGTAACCCTCGTACTGGTGTTTAGACAAGAAAATAGATAGAGAATGTCTGTAACCACGTCTGCTTTGCTTCTCAAATTGAACTTGTTAACGTAAATGAAGCACTTATCGATGAAAATTGGATATTGGCTATGCAAGAAGAGTTATATTAATTCGTCAGAAATGATGTTTAGTATTTGGTTCTCAGACCTTCTGATAAACATATAATCAGAACTAAATGAATTTTTAAGAATCAATCTAATGAAATGGGAAATATCATTAAAAACAAGGCACGACTGGTTATAGAAGGCTACACTCGGATAGAAGGAATTGACTATGATGAAACCTTCACACCAGTTGCGCGCCTTGAATCCATTAGATTATTCATTTCAATTATTTGTTATAAGAAATTCAATATATATCAAATAGATGTTAAAAGTGTATTTTTAAACAGTGATTTATATGAAGAAGTGTATGTTGAACAACCTAAGGATTTGAGGACCCCAAACTTTTAGATCATGTACATTGTCTTAAAAAGGCACTTTATAGTCTAAAACAAGCTCCCAGGGCTGGAATGAAAAGGTGACTAAATTTTTACTTAGTCACAACTTTATCATGGGAAGCATTGATAAAACGTTATTTGTCAAAAAATATAATGAACATATATTGATTATACTGATCTACATTGATGGTATTATTTACGGATCTACAAGCACTAACTTGTCCATTAATTTTGCAGATTTGATGAAATCCAAGTCTGAAATGAGTATGGGTGGAGAATTAAATTACTTTCTTGTGTTACATGTAAAACAACAGGATGGTAGTATTTTCATTTCTCAGACCAAATATGCTTTAAATTTGGTAAATAAATTTGGATTCAAGAATGGTAAAAAGTTTGATACTCCTATGAGTACTACTCTTAAACTTTATAAGGATGAAATAAGTAAAAGTATAAAGTCTCATTTAAATCGAAGTATGATTGGTAGTCTTTTATACTTAACTTCTAGTAGACCAAATATTTCTTTTAGTGTTGGAAATGTGCTAAATATCAGTCTGATCCTAAGGAATCTCATCTAATTGTTGTTAAACGAATAATTCAATATGTTGCAAGTACAACTAATTTCAGTCTATGGTATTCGCATGATATAAATATACAGCTTGCTGGATATACTGATGCAGACTGAGCAGGAAACATTGACAATAGAAAATTTACTAGTGGTGGATGTTTCTTTGTAAGGAATTGTTTAATTTCCTGGCTCAGTAAGAAATAAAAATTCATATCACTCTCAACTGTTGAAACTGAATATATTGCATCTAGCAATGCTAGCACCCAGTTGATCTAGATGAAAAGGATGTTAGCTAATTATGAGTTGTGCAAGATACAATGATACTATATTGGGATAAATCAAGTGCTATTAGTATTTCAAAAAAGCCCATTCAACATTCTCGTACGAAACATATCGACATTCGATATCATTACATTCGAGAATTAATTGAGGATAAGAGCATTTCATTAGAATATATTCAGACGAAAAAGCAACTTGCGGATATTATGACCAAACCACTTAACAGGAATAGATATTCCAGATTCTACTAGTCCAGTACTTGCCCATTCTATGTACTTTTAATTAATTAAATCAGGTTGTTTATGCATTTTTATTATTTATACGTTTATAATTTTTTTTTAAATGTTAAACGTATAAATTATAAAAAAATTTAAAAATATATTGAAAAGGTCATGCTATATGTCCTGGGGGGGGAGGTGAATAGGACTATGCTAAATTTTATATATATAAAAAATAACGAAATTAAAGAATATGACAGTCAAATAAAGGAAAGTAATTTACAATGCTGAAATGAAAAGCAGCCTCAATAATCAAGTATTGAGAGGTTGATACAGACTTGGTTCTAAGGACAACCTTACACCAGAAAACTAAATGTTTTGAGGTAGGACAACCTTACTATAACTTGAGTGAGTATTAAAAACTCAAACTGAAGAGGAATAAAAAGAAATGAATTGTAAAAATTTAAATCTAAATTATTACAACATTCCCCACAATGCTTGAAATGTAAATTTTACAACATTCACATCCACACATACATCCCACAATTTTGAATGATAAAAGATAAGAAAAATAAATCACACATCTACAAAACACAAAGAGTTATAGTGGTTTGCCTATGTGTTCACCAACTGTTAAGCAACAGCCACATAGCTTGCTACTCCACTCCTAATATCCTCACACAGCGGATATTAACATTCACTATGAAAATAGGTTTTTCTCAAGTTCACCTAAAACCCTCACAATTGTGTCTTTCAGTGGGTTTACACAATTAAAAAAAAAAACTCCACTTTTGAGTTTTCTGACTTTCCTGAGATAGCCAATAGATTGAGATTATTCTAGCTTAATCTCAAATAAAACCAAAAGAAGGAAATTTATAATAATGTAAAATACCTGGATTTCTCTTTTTGTTGCAGCCTAGAAGAACCAAGTCAGAGTAGAAGTTCGAATATAGAAGTTCAATGTCCACACTCACTTTGAAATGGTTCTAGGTTCTAATTGATTTTAAATTATACCAGTTGGGCTAGTTCTAGTTAATTTTGATTCCAAGAAGAAGGAATACAGTAATTCCTCTTTCAAATTAGATTGGAATATAGAAACAAAATCAAATCAATAAAGCTAACAAAAGAGAAAATATGCACAATGTAGCTTAAAAAGAACACAAACTTATCTCAGAGTGATGCCTTGATTTTACTTGTATTGGATTATTTAAACTTTGAATTTCGTGTTTTATTTATAGTTATAGAAATCATGCCTACGACTGGTCATAGGAGAAAAGAATTTTTAAAATTTTGAGCGCAATCAGATAAAACCGTTCCACGACTGGTCGAAGGATGTCCATGACTGGTCGAAGGCTGTCCACGACCAGTCATGACATGCTCACGATCGGTCGAAGGTAGTCTGATTTAATCATTGTTGTTTGAGTCATAGATCCTGGACTAGTAGAAGGACGAGTCGTGCACTATTCACACGACCGGTCGAACAGAGTCCAGGAATGGTCGTAAATGAACAAAAAATTTTGAAAAATTGCAACAAACTTTGGACCAGTCCTAAAATTTCTTGGACTGGTCGAGCCAGTGCTAGGACTAGTCGAATAGGGCCCAGGACTAGTCTTAAAACAATCCAAACACTTACAAAGTGATTCAATTTAACTTATATATACAAAATGACCTACCCTAAGGTCAATCTAAGGTCAATCATACCTTGAAAGTGAAGTATGAACATCGAGACTTCATTTCTTCAGAAGATGGTTGACCTTTGAAGATTATGAAGCTTAAGATCTCTACACTTGATGTAGCTTAAACTTGAAATCTTTTAGAACTTGAAAACTTTATCTTGAGTTGTACACTATCTTGAGTCTTGAGAAAGAACTTGTCTTTTGATGTAGCTCTTAAAAGACTCTGATCTTTGAAGTTTACAGAAGTGGACAACATACTTAACCTTGCATGTCTTAAAGTGGAGCTTCATTCTCAACTTGAAGCATTGTGATGCAGTGCCTTGAACATATATATATATATATATATATATATATATATATATATATATATATATATATCCTCATGCTACATAAGACACAAATAGTGTTCTTGGCACCACAAAATTTGACAAAATAAATGAGTTATCTGGCATATCACTTACAAATATGAAATTTTCTAGCTACGTGACCGATCGAGCATGCCCTTGACCAGTCGACCTTTGAAGGGTTGAGGACGATACTCGACCGGTTGAAGTGCGTGGGTGTGTTTCTTAAAAGAGGGAAAATCACTTTTTCTTCTTCATTTTACCCTTCTTCCTCGACTAGCCGTGGCTCCACTCGTTGAACCTATCTTCTTTTTATCATTGTAAGTGATTTATTTTTAATTTCTTTCTATATTTGAGTTCCTCCTTGCTAGTTAATTGTCATTTTGTGGTTGATTTGAGATTTACATTCTTTTCATAGAAGGTTTTTGTGCAAAAATTTGATCCAAACCAAACCCATCTATATTTTTTTAATATTCTCTTTTACAAACTCTGTGTGGAGCATCAGTCTAAGAGGAAGGCTACATGCAATGCCCCTAGTGGTTGCTCCTCTAGGACAACTCCAATTAGAGTGAGAACCCTAAGATCTCCCGAAGAAGATTTGGAGCATGTTAGGGATCTCCACTCTAGAGATATTATCATCGAAAAGACTGTGAATATCAACCACATTGTTCCATTTAATCTCTTGTCTATCTTAATGCCGTTGGTTGGGAAAAAATTCTTGGCTGGGGCGGAATAGCATATCACTCCATATCACAAGGGATGTATGCTTTAATAGGTGAATTGTCCCTTGATAATCTGACATTCTCTATTAATTTTAGAGAATGGATAGTTCCAATTGATAGGCACCTGATCTCAGGTTTGGTTGATGTGAATGTCAATGATGAAGGGATTCTCATTGCCTCCCTTGCTGATAAAATGAATGAATCTGAGCGAAGGGAAATTACTCACAAGTTATGTAGATTTAATGCTTATTGGTGTTTTGGTAATACCCTTTGTGCGACACAGATGATTTCAAGATTCAGAGTCCTTCATCATATTTTCATGTCTAATGTGTATCCTCATTTTGGAAATAACTCTGAACTTACTCCCTTTATGACTCGTGTCCTTCATGCCGTTGCGTCTAGCATTCCTATCTATCTTGCCTCATTAATATGTTACTTGATTATCCAATTTCGTATCCATCCGGGTTATGGGTTATTACCTTTTGCATATCTCATGAAAACCATTGCTATCTGTTACAATACTGTTATTCCATCATGTCATGCTCCAAACTCAGAAACCGGGCTCACAAAATTCTCAATCGCCGAATCCGGCCCCAACAGCCTCCCTAGTACCCCATTCTCGGCTCCCGGCACCCATATACCAGGTTCTAATCCTGGGATGCTACAAGGAGGATTCCTAATATCCATTTAATTCGTAATGAGCATAACATAAGTATAACCCATGAACAATAACCACAAGAACACCATCACTAAATCCACTATGATCAAAAACTTTTGAGTACAATGCATCTGGAGGGAAATAAAGATAATGCGAATAACAGAAACTCCAAAAGCTCGACTACACTCTCCTGCTGCTACTATGCTACGGCTGCGTCCTGGCGTCACCTGCACGCATCAATCATGCATAAGCTTATAGAAAGCTTAGAGGACAGTGTAAGTGTGTGCACAATATGAGCGTGCTCAGAATGCAAGGTCAAAGTAATGTAGAATAATGTTAATGAGTGCATGAATGCAAATTAATCATACTAAGGCTATGCAATGTAGGATATGAATGCTATCGGTCATATCAAGACCATGTGATACGAGATGCAACTCAAGCATTCCAATTCAAATCCACATATCAGTACAGTTCTCATTCTGGATAATCGCCGGGGTCAAGGACACTCTACGCTAGCTTGCCGCCCCTATTCGAACGCACAACTGGGAGAGTGAAAGAGACCTCACTATCCGCCTGCCAATATCGGGCCTGGCTCATCGATAGTGGACTGATTCCTCAAGCTGATCAAACTCAACCTAGAAATTTCCCCCTCACTTAGGCGAGTAAGGTCACACCCCTTTTCAACTGATTACGACACTGTGGGAGGCATGGCCTACTGGTATACGGCCATCGTGCACTCGTGTATCCACTCAGTCTCAATATTGAAGTCATCCTTTGGTACTATCGGGTTTAGAAATTTTCACCTAGGGACATCTATGACGCCCGTATGCTAGAACCAAACATTTTCGGTATCCAATCTAGCCACCCACGATGTGTCTGTGGAGGCTTATAACACCCTGAAAATCGAGGGTCGTGTATAAACTCAACTCCCGAGTTCCAGACCGTCACTTATGCAACAAAAATGATTATGATTCAATGTTGTCTGATTTAAAGCATACACATGAGTAAAAGTATACCAAAACTGCAATTCATACTTCAGATCCAGTGATAAAAGCAAGCGGAAGACTAAACAATATATATATCACTGTATGGAAAAAACAAAGTAAATCTCATCTGTCTTTAAAGTATGAATACATCTCTGAGTCTCATATACATATACATGAACAAAATGAAATGTTCAAAATAGTCCCACTGAAGTCCCGTCAATCCAGGTCACCTACGCAAAGCCATCATGATACTGCATGTACGAGAACTCGTCCTGGTCCTCGTCGAAGTCTGGCTCTGCCTCCTGGATCTCAGCCTCACCTGCATCTACAACAGGGTCTGGTGGGTGTTGCAAACACCATCCCGTAACGTGGGAGTGAGTGATCAACTCAGTGGAATCATAGAGCAAAGATTAGCATGTTTACAAATCAATCATGCGATAATAGTAAAGCAGTAAATCAGACAATCCTAATACTGCTGTTAATGCAAGATGATATGACGTGATGTATGCCCTCACCGACGATCTCCCTCATACGGCAACATCTTATGACCGCGGCATGCAATCGACCCTCAAGTGCTCCACATCTTCCAGGCACATGCAATGGCATGGTGATATGATTTCCAAGTTGTTATTAGTCCATTCAAACAGCAGGATTGGGAAACTAAGGTACTTCCCTTGTATCAATCCCAACACAGATCCTGTCTAGGGTCGTCACTCCTAGTAATCTCATACGATGTATATTTCGTAGGTCACTGCAACGGCTGCCAGGGCTGTTGCTCGCACTCGTTGCACTGCTCCCCCATCACCTTATCAATACAGGCCTACCGTACTCTACTGCAACGGAAGGGTCGTCGCCTCCCGTGGACTCAGAATACGCTCGCGGTCACTACAAAGGACTCGTCGCTTGATCAGTGTAGGCCGACAGCTAGAATATAGTGTCTCATACCACCATAATCTGCTCACGAGTCTAGGTGCTCACTGGTCACTAAGGGGAGGTTTGTGGCCCCAGCGTAGGCCGACAGCTCGACCACGGTGTCCCATACCACCATGCCCGGCTCATGAGTCTTCGTGGAACAAGGTACCATGGTTAACAGGGTTTACAATGGTAAGTTCAGTACCCTAGGTTCAAGCAGTTATGACTCATACAAGGTGAACATACATTGGCCAGTCGGGTTACTTGATGGGCTCGACTAATGCGATCGCATCTCAAGTCGAACGACATGAAGTGCGTAAAACACTTCGCGTGGCCTAACCACTGCCGCCAACTTCAAACACGACTCGCGTTCATCGACGCGTCGTTCGTGGCTAAGACCAGTCAGCCACGAATTCGCTCGGTTACCGACTGCCTGGACTAAGTCTAGTCCCAAACACTTATGGAATCACATCAGCAAATTATGTAAGAGTATTGGAATTGAAATACAGTCATGTGAGCATGTTAACACATGTTATAACATTCAACTTAAGTAAATCTTCAAACACATATATTTCATGCATGTAATGAAATCATGCATATAGTCAACATGTAGGAAATCATTTAGGTCAGCATATTAATTGAGAAATCCTTCTATGAAAAGAATGTAAATCGCTTCGTCTACGGCAAATAGGGAACCTAATACACAAGATCCATAAGCTATATCGCTATGGAAACAAAGGAACCTCAAATCAGTAACTATTTAGGGTATTTTCTTACCTAGAATCGCGGTGTAATCGCCGGGAAAGCGATAGAGGTGCGTTGCTTAAGCACGTGCAACACGTAGCACAAGTAGCAGGAAGAACTCTCCCACTCTCTCTCACAATCTCTCACCTTTTCTCTCACACAAGCTAGGGTTTCTAGCAAATTCGGATGTGTGAGAGAAGTGAGGGTTTCAACCCCTTCTATAAGCAAAAACATGCCCAAAATAGGCTTGGGAACAATGTTTACTTGGTGCCTAACCAAATCGGGGCTGTTTCGGTCAAAAAGAGCATTTCTGAAGGTCCCCTGGCCAAATGCGGTCGGACTTAAGCTCATGCATACTGGATCTAGCACACATCCAGTTTTCAAACCGGTAGGGTTCCCAGATCGCACGTGGCGGTCCAGTTTCAGTTTAACGGTCACCGCACCAAGATCAGGCCTATAAGTCTCGTGATATGTAATAGAAATTTTTCCTGATCTAAGGGTGTAATTTGGCTGAATTCTGACGATCAGAACGCTTAATACTGATGCGTCAAATCGTGTGCCAGATTTAAATTTCAAATTACAATTCTAACCCTATTCTCACTCTCTTCACTCCAGGCTCAATGAAATAGCCTCTGAATGTCAGTTGGACTTGATTTTCGAAACGATTGCCAAGCCCAGCTAAGTGGTCATAACGGTCTAAGATGGTAGGTATTGGACTTTCGACGCGCGGTCTAGATCCAATACAAAGTTTCAAGGAGGTCCCGAGAATAAACCGGTTTAGAGTTTGATCCGAGGCTTTAGAGCATTATAGCACCATTGGTTCCACTCGCTTTGAGCCTTGTAGAATGAATTTAAAGTGATCAGGGACCATTTCCCAGCTATTCTAACGTTGCACTTGCTAACTTAGTCATATTTTTTAAAGGAATAAATTCTACACAATTTCGGGTCGAGTTGGTACTCGAGCCCATGTATAGATTTTTCACGGGCGTTACAAGGCTATGGCCCTGATGTCGCTAGGGCATATAATAATCACAATCACACAAATACAAGTGCATGAACCACCCTACCAGACATGCAACAATCCTGCGTGTACCATGCGCTCATATAGAGCAACTTTGTCTATTAGGGAGCCAATAAACAATCTGCCCAAAGGCATATGCTATGATCAGTCACTCCTCACATCAGGCATACATATGATGCGTATGATCATGAATCATTGATCTATACTAAACATGTTATATGATAATGGGCTCTGTTCATAAGGAAGATGGGCCTAGACGACCTACATATTACAAGTATGGGCCTACCAATGGACCTCAGGGGGAGTGATACTGCGGACATTTAACCGACCTCATCCTTACAATGTGGGCATCTAACCATCATTGTTCCCAAGGCACTACCCATTATAAACATCATTATATACACCACGGAGGAATCATGCATTACAATGGACCTAATTGTGCCTCATTAGGCCTTAAGTACATCAATTGGGCCGCATCATATAGGCCTTATATATTCATCAAGTGGGGCATATCATATGGGCCGCACCAACGGGCCTTATGTACATTGCAATGGGTCATAACCCATGGGCCTTGCATACATCGCAATGGTCTCACAATCATGGGCCTTATATATAGATATTAAGGTGGGCCTCAACAAGGGCCACCAATACATCAACATGGGCCTTAATAATAGGCCTTATACAAATCAAGGTGGCCTCAACAATGGGCCTATAAACTCGTCAAGATGGGCCTTAATACATGTGCCCATATGTATCAAAGTGGGCCTTAAAATAATTTCCAAACGGTTGTACAATTTAGATGAAACACATGCATTATGGAGGATCCCATAGGGATGGAAAGGATGGTCGGCATAGATGAAAAACATACCTTATAATGGAGGGTATGGATTACAATACATACATCAGTGGATCCCATGTGGGGCCCACCATAAGGTTTATTTTCCACCTAACCAGTTGATAAGGTCACATGGGTTTGGGCCCACCCAAAAAAAAATGTTTATTTTCCATCCAAGCTTATTCATATGGTCGCTGGACCTAGGGCCCACTGTATTGTTTATATGACATCCAAACTATTCATATGGTCACGTGGACCAAGGGCCCCCCATAATGTTTGTTTTTCAGTCAACCTGCTGATAGGGTCACAAGGACCTAAGGCCTGCTAAAATGTTTATTTCTTATCCAACCTTGGGCCCACCATAATGTTTATGGGCCATCCAAACTGTTCATAAGGTCACTTGGACCAGGGGGCCCACGGTGATGTTTATTTGTCATACGACCTATTCATATGGTCACGCGGTCAGGGGGCACACTGTGATGTTTATTTGCCATACAACCTATTCATAAGGTCACGTGGTCAGGGGCCCACTGTAATGTTTATTTTTCACCCAAATCTGTTGATTGGGTCAGGGAGCCCACAGTGATGTGGTCCAAAAATCCAGTCCACCCATTATGTGTGTCCCACCTAGCTGAGGGTTCAAACCAAGTTTCGTCCACATCCAAATTTCAGGTAGGCCCCACCAAGTGATTTTATATATTTTAGGCATGTCTTCACATGATTTTAGATGGTATGGCCCACTTGAGTTCCGCATACGGTTGATTTTTGGCAGGGGGGCCACTACCCTATGGGCCCACCCAATGCACGGTGTTGATGTTCAAATCACATCATGATGTGGCCCACAGCTAGGGCCGTGAGGCCCAGCCGGTCTGTCCGCCCGCCCTCTGACAGCGGCAGCAGCAGATGCTGCTGCTGTTGCTTCTTTTTTTTTTGAAAACCAGTAATCTCATAGTTTTTAATAGGTGGGGCCTGCATTTGAAAAATTCGGTCCGACCATTGGATTCTATGACCCCTGATCAACCCAATGAGACCAATATGCGACATATTTTTGACGAATAGAACGATCAATGTGGATTTTATTGGTAATACTACTATTTCCTATGGTGTGGCTCGCCAAAAAAATGGGATCAACATCATTTTTTGGATCAATTCCTAAAATGATATGGAAAATGGAATGGACAGCGTGGATTGTATACATACATCAAGGTGAGGCCTATATGGGTGGCCCACTCCAACTTTTTTTTGTTAGCTGTTAGTACATGCCCTATTGTCAGTACACGCACTCCATGCTAGTCACACCCATCCAGCGTCCAAAGACGCTGGATGGCATGGAGAAACACATGCATTGTGGTGGGTCCCACATGGTCGTGGCCCACACATTAAGGTGAGTCCCACATGAACATGGCCCACCTGATATTTATGTTTTCCTTCATCTTGGCCCGCTAATGGGCTGGATGATGTAGATCCAACACATCCATCCGATGGGTCCCACGTGAATATATGATTCATGGTGGGCCACACTCACCCCTTCATCATCATCGCCATTCAAAGAAAGAGAGGGAGAGAGAAAGAGAGAGATACGGTGAGATAGGGGGACCCCGCCACTATGGGCTCCTCTTGATTAAATCACATACATCAAAATGGGTCCCACCAACAAATGGGCCCTCAAATCATTAAATCAACGGTAGAAACTCAAAGATCACCCACCTCTTGGCCTTCACCTTGCTTCCTTAGCCTCCTTAGCTCATTTTCTTGACTTTTAACGGTGGTAGATGATGGATCAATGGTTGAGATGGGAGATGAATGGCTTGGATAATAGGCTTTTGGGATGGAAAGTGGGCCACACAACTCACTTTCTCTTTTTCTCTCCTTGGAAAATTGTGGACGTGTGAAGCTTGTTGGTTTCTTGGGATTTTTTTTGAATTTGAGAATGATAAAGGTGTGATGGTTGAGAGAAGTGATGGGTGATGGATGTGAAGTGCACTTGACATGTATGGGTGCGTAAGAGAGAGGGTGAAAAAGAGTTGACTTGTGATGTTGCTTGACTTATGGAGAAAGAAAGTATGGGTTGCTTTGTACTTGACATGAAGTGATTGATTGATTGATTTGATTGATGGGACATGTTGTAGAGATTCCCTAGAAGTTCATAATATGCGGTGCTTCTTTGTAATGAATGCAGGATGACATGTCATACCCTAGGTATCAGATCTGTGCCCGAGTCATGGCGTTAGAACCACGTCGACGATGCGGTCGTTATGATACAAGTTTTGGTTTGGGCCGACTTTGGTATGCAGGATCTAGCTTAGGATCACGCGCAATCGTCGAATACGAGTCGAGGATTGTCAGAGTTCGACTGAAAGGACCGCGAAAGCCAACAGAATGGTACGGTCTAGGATATGGGTCTTACACATCAACCGAGGCACCCAAGTCTGATCTCCCATTTAATAATACGAATATTAATAAGATGAACTTGGCATACCTGCTCGGCCAGAGAGATGAGGATGACGAAGAAGAGAAAGACGCACCATTACCTGAACACACTTCTATCGATGATATCTTTACAGAGCTAGAATCGGATGATGAAACTGATCCTGACTATCAACCATGTCAGGTTAATGATTGGCTCTAGTCTTTAGAAGAGAAGGTTTTTGAGTTGAAGGTATCTCAGGATAATCTGGTTGAAAGTCACAAAGCTTACATGAAATATATGCAAAAATACTTTCATTGCATTACCAAAGGATTTCACCTGATTGATCCATCTATACCTCCTCCATCCTCTTCTGGATCTAATTAGGCTAATTTTCATTTATCATTGGGCTGAATAACTTTATACTTTGTATATACTGGTTAATAACTTTTTGACACTA
Source organism: Magnolia kwangsiensis (assembly GCA_037074715.1). NCBI lineage: Eukaryota > Viridiplantae > Streptophyta > Magnoliopsida > Magnoliales > Magnoliaceae > Magnolia > Magnolia kwangsiensis. Next base: position 129,245,032 of record CM073572.1, on the reverse strand, counting down.
CTCTCTTACTCCTTGTTGATGACATTTTGATAACTCTTTTGACATTCTCTATGCATTTTCCTCTTATTGTTCTATTGATTTTGTTGTGGTTTATTTTTTATAATCACATGAGTATTCTTCCCTTTGTCATCTTGTGACAAAAAGGGGGAGAGAATTGTTAATTTTATAAGTAGAATGAATGAAGATGCGTACAGGATATGAATGTTGATATATTGATTTATGGTTGGAGTTTTGCATTAGAAATGTATATGTATATGTCATAAATCAAAGAAAATCTCACATTGAGGGGGAGTAATATTGCATTTTCATTAAAGTTGCGCCTTCTACAAAATAGAATTCAAGATGTCACTCTACTTGCTGTTATGTTAAGTGTTTTGTCAAGAATTTGATAAAGGGGAAGATTATAAGTGCTAATGTATAAAACACATCTTTGTTTGTCAAATTTTGTTAAGGCAAAATATCTTATGAAGTGGTCCGCCTAATGTGAATCAAGATGGAAAGTTCAAGTCGTAACTTTAAGTCATGAAAGTTCAAAATCTACTAAGTTCAAGACTTTACTAAAGTTCAAGTCAAGAAGTAGATCAAGATGGAAAGTTCAGAATCTACCAAAGTTCAAGTTGACTGAGTTTAAGTTCTACTACACTTCTAGTAGGAGATCAAGTCCCATCATTAAGCTTTATTGAAGATTCAAGTAAAAGAACAAGTTCTGAGAAGTTTAATCTAATTCAATGTTTAGTCTTTTCAGGTATAATAGACTCTACAAAGACCTTACTCTTAAGCCTTTTCATAACATAAGCATATATGGGTCTTTATACTTAATATAGGCTAAACTTTGACTAGTATAACTTTGGTTTGACTAGTCTAAGTTGTGGCTTAACTAGTTGTAACACCCCGGATTTTTACCAACCTGGGGCCCACCCCTGGCTTACCTGGAATGACCCAATCTACCAACTTGGCTTACCTAGTTGCCGGACGACTAGTAGGACACGGACCAATCGAACATGGGGCCCAAAATTTATATGGGTCCCACACTAGCTCACCTGGCTTACCTGGCTTACTAGTAGGACACGAACTAATCGAACCTGGCTTACTTGGAATGACCCAATCTTACCAACCTCGGGTTTCAGTTCAACAGTTACCGAAGCTAAATCAGGACTACAAGTTTCATGACATGAAAGAGTAATTTTTCCTGATCCGAGGGTGAAATTTGGCTGAATTCTGATGGTCAGAAAGCTTAAAAATAATGCTCAATGACACGTGCTAGATTTGAATTATTTTTCCAAATCTTTTCCCTTTTCTCACTCTCTTCACTTCGACCTCAGTACAATCACGTCAGTACATCAATTGGGCTTGATTTTTGAAACGATTGTCAAGTCCAACCAAGCGATCATAATGGTCTAAGATTGTAGATATCAGGCTTCCGACGGGCGCTCTAGATCCAATATAAAGTTTCAAAGGGTTCCTGAGAGTAAACGGGTTTAGAGTTTGATCCTATGTTTCAGGGTATTATAACATCATTGATTCTACAAGTTTTAAGTCTTGCAGAACGTATTTAAAGTGAACAGTACTAATTTCACAGCCAATCTAGCTTAGCGCTAGTTAACTTACGCTTAATTTCTAAAGGAATTAATCCTACGTGATTTCTGATCGAGGTGGTACTCGGGTTTCGGTACGAAATCTTCCGAGACGTTACAATAGGATAGGGGAACCTCGCCCAAATGGCGGGCCATCACCAAAACTGAAATCGGTCGGTGAGGACCTCACCGGTTCTGCGAGGCTTCGCCGTACAATGGGCCTCACTCGGGCGGGCCTTCGGGCCCATGCCATTTGGGGGCTAGTGAAGCCCCTGTGCATAGGGGTCGTCCATTAAAACCACCCAAAGACCTACCTCCTTCACAAAAATCCCTCTCAAGCTCTCCCTTTCTCACGTTTTTATTGTCCTCCCTCTCAAATCCAGTTTCAAATCACCCCCATTCCCATTTTCTGCTACAACCGACGTCCCTCCATTGTTCACAGCTATACGGACTTCCTTCCCTCTCCATTTTCATCCGTTGGAGCTCTCTCATCCTCCATTGGAGGCTAAAATTCGTGTGAGATTCAAACCTAACCCATCTCACCCTTTTCCCTTTATAAAACCTAGCATTTGGGGGCCTGTTTCATTCCTCTATAGGACTTAAATTCGTGTCAGCCCACTAGGTCAGCCATTTCTCCCCCTTTCCTCCATTTTTCGTGGCTTTTTTAGAGGCTATTTTAGCCTTTTTCTCCCTTTCCGCCATCCTCTCTCTCATGGGAAAGAGGAAGACCACCGCAGATGAAGCTGGGCCTAGCCGCCCATCACGTTCAAGGAAGCCGAGAGGTGACACCGCTAGTTCAAGTGCCGCCGCTATTCTAAACATTGGGAGAGAGCTACACAAGAAGCGGGATTTGGATCCCCGCATTCCCGTAGGGAGAGCACTGTTGGCAGACTTGGCCTACAACGTGTATACTGATCGCAAGGTTCTATTTGAGGTGCATGTGGATGAGCGGCTCTTTGGTGAGTTTTTGTTGTTTGAGTGCATTGAAGCTGCCAGGTGGGGTCTACTCTTTGAAGCCCAGTCTCGTGCGAACGTGGGCACTGTTCGTGCCTTTTATGCTTATATTCGGGATCCTACGTTGGAGCCATTACAGTTCAGGATTCCCTTTAATAGGGACCGAAAAGCCACGATCGATGTTCGGTTAATAGCCCGACTTCTGAACGAGCCTCTTGGCGAGGTACATCCCAGTGCTAAGAATCTGAAGAGTGTTCGTGAGCGAGATCGCCGCACCATGTTTCTATGTGGTGATTTAGTTGAGTGGCAGCGTAACAAGAACCTCCTAGCGACCCACATGTTGAATGATTTTGGCCTGTTGCACCACATTTGCACATTTAATGTGTATCCTAGGTCGACCAACTGCAGTGAATGTACAAGTCTCATGGTTGATTTCCTATATCAAGTGGGCCAGGGAGAGAACGTGTGTATGCCCACATTTGTGCTGCGACAGATTATCCTCATAGCGAAATCGAGAAGAACGTCTGAGTCTCTTCCCTTTGGCCGGCTCATATGCAAGATTGCACTTGAGTTTGCTTATAGACTTGGGCCGGAGTTACCTGTGCCGATTCATTTCATCGATGAGGCTACCATGAACTAGATGAAGATAGGGCCTCGGCAGCGTGAGGCTCAACTTAATGATGATAGTGAGGGTAAATATGATAGCTAGGAGGATGAAAGTGAAGAAGAAGTTGGAGCAGAAATAGAGGAAGAAAGCCAGGAAGAAGAAGAAGAGGAGGCTCAGGATACTGATGAGAGTCCTCCTCCTATGACTCAGGTTGCTAGGGATGCTCATATAGCCCGACTTGAGGAGAGTCAGGTTTCTTTGCGACGGGAAGTTCAAGAATTCTGGGCCTAGGTAAAACAAGAGCTTGAGGATACCAAGGCCGTCATGAAACAGAAATTTGGCAAGGTGACTCGCACCTTAAAGGCCATCCTGTGTTGTCTTTAGGATAAGGGTGCCCTTCCTCTATCACCAGACTCGGACTAGTGAGTAGGCTTCAGATGGTCGTAGTTAGGCTATTTTCTATTTTCTGTGTGTGAGCCTGAGAAGGCTTAGTAGTTGGTTTATGTTGCAGTTGTAGCTTTGACTAGTTTAGTTTCTCATGTGTTTCTTGTCATGATGCATGTAAAGATATATCTCTTATATTGTGACAAATTTTGATTTAATGAAATGCATGGAGTTTCTTTGGTTTATTATGTGAATGATTGTGTGGTGTGTTTGTGCTATTGCTGAAACTGATGAGGTTGCGCCCCATTTTGAATATAGGGAATGCCACTTAAGGTTACCCGGAGCACGGCACGACTTACACTGGGTGAGCCGATGGATCGGGTTCCTCCCCAGAGTGATGATCATACGGACCCTGCTGTGGGCCCGATTCGTGAGACTGCACCTGAGTCTCATCCTTCTGCAGCTCCTACAGTTGGACCACCACCTTTCACACCGCCTGTTAGAGAGCAGTATCGTGCATCTTCCTCGACGCAGTATGTGCCTCAGCCTGCTCCACCTCCTGATAGGTTTGAGCAGTTGATGATCATGATGCACTAACAGCATTAACAGTTTTTGACTACCATTACAAGGGCCTTAGCCCAGGGTGGTAGTGCGACTCCACTTGTGCCTCCTGTGCATCCAGCTAAGGATGCTGGGACTTCGACTCAGGATGAGGATATGGCTCATCCTGCACCGCCTACTTACCCTACGAGGAATACTGCTGATACACGAGGCCTACTTGAGCGATTCCAGCGCTTGGGACCTCCTACTTTTGTGGGTTCTCATAGACCCGAGGAGGCCGAGTATTGGCTCGACCGTGTCTCGAAGATACTGAGGATGCTGCACTGCTCGGAGTCTGAGCAGGTTGAGTTAGCCAATTTCATGTTCGAGCTAGAGGCCAGCTTCTGGTGGGATAGCGTGTTACGGACAGTTATTGTTGGCTACATCTGGAGTTTGGCAGCATTCGAGTTCTGATTCCATGAGAAATATTATCCACAGACCTACCGGCATGAGAGGGAGAACGTGTTTCTACTCCTCAGGAAGGGAGGCATGTCAGTTACAGAGTATGAGTATCGATTTACAGAGTTGGGCAGATATGTCCCTACGATACTTGCCGATGAGCAGATGCGCATACGACATTTTTCTGAGGGCTTGCGACCTGACATTCGGTCGAAGATGTGCTGTGTCAGCATACCCTCCTATGTAGAGCTGATACATATGTCCATGAGGGCAAAGCAAGATGTTGAGCGACTGACACATTCTCGTGGCCCTATGGTCACTAGGCCACGACCAGATACTCAGGACAGGCCATTTCTTGACAAGAGGCCTCGCATCGACCCTCCTCCTAGGGCTACAGTACCAGTACTTCTGATGAGGTGCCCCGGTGTGACATGTACTTACTGTGGGAGACCGGGTCACACTAGAGAGAGCTGCTTTGCTCGGATGAGGGATAGCGGGTTTTCGCCACCACAGAAGATCGACTGTCCTTGTCCACAGGCATTATCTGATCCATTCTTACGGTCTACTCCTGCGCATCCTTCTTTCAGACCTCCAGTACCTCAGTTTCGGCCAAACCGTCCACAGCAGGCACGGGTACATGGCTTGACGGTAGAGGCATCCGAGATAGAGACTACTCAGCCCTTGGCCTTTGAGGTCACGGCCCACATTGGAGGTACTCCTATATTCATGTTGGTGGATACAGGATCCACGATTTCATTGATATCTAATCCCGTAGTTAAGCGCCTTGGCCTACAGACTACTCGGATGATTGGAGTGCACGTTCTTTCGGTGCACGGGACCTTTTTTGATGCCACTATGATGTGTGAGGGTTGTTTACCGGATCTAGGGAGCAGGACGATGGCCATTGATCTTGTCGTCGACCCCTCCCTGTATCATTTCAACGTCATTCTTGGCATGGATTAGCTGACTGCAGGCAGGGCCGAGATTGACTGCGAGACCCGTGTAGTGACGGTTTATGAGCCAGAGGGCACGTCCTTTACGTTTCCGGTGCAGGTCAGTTGTACTTGCTACACTTCCTTATTGAGGGATGTTGATGTCCCAGCACTTGAGCGCACGCCAGTAGTTCGAGACTATGAGGATTTGTTCAGGAAGATTCCTGGGTTGCCACCTCAGCGTGAGATCGATTTTACTATCGACCTGGTACTCGGTTCGACGCCCGTCTCACTACCGATGTATCGCATGACACCGTGTGAGATGGAGGAGTTGAGGAAACAGATCGATGATCTGTTGGAGGTTGGCTTCATACGACCGAGTGTGTCTCCTTGGGGAGCACCAGTGCTATTTGTGATGAAGAAGGATGGTTCACTGCGATTGTGTATTGATTATCACAGGTTGAATCAGATTACGATGAAGAATAGGTACCCTTTACCCAGGATAGATGACCTGTTTGATCAGCTGAGAGGAGTGCAGTACTTCTTAAAGATTGACCACAGTCAGGGTATCACCAGTTGCTCGTCAGGGATGAGGACGTGTAGAAGACAGCTTTCAGGACCAGCTTTGGCCACTACGAGTTCCTCGTGATGTCGTTCGGTCTTACGAATGCACCAGCCGTGTTCATAGATCTGATGAACAGGGTATTTCGACCATTCCTCTATCGATTCGTCATTGTGTTTATAGATGACATTTTGGTATACTCAAGGAGTCGAGAGGAGCATGAGGAGCACTTGCGATTGGTCCTAGATACACTGAGGCAGCATCAGTTGTTCGCATAGTATAAGAAGTGCGACTTGTAGAAGGAGGAAGTCAAGTTCCTAGGACATGTGGTGTCCAAGGATGGGATGGCGGTGGACCTTGCTAAGGTAACCGCAGTGCAGAACTGGAAGCAGTCTGGTTCAGTCACTGAGGTGAGGAGTTTCCTGGGTCTTGCTGGCTACTATCGACGATTCATTCGAGATTTCTCGAAGATAGCTAGACCCTTGTCTCAGTTGACACGGATGGATCTGAAGTTCGCCTGGAATGAGAAGGCAGAGGCAGCTTTTCAGGAGCTGAAGGACAGGTTGACGTCCGTCCCTGCGCTAGTATTGCCAAAGCAAGGGGTTAAGTACACGATATACACCGATACATCTAGCGTTAGCCTAGGTTGTGTCCTTATGCAGAAGGACAGGGTAATTTCGTATGCCTCGAGACAATTAAGGAAGCACGAGGAGAATTACCCTGCACACGACCTTGAGTTGGCAGCCATCATTTTCATATTGAAGCTCTGAAAACATTACCTCTATGGAGAGGAGTTCGAGCTCTTTTGCGACCACAAGAGCCTCAAGTACATATTCACGCAGCGAGACCTGAATATGAGGCAACCACAATGAATGGAGACTTTGAAGGACTTTTAGTTCAAAGTTTTCTACCATTCGAGCAAGGCAAACCTTGTGGCTAACGCGTTGATCCGCAAGAAGGCGTTAAAGTTTTCGGCTCCGCTGATGGTTGTCGAGTGAGACATGGTTGAGTTTTTATGAGACTTTGAGTAGAAACTCACTGTGGAGGAGCCATATGAGTTTATCGCACATGTACAGGTGCGTCTCTTATCGATGACAGGGTCATCGCGGTGCAGAGGGACGACGAGTGTCTGATTGAGCTTCGAGAGTAGGCCAGTGATGATGCAGACGCCGAGTGGCGAGTTGGAACGGATGGGGGCTTACGTTATCGTGGCCACCTATGCATTCCAGATATCCCTGACTTGAGACGAGAGATTCTCAAGGTTGCGCACAATTCTAGACTTTCGATGCATCCGGCCAGCACAAAGATGTATCGCGACGTGAAGAGGACATATTGGTGGGATGGCATGAAGACCCACATCGCAGATTTCGTGTCCCATTGTCTCACTTGCTAGCAGGTGAAGGTAGAGCATCGCTGACCTCCTGGTCTCCTTCAGCCTATGCCTATAGCTGAGTGGAAGTGGGATTTTATTTCTATGGACTTCATTTCGGGACTACCGAAGATGAGGAAGGGACATGATTCTATATGCGTGATCGTCGACCGTTTGAAGAAGTCGGCGCACTTCCTACCAATCAGAGTTACGAACTCTGCAGACGAGTTGGCTAGGCTATACATCAGGGAGATAGTGCGTTTGCATGGAGTTCCCTTAGAGATCGTGTTGGACCGAGACACGCGTTTTACTTCTATTTTCTGGACTCGCATCCAAGAGGCTATGGGTGTGAAGTTGAAGTTCAGTACCACTTTTCACCCACAGACAGATGGATAGACGGAGCGGGTGAACCAGATTCTAGAGGACATGCTGTGGGCTTGCGTGTTGGATTTCAAAGACAGTTGGGATGATTGTCTTGCATATGCGGAGTTCGTATACAACAACAGTTTTCAGGCGAGTATCAATATGGCACCTTATGAGGCCTTGTATGGGCATCCTTGCCGAGCACCGCATTGCTAGGCAGAGGTCGGTGAGCGTAGATTGATTGGCCCAGAGATAGTGCAAGCGACCTCGGAGAAGATTGACATCATCAGACACCGACTTCTTACAACGCAGAGTAGACAGAAGAGTTATGACGATACGAGACGGCGCCCACTAGAGTTCACGGTTGGGGATCACGTGTTTTTGAGAGTTCCCCCTATGAAGGGAGTTCTTCGGTTCGGGAAGAAGGGAAAACTAGCACCGCGATTCATTAGTCCATTCTAGATTCTTGACCGTGTGGGTGCAGTGGCTTATCGTCTGGCTTTGCCTACTCCTCTTACGAGTGTGCACAACGTATTTCTTGTTTCTATGCTGAAGAAATACGTTCCTGATCCTTCCCATATCATCAAATGGGAGTAGGTGCAGTTAGGTGAGCATGTTACATATATACTGTGACCAATGTGTATATTAGACAGGAAGGAGCAGGTATTGCATAGCAATTTCATCCCCCTTGTGCAGGTGTTGTGGACACATCACACTAAAGAAGAGGCTACATGGGAGACGGAAGTCAAAATCAGGAAGAACTACCCACAGCTTCTCGAGGAGTAGGAAAGGGTACAAATTTTGAGGATGAAATTTATTGTTAAGGGGGGTATCTTGTAACGTCTCGGAAGATTCCGTACCGAAACCCGAGTACCACCTATATCAGAAATCACGTAGGATTAATTCCTTTAGAAATTAAGCGTAAGTTAACTAGCGCTAAGCTAGATTGGCTATGAAATTAGTACTATTCGCTTTAAATACGTTTTGTAAGACCTAAAACTTGTAGAATCAATGATGCTATAATACCCTGAAACATAGGATCAAACTCTAAACCCGTTTGCTCTCAGGAACCCTTTGAAACTTTGCATTGGATCTAGACCGTGCGTCGGAAGCCCGATATCTACAATCTTAGACCATTATGACCGCTTGGTTGGACTTGACAATCGTTTCAAAAATCAAGCCCAACTGATGTACTGACGTGATTGTACTGAGGTCAGAGTGAAGAGAGTAAGAAAAGGGAAAAGATTTGGAAAAATAATTCAAATCTGGCACGTGTCGTTACGCGTTATTTTTAAGCATTCTAACCGTCACAATTCAGCCAAATTTCACTCTCGGATCAGGAAAAATTACTCTTTCATGTCATGAAACTTGTAGTCCTGATTTAGCTTTGGTAACCACTAAATTGAAACTGGTCCGCCATGTGTGATCTGGAAGTCCGATCGAACTGAAAACTTAATACGATCAACATCAGGCATCCATGAGCTTAAGTCCGACCACATTCGATCAGGGAACCTCCATAAGCGCCCTTTTGGATTGGGAAAGACCCGATTTGGTTATAACCCAAATATACCTTTGTTCTAAGTCTAAATAGGTGACTTTTTAGCCTATATAAGGACCTTAAACCCTCTCATATCTCTCACCTACGAATTTACAAGAAACCCTAGAAAGAGAAGAGAGAGAAAGAGAGAGATTGTGAGAGAGTTGTAAGGAAAGTTTCCTGCCACTTGATCCTGCTTTTGCACGTACCGAATCACCATATTCCAATCACTCTTCCGGTGATTCCGACATCATTCTAGGTAAGAAAGCCCTAACCTCAACCTATTTTAGGGATTCCTTCGATACAAGTAGCGAAGTAACTGATGTATCTTGTGAATTAGGTCGACATACAGGCGTTGAAGAAGCGTAGAGTTTCTATTCGATTCGTTACGCTTCTACGTCGAAAGGTGAGGATTCTAGATTCTTAGGTTGACTGTTTTCAAAGCTTTCAATGTCATTTAATAGTAGATTATCGACAAGAATGTCGTTTGACATGTAGAACATGCTGTCTATTTTCCATTTCGACTGCGTACGGTGAATATGAGATTTAGGGTATTTTAGGCATTTATAGGAAATACTGTATACATCTGTATTTTGCTGAAATGCTTTCCATGTGTATTTGTCGCGTTATTATACTGGACATGCATGTATGATCAGTTTGGCGAAGAGATTCGCCCTAATGCACACTTCGGGTCGACATACGCTATGTAGACCAATGTGTGTAGACTAAGTGTTTGTATTATTATGTATTGAGTAAATGTTGTTGTAGATTAGTTTTGAGATTGAATTCTCAATTAACATGATGATGTATATGATTTCCTCCATGTTTTCTATATGAATTGATTTCCTCATGTATATGAAATACTTGTGTTGGTTGATTTGCTTACGTTGTATGTTATAACATGTTGTCAACATGCTTGTATTGTTTGTATTTCATTTCTGCTACTCTCACATGATCATTGATGTTGATTCTAAATGCTTGGGGCTATACATTAGTCCAAGCGGTCGGTAACAAATTGAATTCATGGTTGGCTTCTATTTACCACGAAGGACGCGTCGATGAACGCAAGTCGTTCTTTGGGTTGGCGGCAGTGGTTAGGTCATACGAGGTGTTTTATATACTTCATGTCGCTCAGCTTGAGGTGCGCTCGTGCTAGTCGAGCCCTTCAAGTAATCTGACTGACGGTTGTATGTTCACCTTGTATTGGTCATAACTGCTTGAACCTAGGGTACTGAACTTACCGGTGGAAACCCTGATAACCATGGTACCTTGATCCATTAAGACTCATGAGCCGGGCATGGTGGTATGGGACACCGTGGTCGAGCTGTCGGCCTACGCTGGGGCCACAAACCTCCCCGTAGTGACCAGTGAGCACTTTAGACTCGTGAGCCGATTGTGGTGGTATGGGACACTACATTCGAGCTGTCGGCCTACACTGATTGGTGACGAGCCCTTTATAGTGACCTCGAGCATATTCTGAGTCTACGTGAGGCGACGACCCTTCCGTAGCAACAAGAATACACTAGGCCTGTATTGATAAGGTGATGGGGGAGTGGTGCAACGAGTGCGAGCAAAAGCCCTGACAGCCCTTGCAGCGACATATAAATATAACATCGTATGAGATTACTAGGAGTGACGACCCTAGACAGGATCTGTGTTGGGATTGATATAAGGGAAGTACTTTAATTTCCCAATACTGCTGTATGAAAGGACTAATAACAACTTGGTAATCATTTTCACATCGCACTGCATGTGCCTAGAAGATGTGGAGCACTGAGGGAAGAAAGCATGCTGCGGACGTAAGATGGTGTTGCATGAGGGAGTATATCGGTGAGGGCATCCATCATGTTATTTCATACTTGCATTAACAACAGTATCTAAGAATGTCTGATTGCTTGCTTTACTATTATCGCGTAATTGATTTGATAACATGCTAATCTTTACTCTATGATTCCACTGAGTTGATCACTCACTCCCACGTTACGGGATGGTGTTTGCAACATCTACCAGACTCTGTCTTAGATGTAGGTTGCAAGGCGATTCAGGATGCGGAGCCGGACTACGACGATGACCAGGACGAGTTCTCGTATATGCAGTTTTCCGACGGCTTTGCGTAGGTGGCCTGGATCGGCGGGACTTACTAGTTGGACCATATGACATTTTGATTTTTGGTTTGATATATGTATATGTGACTCAGAGATATATTCATACTTTGGAGATAGATCGAGATTGTTTTTATTTTACATACAGTGATATATATATTTTTCAGTCTTCCGCTTGCGTTTTATCACTGGATCTAGAGTATGAATTGCAGTTTTGGAATAATCTTACTCATGTTAATGCACTAACTCAGACAACATTGAATCATAAGCATATTTGTTGTATAAGTGATGGTCTGGAACTCGGGAGTCGGGTTTTTACACAATCTCCAATTTTCAGGGTGTTACAAGTTGGTATCAGAGCATGATTTGGATTAAACTGGACCTGGGTTATGGACACGCGACGTACGCTGTCGCCCTTTAACTTAGGTGGGTGCGAGAAAAACATAGAAACACTCATAGGGTCCCAGTCTTGCCAATTGGCGAAGTTCACGCAAATCGATCGTTTTGATCGAGTCCGTGTGCATCCGTGGTCGCATGAAACGACCCCGGATCACTTCTAGTTCATGTGTGGATGGGTCTAGACCTCTCTGGACCCAATCCCAGCTGTTAGAAGTCTCTAAATGAGAATAGGCAGCTGTTAACACCCGAAATGACCCGAAATGGATCGAAATGGAGTCGTGGGCCTACCCACGCTGATTCAGCATGACCCGGGGTTATAACACCCCGGATTTGTACCAACCTGGGGCCCACCCCTGGCTTACCTAGAATGACCCAATCTACCAACCTGGCTTACCTAGTTGTTGGACTTCTAGTAGGAGATCAAGTCCCATCATTAAGTTGTGGCGTTACACTAGTCTAAGAAATCTTTGACCAATCCAAGTTTGAATTCAGAATAAAGGATTTTTTCATTACTTCCTCAACTAGTCGAAGAGGGGCCTTCGACCAGTCGAGGGTTGCTCGACTCGAAGTCCAGTAATTAAATATATGACACCCTTGACCAATCGAAGTTCAGTTTTATCCGATCGCACTTAAAATTTAAAATTTTGTTGAACCTTAGAAGAGTCGAAGAAAACCTTAAACGAGTCGAAGCAACAACCTTTCAACCTATAAATTGAGGTCTTCTCTCAATTCGAAATTACCAATTCAAGCTAAGAAAATCCTTCATCAAGAGAGAGAAGTACCCATTATTGTCAAGCTATTGCATGGTATTTTTTATATTTCATTAATAGATTTTATTTTAATTCCTTGAACTCCTTTTTATGAATCTCATTTTATAAAGAGAGTAGATACTCTTCTTTAAGATCCTGAGGAATTCAAACAAGTAGCCTTTGGTTTGAATCAATTTAAAATATATTTAGAACCTAGAACCCCCATTCATATGATTGGACATTGAACAATCTACTTCAAGAGAAGTGGCTCTGCAGGCTACATCAAGAGATACGTCTTCAAGGTGAAGATAAGTATATTCCTATCTTTTGTATTTTTGGTTTCTTTGAGATAAATAGAAAATCTCAATTGTTGGTTTGCTTGAGATAGCCGGAAAATCTCAATGTGGGGTTTTTATTTGTGATAATCCTTTAAAATCACAATTGTATCAAGTTGTAAGGTGTCCAAGTGAAAACCTTGTTTATATTGAAAGCCAATATCACGTGGGTTATGATTATTGGGAGTGAAGTAGGTGTGGCTGTTTAAAAATAGTTAGTGTACACACCGAACCATTATAACTCTTGATGTTTATGGTGAATGTTTGATTTTTTCATTTGTGGTAAATTATTGTAATTTTATTTATGCAAAATTGGTGAATATTTGTAATAGATAGCGTTATTATCTCTTGCTTGGTTTTAGATCTTGATACTTACAAACATTCGTGAAATAAGGTCATCCTACCTAAAACTTTATTTTTGGTGAAGGTTGTCTTATGAACTAAGTTTGAATCAATTTTTCAATACTAGTGCTATTAAGATTTCTAATTTATTTATTATTTCAATTCTATAAATTATTATTTTTGGCATAGTCCTATTCACACCCCCCCACCCCCCCCCCCCCCCCCGGGTAGGACTGTTAAGCTCGCCCTTTTCAATGGATACTTTTGGTCAGAAATGATAGCCGATTGTTTTCGATATGCAAAAGGTTGTGAGGTTTGCCAAAGAAATGGGCCAATTCAAAATGTACCCACAGCCGAATTACACCTTATCATAAAGCCTTGGCCATTTCAAGGATTGGCGATTGACTTGATTGGGAAGATCTATCTGCCTTCAACCAAGTTAGACACGTTCATCATTGTGGCAATTGACTACTTTACCAAATGGGTCGAGACCAAACCTATGAAAAAGGTTGGTCACGAAGGAATTATCAATTTTATAGAAGCCAATATCATTCATTGTTTTAGTGTTCCATAATCCATTAATATGGACCGAGGTGTGGCATTCACAGCCAAGGCAACACGTGCCATGGCCAATCGATATGGGATAGAAATCTTTCATTCAACCCCGTATGATGCTCAAGTTAATGGCTAGGTCATGGCCAATAATAAAGTGATCAAAAATATCTTGAGTAAAATGATATGAGGAAACCCACGGGAATGACACCTTAAACTATCTGAGGCTCTATGGGCCTATAGAGTATCACCTCACAATAGCACAGGGGTTAGCCCATTCATGCTAACTTACGGGCACGAAGCAGTTTTGCCTCTAAAAGTCATGGTTCCATCAATGTGAATTTCCCATCAATCTCAGTTAAGCCCTCTCAAATTTACAGAAGTAATGCTAGTCGAGCTTGAAGGGATGAATGAGACTCGCATCAAGGTGTTGAATTCCATCATGGCTAATAAAGTGGCCATGGCCCAAGCGTACAACAAGAGGGTTAAAGGAAAGGCCTTCAAGGATGGAGATACAGTTTGGAAGATGGTCCTCCTAATCGGTTAAAAGGACCGTGTGCTAGGAAAATGGTCACATACATGGTAGGAACCATATATCATCAAGCACGTTTTAAGGGTCAGGGCTTATCTTCTTATAGTTTTAAATGGTGATGTCACCCCAGCACCTATAAACGGCCAATTTCTAAAATAGTACTTCCCTCCATTATGGGAAGTCATCAGGAATTGGGTTGAGTAGTTCAGTAAGGAAGATAGAATTATAACCAAATAAACCCTAAATGAGGTGCCTAGTAAATCTACTTAAAATAAAGGCCCAAGGGCCATAAGTTTTACCCATAATAGGGTAAGAAGATCTATAAAAATGAAAAGAGAGGGGGGATCAAACAATAGGGTCACCCCGTAGCCCATTGTGCGTGAGTAAAGGCCCGAGCAGCATCAAGCTTTGCGTCCCTCGCTCTGTTCTTCCTTTTGCTCTGGGATGCTTCCTGACTCACAAGTGTCTCTACAACACGTTGATATAATTCAGAGGATCGTCAATGTTAGCCATTTCTGATTTGGTCAAGAACTTCTCACCCTCACTAACTTCAACGCGCCCTTCATAAAGAGATATCTGAGCCTCCATAATTACAATCATCTTGGTACTCTTCGAACGATCGCAATGGGGGTAGATCCTGCTGGTTTCAGCCAGGTGGTCAAGAATTCGATCGAGTTAGCACTTCAAACTTTGCAGCATCTGTTGGTTGAACTCATTTTCACGAGTCCAATATAGGTGGTTCTTCCAGCTTCCTAGTAGTAAGTCGATAAATTTATGCATTCAACGATGAGGCAAACAATTGGTCCAAAGTAGTTGTGTAGTGTTCAACATCTACTTCCGTTGCCATGTATTGATCTCCAAGTCATCGGAGTTCTAAGAAGACATTCAAGACCTCCTAAGATGGCCACTCCTTCTCAGGGATCTTATTGATGTCCCAGAGAAAAGAAAACTATTCATCTATTGAGGAGGAGTGTGGAAGGCTTCCATAACTTCGTCAATAACTTCTTGCAAAAGCTTAAAGAATAAAGTGAAGTGATCTATTGGAGACACAATCTTTCTTGCATGAGTATTGATCGAGGTTAGTTCATTTGATTCTTAAGTCTTGCTTTTATAGATCAGGTTTTAAGAACGGTAATTAATGTGCATGCTTAACTAAGTGGCAATTGGGTACTCGATATTAAAGGAGTCATTCCCATGGTCATGGGAAGGTAACTACATAAGCGAAGCCTTAACCAAAAATAATGACTCAAGTTCTAAAAAGTTTAAGTGTTACACCCACGATTTGAAATACTAAACATGCATCGTGCAAATTCAATGACTGTATGCAATCAAGGTAAATGGTTTTAACTAAGGAACTGTGATTTCTTTAAGGGTCAGCAGTCAATCTAAATGAACAGAGCCACCCACCTTCGATCAAAACAGATACATCCATCATAGGAATGGCCAAATGTTCTATTAATCAGGCCAAGTTGTGAGACGATCAGGCGTGATCATTTAATTCTTATGGCTGTGAGGAAAACACATAAAAAAAGATTTTCGACCAGTCAGGGTCGTTTCATTCATTATTTTCTAGCTTTAAACTGCATGATTAAACAAGATTTGAGAACTTCCCTAATGGTAAGGATGACATCAAGGATCAAGGAAATTCATTACAAAATGTTAAGATAGAGAAGAAGAGGATAAAGGGGACAAGCCATTGATGAAGAAGATCATTAAGATCGTGATCTTGCATCCTCTATCGGCCAAATGCTTCCATCTCTACATGATGTTTCGCCTGAAGTAGTTTCATTCGGGACCCTATATATTATGTTATGTCGAGCCATCTCTCGAAAAAATTAATAGGGCCCTAGATGGCCTGGTCTCCAAACTCCTATTAGGATGATACATAATCAGTCTCGCTGGAAATTAAAATTTCTGGCCAAAAGGTAATCAGGGACTTGGTCAATAAGACTAACCCTTTGACATTTAAATGTGCTCGGCCTAGGCAAAACAATTGGATCTAAGCCGAGTCACCACTCACAATGTTAAGGGAAAGCCCCATTGACCATGGCCTCTCATTAAGAGTCATGTCCATGAGACCTCTTCATTACATTCTGCCAAGCCATTTCTTGATAGTCAAGTGAAATTCCATAGTCCTAAGGAAGAAAGGAAATGGTAAAGTGGTCAAAACCTGACCATTGCATCATCATCCCTAGATCGTCGAGACATTCGGGAAACCTCCATGACTGTTTGTGTTGGCTGACCATTTACAGAATGGTCAATGATACTTTGAAGGAAGAGGGAGACAATGGGCATGAAAAAGTCTGGGAAAGATCTGGGACTAAAGATGGTTTTTTCCACTATGATTTCAGAACCTAAGAGAGGAAATCCATCTTAGATAAAGACTAGTGTGGCGAAGATCGTTGGGTTGTGAAAGCCTGAAGCCTAGAGTCCACCTTTTATAGATGAGATGAAGTAAAGGAGAGTTAATGCACATAAAGGAATGGCGTCAAGTGAGTTTTCTAAGATGTAAATGCAATTACTATGGAGGTGTTGGAATATAGCAAAAATTAATTTCTTTTGACGTGATGTATCGCTACAAGAGAAGATATGGTGAGTACACCTGAGGATGGCTAAGTATCGATAGCCATACTACTACATGGAGGCCACGTGAAGCATGTGAATAGTCATCTCTCCCATGCATGCATGTGTAATCAGGTTGTGAAACGCATGATGATTGAATATTAGCGGAAGATTTTTAAAGTTTATTCATTATTTTTCTCGTCATCAACCGCTCGTTTACAAGAGAAGGAAAGCAGAAATATTTGAAACGATTAAACAAGTCATATTATCAAACTATCAAATTCTACTAAGAGGGCTTGCATCTATGCTTCATCTTTTTCCTTAGTGAGCCCCCAATGGTCTCCTTCCTCGATGATGTGTGGCAGGAAATGAAGTAACTAATCAACACAAACGGAGATGGAATGTACTTCACTCTTGGCCACCTTTTTCTCAGCATGGCTTACCATCGATCAAGTTTGATATAGATGGATCTGTTCATCTATAAACTCTAAGTCCACTAGATCGGTCATATCTTTGGCATAAACGGCACTACCTCGTTCATGTAGTTCGTCCATCATGCCAGAATGGTACGACTGCAACATTCTGAGCATAGACCGATTGAATTGGTGTGCCTGAACACAACATAAGTTATTGTACCAAACTCTTTCATATTTTCCACTCATATTGGCTGAATCCTTCATAGCCATTTCTTACTAGTTGAGGTAGCATTGATTTTTATCATGTCGGTAGAAGGCTCTTTTATAATGGTCCATCATGGTCGTTAACCATTTTAACTTCTTGAGTAGTCCTTTCAGTCAATTGTTCAGATCGACCGAGGGATTAAGGTCGAGTGAGCGTGAGGCATCAATGATGAACCTCCTCACATCAGATGGTAGAAAAGAAAAAGAGAAATCTTTCAGCCCTTCCTTCAAAATCTCATGATGAAAAAACTCAGCCCAGTGATTAGAGAAGGTAACTCAATAGCCATGAGATCGTTTGAAAGTAATGATGAAGTTTGAGGTTTGGTATTACTTAAATAGTCCAATTGGAAAGCCTACTATTCGTAACAGTCACGGTTGTGGGAAGCCGCACATTCTAGTTTGTTCGCAACATGAGCGGTTAAGGAAGATTTCACAAAAATATGCCATGTTCAGCTAAAACGAAGGGAACATTCTAGGGTGTCTAACTGCATTACAAAATGATTATATGTGCGCAAAGTAAAATTCTCAAAAGTGGCTCAAGGGCCATTCATTCACATGAAAGTATTAAAAATTAGAAGATAGAAATTCTTGAAGGAATGCTTCATCCTTTGCCATCCATTTTATGGCCGCTAGCAATGATGCTTGTACCTTGACCAAGGATTGAGATGCTTAGTTCATTTGTTCTACTTGTTAATGGGCTGCATTAACTAACCGAGATCTTTCATCCGCGATCCTGGTCTGCTCTGCACGCTCGTCCTCTAATTGTTGTTGCAGTATTACCAGTTTTGCCTCTAAGGCCATAATTCTCATTCCAAGGTTTCCAATCTTCATTTCAGAAACTCGCTACCACATTTTTTGCTAAGAGCATACAGGAAATTTCTTATACACTGGCCTTCTTAAGATCGGTCGCATGTTTCTCATCCTCTAAACAACCAATGTCCGTATGAGCATGACAATACATGTTAAGTATGCCTTGGAGATCCTGTCACGCCCCAAACTCAGAAAATGGGCTCACAAAATTTCCAATCACCGAATCCAGTGCCGACAGCCTCCGTAGTGCCCCATTCTCGACTCCTGGCATTCATATGCCAGATTCGATCCTGGGATCCTACAAGGAGGATTTTTAGTATGATTTTTTTTTGTAATGGATCATAACCACAAGCATAATCAAGTCACAAAACAACATCACCACATATCCACTATATCAAAAAATTTAAGTATAATGCAAAATGAAAAATACAAGATGATCAAAAAGCTCCAAAATAATTCGATACACACTCCTGCCTCAGCGCTGCTGCCATCTAACGACAGCTGCACTCAATGGTCGTGCATAAGCTTATAAAAGCTTAGAGGGTGGTGTAAGTGTGTGTGCAAGGCAAGCGCTAAGTGTACAATATCATAGTAATGTGGAAATTTGTGAGTAAATCCATGAATACAATCAGCCGTACCAAACTGTGTGTAACACCCTGAAAATCAGGGGTCGTGTATAAACCCGACTCCCGAGTTTCAGACCATCACTTATGCAATAAGAATGAATATGATTTAAAGTTGACTGAGTTAGAGCATTCGCATGAGTAAGATTATACCAAAACTGCAATTCATACACCAGATTCAGTGATAAAATGCAAGCGAAAGACTGAAGACTATATATATCACTGTATGGAAAACAAAATACATCTCAACTGTCTCCAAAGTATGAATATATCTCTGAGTCTCATATACATGTAATAAAATAAAAATTAAAATGTCCGAGGTCCAACTAGTATGTCTCGCCAATCCAGGCCACCTATGCAAAGCTGTCGTGAAACTGCATATATGAGAACTCATCCTGGTCCTCATCGTAATCTGGCTCTGCCTCCTGAATTGTCGCCTCACCTGCAACTAAGACAGGGTCTGGTGGGTGTTGCAAACACCATACCGTAACGTGGGAGTGAGTAATCAACTCAGTAGAATAATAGAGCAGAGATTAACATGTTCTCAAATCAATCATGCGATAATAGTAAAGCAATAAATCAAACATTCTTAAATATTATTGTTAATGCAATATGACATGACATGTGGATGCCCTCACCGACATTCTCCCTCATACGGCACCATCTGTGTCCGCGGCATGCTTGCGTATCGCTCAGTGCTCCACATCTTCCAGGCACATGTAATGTGATGTGGATATGATTACCAAGTTGTTATTATTCCTTTTCATACAGCAGTATTGGGAAACTAAGGTACTTTGCTTATATCAATCCCAACACAGATCCTATCTAGGGTCGTCACTCCTAGAAATCGCATACGATGTTACATTTGTAGGTCGCTGCAAGGGCTGTCAGGGCTGTTGCTCGCACTCATTGCACCGCTCCCCCATCACCTTATTAATACAGGCCTAATGTACTCTCGTCACTACGAAAGGGTCGTCGCCTCCCGTAGACTTGGAATACGCTCGCGGTCACTACAAAGGGCTCGTCACCTGATTAGTGTAGGCCAACAGCGAGAATATAGTGTCCCATACTACCATAATCTGCTCACGAGTCATAGGTGCTCACTGGTCACTACGGGGAGGTTTGTGGCCCCAGCGTAGGCCGACAGCTCGACCACGGTGTCCCATACCACCATGCCCGGCTCATGAGTCTTTATGGATCAAGGTACCATGGTTAACAAGGTTTACAATGGTAAGTTCAGTACCCTAGGTTCAAGCAGTTGTGACTCATACAAGGTGAACAATCAACGGCCAGTCGGATTACTTAACGGGCTCGACTAGTACGAGCGCATCGCAAGTCGAACGACATGAAGTGCGTAAAATACTTCGTGTGGCCTAACCACTGCCGCCAACTCCAAACACGACTCGCGTTCATCGACGCGTCTTTCGTGGAAAATATAAGCCAACCACGAATGTACTCCATTACCGACTGCCTGGACTAAGCATAGTCTCAAACATTTGTAAATCAACATCAATAAACATGTGAGAGTAATTGAAATGCAATACAACCATACAAGCATGTTATCACATGTTATAACATACAACTTAAGCAATTCATTCAACACATGCATTTCATACATACAATGTAATCCATACATATTGCCAACATGATGGAAATCATTTACATCAGCATATTACTTGAGAATTCAATCTCAAAACTATTTCACAACACTATATACTCAATACATACTAATACAAACATTTATACAAACACTTAGACTACACACTTAAGTCTACATAGTGTATGTCGACTCAAAGTGCACCTTTGGGCGAATCTCTTCGCCAAACCAATTATGCACGCATTCCTAATATCCTAATGCGACAAATAGCCATGACAAATAATTCAGCAAAATATGGATGTAAACTTTATTTCCTACAAATGACTAAAATGCCCTAAATCTCATATTTTCCATATGTTTACGGAACAGGAAACGGACAGCATGTTGTACATGTCAAACGGCGTTACCGTCGATAATCTACTATTAAACGACATTGAAAGCGTTGAAATCAGCCAATCAAAGCGTCTAAAATCCTCACCTTTTACCCTAGATGTGTGTCGTTTCGAACGGAGCGTATACGCTTCGTCTACGGCGAACAGGCGACCTAATACACAAGCTACACAAGCTACATCACTAATGGATCGAAGGAAACTCCAAATCAGCAAGTGTTTAGGATTTTTCCTTACCTAGCAATGCGGCGGAATCACCGGGAAAGTGATTGAGATGCGTTGCTTAAGCACATGCAACAGCTAGTGCAGGTGGCTGGAAGATCACTCCCACACTCTCTCATAAACTCTCACTTTTTCTCTCTCTCTAGCTAGGGTTTCTAGCAAATTCGGATGGGTGAGATATGTGAGGGTTTAAGGCCCTTTTATAGCCTAAAACATTCCCAAATTAGGCTTGGGAACAATGTTTACTTGAGGTATAACCAAATAGGGGCTTTTTTGGTCCAAAAGAGTAGTTCGGGAGGTCCCCTGGCCGAATGCGATCGGACTTAAGCTCATGGTCACTGGATGTTGTTCACACCCAGTTTTCAGTCCCGCAAAGTTCATAGATTGCACGTGGCGGTCCAGTTTCAGTTCAGCGGTCATCACACCTAGATCAGGTCTACAAGTCTCATGATATGAAAGAGAAATTTTTTCTGATCTGAGAGTGTAATTTGGCTGAATTCTGATGGTCAGAACGCTTAATAATAACGAGCCAAGTCACGTGCCAGATTTGGATTAAAATTTTCAAATCTAACCCTATTCTCACTCTCTTCATTCCGGGCTCAATGAAATAGCCTCAGAATGTCGGTTGGGCTTGATTTTTGAAATGATTGTCAAGTCCAGCTAAGCGGTCATAACGGTCTAAGATTGTAGGTATCGGACTTTTGACGCGCGGTCTAGATCCAATACAAAGTTTCAAAGGGTTCCTGAGAGCAAACGGGTTTAGAGTTTGATCCAAGGTTTCAGGGTATTATAGTACCATTGATTCTACAAGTTTTGGGTCTTGTAGAATGTATTTAAAGTGATCAGGGACGATTTCACAGCTACTCTATCGTTGCACTAGCTAACTAATGCTTAATTTCTAAAGGAATTAATCCTACGTGATTTCTGGTCGAGTTGGTACTCGAGTCTAAGTATGGATTTTTCCAAGGCGTTACACTATGCAATGCAAGACATGAATGCTATCGGCCATACCAAGGCCAAGAGATGCAAGGCCTATGTAGCCAAATGTCATATGCGAGATGCAAAGCAAGCATGTCAGTCCCCATCAAGTACACATATCAGTACAGTTTCTCTTTGCGATATCACCGGGGTCTAATACACTTCATACTAACTACCACCTCCCTAGCCACACAGTCCAACAAGTGGAAGAGACCACACTATCCGCTTGACCAGTAGTCTTCCAATACCTACCCACTCATCGATAGTGGACTCATTTGTGAGCTGGTCAAACTCATCTTAGATTATAACCCCCTCACTCGGTCAGATAAGACCACACCCCCTTCTAACCAACCACGATACAATGAGAGACGCAGCCTACTGGTATTTGGCACTCCTATGCTCATGTATCCACTCAGTCTAGACGTTGGAGCATCTCTTAGTGCTAAAAAGGTTCTAGGACTTTCACCCAAGGACATACTATGTAACACCCTGAAAATCGGGGGTCGTGTATAAACTCAACTCCCGAGTTCCAGACCGTCACTTATGCAACAAAATGATTATGATTCAATGTTGTCTGAGTTAAAGCATTCACATGAGTAAAAGTATACCAAAACTGCAATTCATACTCCAGATCCAGTGATAAAAGCAAGCGGAAGACTAAAGAATATATATATCACTGTATGGAAAAACAAAGTAGATCTCGACTGTCACTAAAGTATGAATACATCACTGAGTCTCATATACATGTAAATGACAGAAATAAATGTCCAAAAGAGTCCCACTATGAAGTCCCATCAACCCAGGTCACCTAAGCAAATCATGGTACTGCTTGTACGAGAACTCGTCCTGGTCCTCTCCAAAGTCTGGCTCTGCCTCCTCGATCTCAACATCACCTGCATCTAAAATAGGGTCTGATGGGTGTTGCAAACACCATCCCGTAATGTGGGAATGAGTGATCAACTCAGTGGAATCATAGAGTAAAGATTAGCATGTTCACAAATCAATCATGCGATAATAGTAAAGCAGTAAATCAGACAATCCTAATACTGTTGTTAATGCAATATCACATGACATGATGGATGCCCTCACCGACATTCTCCCTCATACGGCACCATCTTCGTCCGCGGCATACGTGCATCCCGCTTAGTGTTCCACATCTTCCAGGCACATGCAATGTAATGGTGATATGATTTCTGAGTTGTTATTAGTCCATTCAAATAGCAGGATTGGTAAACTAAGGTACTTCCCTTATATCAATCCCAACATAGATCCTGTCTAGGGTCGTCACTCCTAGTAATCTCATACGAGGTATATTTTGTAGGTCGCTGCATAAGCTGTCAGGGCTGTTGCTCGCACTCGTTGCACTGCTCCCCCATCACCTTATCAATACAGGCTTGCTGTACTCTACTTCTACTAAAGGGTCGTCGCCTCCCGTAGACTCAGAATACGTTCGCAGTCACTACAAAGGACTCGTCGCCTGATCAGTGTAGGCCGACAGCAAGAATATAGTGTCCCATACCACCATAATCTGCTCACGAGACTAGGTTCTCACTGGTCACTACGGGGAGGTTTGTGGCTCCAGCGTAGGCCGACAGCTCGACCATGGTGTCCCATACCACCATGCCCGGCTCATGAGTCTTCGTGGATCAAGGTACCATGGTTAACAGGGTTTACAATGGTAAGTTCAGTATCCTAGGTTCAAGCAGTTATGACTCATGCAGGGTGAACATACATCGGCCAGTCGGGTTACTTGACGGGCTCGACTAGCGCGATCGCATCTCAAGTCGAACGACATGAAGTGCGTAAAACACTTCGCGTGGCCTAACCACTGCCGCCAACTCCAAAACATGGCTCACGTTTATCGACGCGTCGTTCGTGGCCAAGATAAGCCAACCACGAATTCACTCGGTTACCGACTGCCTGGACTAAGCATAGTCTCAAACAATTATGGAATCACATCAGCAAATTATATGAGAGTATTGGAATTGAAATACAACTATGTGAGCATGTTAACACATGTTATAACATACAACTTAGGCAATCTTCCAACACATGCATTCCATACATGTAACGAAATCATGCACATAACTAACATGTAAGAAATCATTCACATCAGCATATTAATTGAGAAATTAATCTCAAACTAATCCATAACACCATTTAATTCAATACATACTAATACAAGCATTTATACAAACACATACACTACACACTTAAGTCTACATATAGTATGTCGACCCGAATTGCGCAATTTGGCGAATCTCTTCGCCAGACTAATTATGCACTTATTCCTAACATTCTAATGTGGCAATAATCCATGTCAATCACATCAGTAAAATATGAATGAAATCAGTACTTCCTACAAATGACTAAAATGCCCTAAATCTCATATTCTTCGTTGATTTACGAAACAGGAAATAGATAGCATGTTGTACATGTCAAACGGCGATGCCGTCAATAATTTACTATTAAACGACATTGAAAGCGTTGGAAACCGTCAATCAAAGCATCTAAAATCCTCACCTTGTCTCTTATGGATGTGTAAATTTGAACGGAGCGTATACGCTTCATCTACGGCTACTAGAGGACCTGTTTTACAAGATCTATTAACTATCAAGCTATGGAACGAAAGAAACATCAAATCAGCAACTTTCTAGGGTTATTTCTTACCTGAAAATGCGGAGGAATCGCCGGCTGAGTGATGGAATCGTGTTACTTAGGCACTTGCAACAGGTGGTGCAAAGGCGGGAAACTTCTCCTCCAATCTCTCTCACAAACTCTCACCTTTTCTCTATCCCAATCTAGGGTTTCTCTCAAATTCGGATGGGAGAGAGGAGTGAGGGTTTCAACCCCTTTTATAAGCTTAAAAATGCCCAAAATAGGCTCAGGTACAAGGTTTACTTAGGGCATATCAAAATCGGGGCTGTTTCGGTCCAAAAGATGATTTCTGGTGGTCCCCTGGCCGAATGCGATCGGACTTAAGCTCATGCGTACCGAATCTAGCACGCATCAAGTTTTCAGTCCGGCAAGGTTCGCAGATCGCGCGTGGCGGACCAGTTTCAGTTCAGCGGTCACCGCACGTAGATCAGGGCTGAAAGTCTCATGATATGAAATAGAAATTTTTCCTGATCCGAGGGTGTAATCTGGCTAAATTCTGATGGTCAGAACGCTTAATACTGACGCGTCAAGTCGTGTGCCAGATTTGAATTTGAAATTCCAATTCTGTCCCTATTCGCACTCTCTTCAGTCCGGGCTTAATGAAATAGCCTGTGATTACCACGTGTCCCAAGAACTTCACTTCCTGCTTCCAGAAGTCACACTTCTTGTACTGTGCGAACAACTGATGCTGTTTGAGCTTATCCAGGACCAAACGCAAGTGCTCCTCATGCTCCTCTCGACTCTTGTAGTACACCAAAATGTTTTCAATGAAAATAACGACGAATTGATAGAGGAAAGGCTGAAATACCTGGTTCATCAGATCCATGAATACGGCTGGTGCGTTCGTGAGACCGAACGACATCACAAGGAACTCGTAGTGGCCAAAACTGGTCCTGAATGCTGTCTTCTGCACGTCCTCATCCCTGACGCGCAACTAATGATAACCTAACTGAAGATCAATCTTCGAGAAGTACTGCGCTCCTCTCAACTGATCAAACAAGTCATCGATCCTGGGTAAAGGGTACTTGTTCTTCACCGTGATCTGGTTCAGCCTGCGATAATCAATACATAATCGCATCGAACCATCCTTCTTCCTCACGAACAAGACCGGTGCTCTGCAAGGAGACACACTAGGCCATATAAGGCCAAGCTCCAGCAGACCATCAATCTGCGTCCTCAACTCCTCCATCTCACAAGGTGCCATGCGATACGTCGGCAGTGAGACGGGCGTAGAACCAGGAAGCAGATCGATAGTGAAATCAATCTCTCATCAGGGCGACAAACCAGGGATCTTCTTGAACAGATCCCCAAACTCGCAAACGACTGGCGTATACTCAAGTATCTGGGCACCAGCGTCTCGTAGCAAAGTAATGTAACTACGTATGCGGAAAAGGAGATTTACCCGCACTGAAAATGTGAAGGATGCACCCTCTGGCTCGTACACAGTCACTATACGAGTCTCGCAGTCAATCTCGGCCCTCGCTGCAGTCAACCAATCCATGCCAAGAATGACATTGAGATAAACAAGAGAGGGGTCGACGACAAGATCAATAGCCATCGTCTTGCCTCCCAGATCCACCAAACAACCCTCACACATCTGGGTGACATCTGAATAATCCTCATGAGCTGCAAGGACTCGCACCCTATCCATAGTAATGGTCTGTAACCCAATGCGTCTATGGCACGTGATATCAAAGAAATCGTGGATCCAGTGTCCACCATCACGAGTATATGAATACCTCCAATATGGGCAGTGACCTCGAAGGCCGAATGCTGATAAGTCGGTGTTGCAGCTGCCTCAGCTGTCAATGCATGAACCCGTGCATGTTGTGCCCGGTTCGGTCGCTGCGCCGTGGGCCGTAGAGGCTGCCTGATCTGCGATACCGGAGGTCTGAAAGAAGGGTGCACAGGAGCTAACCGTATAGGCGGTGCTGATATCGCCTGTGGACGTTTACGGTCAATCTTCTGAGGCGGCGAGAACTCACTGTCCTGTATCCTAACAAAATAACTCTGAGCCGAATGGCCCGTCCTCTCACAGTATGTACATGATAACTCGGGGCACCGAAACTGTGGTACTGGCGCTATTGCCTGAGTAGGAGAGTCGATGCGAGACCTCTTTCCCGCGAAGGGCCTGTCTGGCAACTCTGGTCGTGGCCTAGGAGCAACAGGGCCACGAGATCGCGCAAGTCGATCCATATCTTGCTCTGCCCGCATGGACATGTGAATCAACTCCGTATAGGAGGGAATGCTCACGCGGCACATCTTCGACCGAATATCCGGTCGCAAACCCTCCGAAAAGCGCCGTATGCGCATCTGCTCATCAGCCAAAATAGTCGGGACGTATCTGCCCAACTCCGTGAACCAATGCTCATACTCCGTAACTGTCATGCCTCCCTGTCTGAGGCGGAGAAACTCATTCTCCCGGTCATGCCTGTACGTCTGGGGGTAATACTTCTCGTGAAAGCGGAACTCAAACGCCGCCCATGTCCATATAAAGTCGGCGGCAACGGTCCGCAATACGCTGTCCCACCAAAAGATGGCCTCTCTCTCAAACAGAAAAGTAGCTAACTCTACCTGCTCAACTTCTGTACAGTGTAACATCCGCAGTATCTTCGACACACGGTCGAGCCAATACTCGGCCTCCTCGGGTCTATGAGAACCCGTAAAAGTGGGAGGCCGTAAGCGATGAAATCGCTCTAACAAGCCCCGTGTATCTGTGGCATTCCCAGCAGGATAAGCAGGTGGTACAGGATGAGTCATGCCCTCATCCTGGGCATAAGTATCAGCATCCTCAGCTGGATGCGCAGGTGGCGCAGGTGGAGTCACACCCCCACCCTGGGCTAGTGTCTCCACAATGGTAATCAGGAGCTGCTGCTGCTGCTGCATCATAGCCATCATCTGCTCAAATCTGTCAGGAGGTGGAGCAGGCTATGGCGTGTGCTGCGTCGAAGTAGACGCACGATAAGGCTCTCTGACTGGCGGTGTGAACGGAGGTGGTCCAACTGTAGGACCAGCAGTAGGCTGAGACGCACGCACTGTCTCAGGAATCGGGCCCATAATAGGGTTCGCATGGGTGTCAGGCTGCGAAGGAGCCTGATCCATAGGCTCACTCAATGCAAGTCGAGTCGTGCTCCGCGTAGCCTTAGGCGACATTCCCTATATTCAAAATAGGGCACAACCTTGTCAGTCTCAATAGCACAAATACACCGCAATCATTCACACAAGGAGTCAAAGGCATTTCATACATTTCATTTAATCAAAATTGTCACAATACAAGGGATATGTCCTTACAAGCATCATGACAAGAAATACATGGGAACTAAGACAGTTAAAATTTACAACAGCAACATAAGCAAAGCAGTAGCCTTAACAGGCTTACACAACTTAAAGCAGGAAACAACTAACTACTAACAACAACATCAAAGGTCGCATCGCTAGTCTGAGTCAGGTGACGGAGGAGGAGCACCCTTATCCTACAAGCAGAACAGGATCGCCTTCAAGATGCGAGTCACCTTGTCAAATTTTCTCTTCGTAACGGTCTTGGCATCCTCGACTTCAGCGCGAAGTTCCTGAACTTCCCTTCGCAAGGCGATCTGGCTCTCCTCAATTCGGGAAATGCGATCATCGCCAGTAGCCTGAGCAGAAGGAAGAGGGCTCTCATCTGTATCCTAAGCCTCCTCTTCTGCCTCTTCCTCAACTTCTTCCTGAACTTCTGCTCCAGGTTCTCCCTCACTTGGATCCTCCTCATCATCAAAGTCATCCTCGCTATCCTCCTCAAGCTGATTCTCACGGTACTGAGACCCAATCTTCATCTTGACCATAGTTGACTTATCAATGCTATGAATCGGAACTGGCAATTTCGGCCCAAGTCTGTAAGAAAACTCAAGCACTATCTTGCATATCAGTCGGCCAAAAGGAAGCGATTTGGACGTTCTTCTTGATTTTGCTATGAGGATAATCTGTCGCAAGATGAAAGTGGCCATACACACGTTCTCTCCCTGGGCCACCAGATACAAGAAATCAAACATAAGGCGCGTACACTCAATGCGATTCGTCGACCTGGGATACACATTGAACGTACAGATATGGTGCAGCAGGCACAAATTATCAGACATATGAGTCACCTTGAGGCTATTATTAGGTTGTCATGGAACCAACTTACCGCATAGGAACCTGGTACGGCGATCTCGCTCACGCCTACTCCTCAGATTCTTCTCACTAGGATGAACATCACCAAGAGGCACGTTCAGAAGTCGCGCAATCAACCGCACATCGATCGTAGCCATCCTGTCCCTACCAAAAGAAATTTTAAACTGTAATGGCTCCAAGGTAGGATTCTGGATACGAGCGTAGAAGGCACGAACGGTGCTCACATTAGCACGAGCGTGAGCTTTAAAGATCGGACCCCAATGCGTAGCTTCAATGGGCTCGAACAACAGAAATTCACCAAACAGTCATCCTTCCACGTCCGCCTCAAACAACACTTTGTGATCAGTGTATTGGCCGTGAGGCATCTCTGCTAGAATCACTCGTCCAAGTTGAGTATGGTGATCCAAATCCCGCTTTGTATGGAACTCTCGGGCTGTAGTTGGACCTGCAGTAGTGCTTGAACTTGCGGTACCACCCCGCGGCCTTCTTGATTGAGCAGGGCGACTTGGCCCAGCCTCATCCGCTACGATTTTTCTTTTACCCATCAAAGATAGGATGGTGAAGAGTGACAAAAGGCCTAAAATGGCTTCAACAAAAGCCATGGAAAATGGAGAAAATACCAAGAAATGGCTGCCCAAAATGGAAAAGGGAGATCTAGGCATTGTAGAGGGATGCTTCAAGCTTCCCTAGGATGTATTTTCAAGGAGAAAAGAAAATGAAAAAGGGGAATGGAGTACCTCACGATTTCAGCTCGATTTGGGGGTTTTTAGAGCTCTAAAAGATGAAATCTATTAGAGGGAGGGATGCAAACCGAAATAGAATGATGGAGAGTGGTCGTTTTTGGCCAAGGATGGATTTAGGGGTGGTTTGGAATCACAAATTTTGGAGATAGCAGCTGAAAAATGAGAATGGAGCTATGGGAAGGGCTGTTTGTGAAGGAAATGCCTCACAGAATCACACTTAGGGGTGATGTATTACCTAAAACACCCCCAGATCCCAGACCACACATCAAATGGGCCACAGTAGCTAGCGATGCATCGCCGGATCGGTGATGGCATCGCCGACCATCTCCCTGGTCGGGCGATGGGACCACATGGGTTTGGTCCCCCATGGTCCAGGGACCCCAAATAACTATGGGCCCCACCTTGGTTCATTGTATTTTGACCTATATAGGCCCAAACATGAGTTCGGGGCTTTTCAGGGCCATTCAGCAATTCTAAATACAAAACCTTATCATGCAGCATATGATTTTAGGGTAGAAGGAGCTAGTACATCCATCTAGCCCATTAGTTACTAAAGAAAGTAAAGTTAGAATGGTCTTATGGCCATTTTTCATAACATTTTACTATTCACTATAAAATTTTATGAAAGTATGATTTTATGTTATTTTCACATTAGGATTGATTCCTGATATGAAAAGGATAAGAAAGAATTGAATATTGGAGTGGTGAGAGGAAGAATTTTGAAGATTTTGGATGAAACGGGGTTTTTAAGCCCTGACGATTAAATACAGGGGTCGTGGTTGTCTCACAGCCCAAAGATTCACATTTATGGGTTTATAATCATTCAAAGAATATCTCAACCCACTCACCTACAACCTAGGAGCTATTCGGGTTACTTCACGCGACCCTAGATGCGTTACGGACTCGATCACGCGATCGATTTGAATAATCTTCGCCTATTGGCGAATCTGCGATCCTAGAAGTGTTTTTAGACCCTTCTCGCACCCACTTAAGTCAAAGGAAGCAACAACGTACGTCGCGTGACCATAACCCAGGCCCAGTATACTCTTATTCATGCTCTGATACCAACTTATAAAACCCTGAAAATCGGGGGTCATGTATAAACTCAACTCCCGAGTTTCAGGCCGTCACTTATGCAACAAAATGATTATGATTCAATGTTGTCTGAGTTAAAGCATTCGCATGAGTAAAATTATACTAAAACTGCAATTCATACTCCAGATCCAGTGATAAAAGCAAGCGGAAGACTAAGGAATATATATATCACCGTATGGAAAAACAAAGTAGATCTCGACTGTCACTAAAGTAAGAATACATCACTGAGTCTCATATACATGTAAATGACAAAAATAAATGTCCAAAAGAGTCCCACTATGAAGTCCCATCAACCCAGGTCACCTAAGCAAAGCCATCATGGTACTGCATATACGAGAACTCGTTCTGGTCCTCGTCAAAGTCTGGCTCTGCCTCCTGGATCTCAGCATCACCTGCATCTAAAACAGGGTCTGGTGGGTGTTGCAAATACCATCCCGTAACGTGGGAATGAGTGATCAACTCAGTGGAATCATAGAGCAAAGATTAGCATGTTCACAAATCAATCATGCGATAATAGTAAAGCAGTCAATCAGACAATCTTAATACTGTTGTTAATGCAATATGACATGACGTGATGGATGCCCTCACCGACATTCCCCCTCATACGGCACCATCTTCATTCGCGGTATGCGTGCATCCCGCTCAGTGCTCCACATCTTCCAGGCACATGCAATGTAATGGTGATATGATTTTCAAGTTATTATTAGTCCATTCAAACAGCAGGATTGGGAAACTAAGGTACTTCCCTTATATCAATCCCAACACAGATCCTGTCTAGGGTCGTCACTCCTAGTAATCTCATACGAGGTATATTTTGTCTGTCGCTGCAAGGGCTGACAGGGCTGTTGCTCGCACTCGTTGCACCGTTCCCCCATCACCTTATCAATACAGGCCTACTGTACTCTACTGCTACTAAAGGGTCGTCGCCTCCCGTAGACTCAGAATATGCTCGCGGTCAATACAAAGGACTCGTCGCCTGATCAGTGTAGGCCGACAGCAAGAATATAGTGTCCCATACCACCATAATCTACTCACGAGACTAGGTGCTCACTGGTCACTACGGGGAGGTTTGTGGCTCCAGCGTAGGCCGACAGCTCGACCACGGTGTCCCATACCACCATGCCCGGCTCATGAGTCTTCGTGGATCAAGGTACCATGGTTAACAGGGTTTACAATGGTAAGTTCAGTATCCTAGGTTCAAGCAGTTATGACTCATGCAGGGTGAACATACATCGGCTAGTCGGGTTACTTGACGGGCTCGACTAGCGCGATCGCATCTCAAGTCGAATGACATGAAGTGCGTAAAACACTTCGCGTGGCCTAACCACTGCCGCCAACTTCAAAACACGGCTCGCGTTTATCGACGCGTCGTTCGTGGCCAAGATAAGCCAACCACGAATTCGCTCGGTTACCGACTGCTTGGACTAAGTATAGTCCCAAACAATTATGGAATCACATCAGCAAATTATATGAGAGTATTGGAATTGAAATACAACCATGTGAGCATGTTAACACATGTTATAACATACAACTTAGGCAATCTTCCAACACATGCATTCCATACATGTAACGAAATCATGCACATAACTAACATGTAAGAAATCATTCACATCAGCATATTAATTGAGAAATTAATCTCAAACTAATCCATAACACCATTTAATTCAATACATACTAATACAAGCATTTATACAAACACATACACTACACACTTAAGTCTACATATAGTATGTCGACCCGAATTGCGCAATTTGGCGAATCTCTTCGCCAGACTAATTATGCACTTATTCCTAACATTCTAATGCGGCAATAATCCATGTCAATCACATCAGCAAAATATGAATGAAATCAGTACTTCCTACAAATGACTAAAATGCCCTAAATCTCATATTCTTCGTTGATTTACGAAACAGGAAACAGATAGCATGTTGTACATGTCAAACGGCGATGCCGTCAATAATCTACTATTAAACGACATTGAAAGCGTTGGAAACCGTCAATCAAAGCATCTAAAATCCTCACCTTGTCTCTTATGGATGTGTAAATTCGAACGGAGCGTATACGCTTCATCTACGGCTACTAGAGGACCTGTTTTACAAGATCTATTAACTATCAAGCTATGGAACGAAAGAAACATCAAATCAGCAACTTTCTAGGGTTATTTCTTACCTGAAAATGCGGAGGAATCGTCGGCTGAGTGATGGAATCGTGTTTCTTAGGCACTTGCAACAGGTGGTGCAAAGGCGGGAAAATTCTCCTCCAATCTCTCTCACAAACTCTCACCTTTTCTCTCTCCCAATCTAGGGTTTCTCTCAAATTCGGATGGGAGAGAGGAGTGAGGGTTTCAACCCCTTTTATAAGCTTAAAACTGCCCAAAATAGGCTCAGGTACAAGGTTTACTTAGGGCATATCAAAATCGGGGCTGTTTCAGTCCAAAAGATGATTTCTGGTGGTCCCCTAGCCGAATGAGATCGGACTTAAGCTCATGCGTACCGGATCTAGCACGCATCAAGTTTTCTGTCCGGCAAGGTTCACAGATCGCGCGTGGCGAACCAGTTTCAGTTCAGCGGTCACCGCACGTAGATCAGGGCTGAAAGTCTCATGATATGAAATAGAAATTTTTCCTGATCCGAGGGTGTAATCTGGCTGAATTCTGACAGTCAGAACGCTTAATACTGACGCGTCAAGTCGTGTGCCAGATTTGAATTTGAAATTCCAATTCTGTCCCTATTCGCACTCTCTTCAGTCCGGGCTCAATGAAATAGCCTGTGATTATCGGTTGGACTTAATTTTTGAAATGATTGTCACGTCTAGCAAGGCGGTTCTAACGGTCTAAGATAGGAGGTATCAGACTTTCGACGCGCGGTATAGATCCAATACAAAATTTCAGTGGTCCAGAGAACAAACCTGCTTAGAGTTTGATCCGAGGTTATAGAGTATTATAGAGTCATTGGTTCTACTCGATTTGGGTCTTGTAGAACGTATTTAAAGTGGTCAGGGACTATTTTCCAGCTACTCTAGCGTTGCGCTAGTCAACTTAGTCATATTTTCTAAAGGAATTAATCCTACGCGATTTCTGGTCGAGTTGGTACTCGAGTCCAAGTACAAATTTTTCACGGGCGCTACATACTAAGTGCCCATAGTGCTAGAACCAAGTATTTTCGATATCTGATTCGGTCATCCACGATGTGCCTGTGGAGCCACGACCCTGATGTTGTTAGGGCGTACAATGATAATGCCATAGAAATGCGAGATGCATGAATCACATTGTTCAGTCATGCAACAATCCTTCGCATACCACGCGCTCATGTGGGTAACTCCTATCAATGAGTCCCATAAATAATATGCCCAATGACATATACTATGATTAGTCACTACTCATATCAAGCATACATATAATGAGTACAGACATGAGTCATGAAGTTATACTAAGCATGTTATAAAGTGATGAACTATCCTCACAATGAAGATGGGCCTAGACGGCCTACACATAATAAGTATGGGCCTATCTATGGGCCCTAAGGAGAGTTACAATGCGAACATTTAACTAACATTGTACTTACAATATGGGCGTCAAACCATCATTGCTCCCAAGGCTTAGGCTGCCATAAACATCATTACCTAAACCATGGTGGGATCACACATTACAATGGACTTATATACATCTCATTGGGCCTCAACCCATGGGCCTCAAATACATCTAATAGGCCGTATCACATGGGCCTCAAATATACCAAGGTGGGCCTCAACGGACGGCCACAAATACATCAAGATTGGCCTGATCACATGGGCCTCATATATATCAAGGTGGGCCTTAATGGATGGCCACAAATACATCAAGATGGGCCTAATCACATGGGCCTCATAAATTCCTAAAAATGAGTCATATTAAAGGATCATTTGGACCATACCACAAATAGCTATGGAGATAATAATTTTCACAGTTAAATAAATCACAGGGCCCACTATAAAGTTTATTTTCCAACCAATCTAATCATAAGGTCATGAAGACCAGGATTAAGAGGGGAAAACAAATATCATATTGGTCCAAACCCTGTAGCCCAAGGGTTTTTAATGTTGGACATTCAAACTCACTGTTTTCTGTAATGTGGTCCACCTGATCCTAGATCTGTCTTATTTTTTGTCTCAAGCCTTAAAATGAGCTTTCAAAATGGTTGGATGGCTTGGATGCAACACATGCATCATGGTGGGTCCCACTGAGGGACGGCGTAGAGATACATACATCAATGTGGGTCATACAGGCTTGTTGCCATCAAAAGGATCAACAATATAGTTGTTGTACATGCGGCTTGCTGTACTGGAAAGGCAGAGGTGGGTCCCACGAAGGACCCACCATCATGTATATATTATATAATAATATATATATATATATAATATAGATAATATATATAATATAATATATACATATATATACACACACCACGTGTAGCCCCACATGTGGGGGGTGGGTCCCACCATCCAGTGTTGTGGACGGTGTGGATAGAATACATACATCATTGGTGGGGCCAGCTTTCCAACACCCTTCATGCCATAACACAACAGGATGCTGCTACGCGTCCTCTGGATGTCAGTAGCAACACCTGCTACTTATATATATATATATATTCTATTTTTTTTGTGGAGTTTTTCTTAGGTGGGGCCCGTGTCAGGTGGATCCACTCCAATCATTATATTTCATGGCTTAAGACAAACCAAAAAGCCCAATATTTGACATATTTTGGGGTACAGAAACATCAGGGTGGATTTCAACAGTAAAAACACTATTTTTTATGCTATGGCCTGCCAGATAATCGGATTGGTCTCATTTTTCAGCTCAATGCGTAAAATGAGATGATGAATGGAATGGATGGTGTTGATATGGTTCATACATTAAGTTGGAGCTTGTATGAGTGGCCCACCCAAAAAGAGAAAAGAAATCAAACTGACATTTTTTTCTCTTTGTTGCTATTAGTACACCCACTATCTATTCACACTTCACTACATGTCCAGCATTCAAGGATGCTTGACAGTGTGAATGTAGCTCATCCTGGTGGGTCCCACATGGACGTGGCCCACCTGATTAGATCAACCTGATATGTGTGTTTTCCCATCATCATAAGGTAGGGCCCACATGATTTGGACAGCCATGGGGTCCATTTGATAAACGGTTTGGGCATCACATAACTCATTAAGTGGGCCATAAAATAAAGGAAGGAGAGAGAGAGAGAGAGAGAGAGAGAGAGAGAGAGAGAGATGTGATGATGGAGGGATCCCGACACTATGGGCCCTCCCTTACATGATTTACAACATACATCAAGTGGGTCCCATTTCATATAGGCCCACCGATCAAAATCAACAGTGGAGATCCTTTTCCCACTGAAATGCAAGGTCTAGATGACCCTATTTATGCAAGGAAAATAAACATCATGATGGGTCCATGGAGAATGGCCCCATCATGGAAAGATCATGAGAATTAAGGTGGGCCATCGGCCACACCTAGGGTCCAAAGTGAGATCTATACCATCAATCGGTATGCCTCACTTAGCCCACCATCAAAAATGAAATCTAGGCCTATAGAAACATCCACTATTTAATCTTCTTGGTTCGATGGAATGCCAATCTCCTTGTGTCTCATTTTGTTGGAGGGTGATGAGAAATGAAGAGCTAGGATGATATATCTTGGGGTGAGAAGTGGGCCACACAACACTCACTTTTCTCTCTGGAAAATGGCTTGGACATACACTTTTTTTAGTTGTTTGGAATTTGTGTAGAGAGAGAGAGAGAGAGAGAGAGAGAAAGGATGGTTATAAGAGAGGCGATGGGTGTGAGTGATGGATATGAAGTGAGTGATGGATGAGGTGAGAGATTTGTTGACTTTTGGGGTAGATTACTTGACTTGTGGAGAAAGAAAACATGGATTTTGTCCTTTGATTGATTGATGAGACATGTTGTAAAGATTCTCTTGGGATTGGAAATGCACGACATTTCATCTAAATAAACGCCGGCCTACATCTCTTGGCTAGGGTATCTAATTAATGTGCAAGACACGACGTTGGAACCGCGGCGATGGTGTAGTTGTAATGGTATAAGTCTCGGATTAAGCCGACTAAAATCTATGGGATACGACTTAAGGTCACACGCAAATATCAATTATAAGTCTCAGGTTGTCAGAATTCATCGGGAATGATCGTGGGAGTCGCAGAACAGTACAGACTAGGATACTGGCCTTATAGCTCTCCTCACCTAATAAAAATTTTATCCTTAAAATTTATACTACCATCGCAGCTAATCATAACTCATACGAGAATAGGAAACATAACATCACATTTAATCAAAACACAGTACAACATATAATCAAACATCGAAAAGATGGGGATAACGCTCTCGAATCTCCTCCTCGTGCTCCTAAGACACCTCATCCACACTATGATGGTCGCACTACACCTGCACTAAACGAATGACCTTGGTTCAGAGGACCTGCTCAGAGAACGATGTCTGACTCACACTTCCTCAACTTAGAGACATGAAAAACGTTGTAGACCCCAGAAAACTGAGATGACAAGGCAAGCCGATAGGCCACGACACCAATGCACCCAGTGATCTCGAAAGGTCCTATGAATCTCTGAGCAAGCTTGCCCTTTACTCCAAAACGAACCACACTCTTCATGGTTGAGACCTTGAGATACATATGGTCCCCAACGATAAACTCCAACGGACGACGCTGACAATCAGTAAAACTCTTCTGTCGGCTCTGAGCTATGCGCAACCTCTGCCTAATGATATCGATAGCCTCTGACGTTTGCTGCATAAGCTCGGGACCTAGGAGACGTTGTTCTCCAACCTCGGTCTAACAACTCGGAGCTCTGCACAGTCTACCAATAATGCCCTAAAAGGAGTTATGTCAATGGTCGCCTGATAGCTGTTGTTGTACACTAACTCAGCCAATCGCTGGTGGTCATCCCAGCTACTCGAGAAATCAATCACGCATGTCCAAAGCATATCCTCAAGGATCTAGTTAACCCTCTCATTTAACCCTCAGTCTATGGATGGTACGCGATGCTGAGCTACAAATCAATTCCCATCACTTTCTGGAATCTCCCCCAAAATTGAGACCTGAACTTCAGGTCTCAGTCTGAAACGATCGATACAAGAACACCATGCAGTCTCACGATCTCATCAACAAACAACTTAGCGAGCCGGTCCGCATGTTAGGTCTCACGAATGGTAAGAAACTGTGCCGACTTTGTCAGATGATCGACGACAACCCAGATGACATCGTGATCGCGCTGAGTCCTTGGCAAACCCATGACAAAATCAGTAGATATGTTCTCCCACTTTCACATCGGGACGCTCAACAACTGTAATAGACTAGGGGGTCTTTGATGATCAGTCTTGACACACCGGAACGTGTCACACTCAGCCACAAAACTAGTTATTTAGTGCTTCACCCCCAACAAAAAATACTGACATTTCATATCGCGATACATCTTTGTCGAGCTAGGGTGGATAGAGAACCACGATTAATGTGCCTCGGTCATAAGATCTCGGTGTAACTCAGGAATATCTAGGACATATAATCGGCCTCTGAAGCAAAGTCCACCGTTAGAACCAATCTTTCAATCTGACTAACTCTCAGATGCTGCCTCAGCCTAAAGAAGAAATATACGTAATGGGACCTGCCGATGGGTCGTACATCTCATGGTATTAAATATCTTCTCCACCTCGGAGCACCATATCTCTGCTGTAGCAGGGTCTGGCTCGCTCCAGAGATGCAGGGGATCATGCTGTCGAAAGTCCTTGAGAAGGGCGCTCGCACGCTCCTACTCCGTCTCGACTAGTGTAATAGTGGGACACTGCTCTGCCCCTGAAGAATAGCAGTCATCACTTATAACATCTGATGCAACTGGGTGGCACTCACAGGTATAGTCGGATCCACACCGGTCTCAGGTTGAGGAGTAGCATCCTCGGGCTGAAAAGTAGGAATATCCGGTGGTGAAACGAAAGTCGCAAGTGGTAGAGTGAGAGTCGCAGGTGGTGGAGCAGGATTCGCTTGGGTCGCTCTTCTGGGAGACATATCCTACAGGAAGGAACAAGGGCCTATCAACCCTGAGAATTCTCGAAGGCATAAACGTTAAGGGTCTATGTCAAAAGATCGCTAAGTTATTCAAACTTAGAACCTATTCATTTTAAGTTCAGAGTAGATATATGATGTGATCCTTAGATATTCCCAAGTTATGCTCTAATACCAACTTTTGTCACACCCCAAACTCTGAAAACGGGCCCACAAAATTTTTAATCACCGAATTCGACGCCGACAGCCTCCGTAGTGCCCCATTCTCGACTCCCAGCATTCATAAGCCAGATTTCGATCCCGAGATCTTACAAGGAAGATTTTCAGTATGATTTTTTTTTGTAATGGAGTAAAACAACAAGCATAACTAAGTCACAAAACAACATCACCACATATCCACTATATCAAAAACTTTAAGTACAATACAAAAAAGGAAATACAAGATGATAAAAAAGCTCCAAAATAATCTGATACGCACTCCTACCTCATCGCTGCTATGATCCAACAACACCTACATGCAATGATCGTGCATAAACTTATAAAATCTTAGAGGGTGGTGTAAGTATGTGTGCAAGGAAAGCGCCAAGTGTACAATATTAGAGTACTGTGAAAATATGTGGGTGAGTCTATTAATAAAATCAGTTGTACGAAGGCTATGCAATGTAAGACATGAATGCGATCGGCCATAACAAGGCCATGCGATGCAAGGCCTATGTAGCCAAATATCATATGCGAGATGAAAAACAATCATGCCGGTCCTCATCAAGTACACATATCAGTACAGTTTCTCTCTTGGATATCACTGGGGTCTAATACATTTCACACTAACTGCCGCCTCCCTAGCCCCATAGCCTAGAAAGTGGAAGAGACCACACTATCTACCTGACTCGTAGTCTGCCAATACCTACCCGCTTGTCTATAGTGGACTCATTTACGAGCTAGTCAAACTCAGCCTAGATTACAACGCCCTCACTCGGGCAGATAAGGCCACACCCGCTTTCAACCAACCACGACACAGTGGGAGATGCGGCTTACTGGTATTCGGCACTTTCACGTTCGTGTATCCACTCAGTATAAACATTGGAGCATCTCCTGGTACCAAAAAGGTTCTAGAACTTTCACCCAAGGACATCTTAAGTGCCCATAGTGCTAGAACCAAGTATTTTCGATATCTGATTCGACCATCCACGATGTGCCTATGGAGCCAGGGGCCTGATGTCGCTAGGTCGTATAATGATCATGACACATAAATGCGAGATGCATGAATCACACTGTCTAGTCATGTAACAATCCTGTGCATATCACGCACTCATGTGGGTAACTCCTATCGGTGAGTCCCATAAATAATCTTCCCAATGGCATATGTTATGATAAGTCATTACTCATATCAAGCAAACATATGATGCATATGGACAAGAGTCCTAAAGTTATATTAAGCATGTTATAAAGTGATGAACTATCTTCACAACGAAGATGAGCCTAGACGGCCTGTACACAACAAGTATAGGCCTATTAATGGGGCCTAGGGAGAGTTACAATGTGGACATTTAAGCAACATTATAGTTACAATGTGGGCGTCAAACCATCATTGCTTTCAAGGCATATGCCACCAAAAACATCATTACCTAAACCATGGTGGAATCACACATTGCAATGGACTTGTGTACATCCCATTGGGCCTCGACCCATGGGTGTTAAATACATCTAATGGGTTGTATCACATGGGCCTCATATATATCAAGGTGGGCCTCAACGGATGACCACAAATACATCAAGATGGGCCTGATCACATGGGCCTCATATATATCAAGGTGTGCCTTAATGGACGGCCACAAATACATCAAGATGGGCCTAATCACATGGGCCTCATAAATTCTAAAAAATGAGTCATATTGAAGGATCATTTGGACCATACCACAAATAGCTATGGAGATAATAATTTTCACGGTTAAATAAATAGCAGGGCCGACTATAAAGTTTATTTTCCAACCAATCTAATCATAAGGTCATAAGGACCTGGATGAAGAGGGGAAAACAAATATCGTATTGGTCCAAACCCTGTAGCCCAAGGGTTTTTAATGGTGGACATTCAAACTAACTGTTTTTTATAATGTAGTCCACCTGATCCTAGATCTGTCTTATTTTTAGTCTCAAACCTTAAAATGATCTTTCAAAATGGTTGGACAGCTTGGATGCAACACATGCATCATGGTGGGTCACATAGATGGATGACATAGAATTACATACATCAATGTGGGGCCTACAGGCTTGCTACCATCAAAAGGAGCAATAAAATAGTTGTTGTACGTGTAGCTTGATAAGTAGAAAGGCAGAGGTGGGTCCCACAAAGGGCCCACCATCATGTATATATTATATAATATAATATATAATATATATAATATAATATGTACACACCAGGTGCAACCCCACACGTGGGGGTGGGTCCCACCATACAGTGTTGTGGACGGTGTGGATAGAACACATACATCATTGGTGGGGCCAGTGTCCCAGCACCCTTCTTTCCATAGCGTAGCAGGATGTTGTTGCGCGTCCTCTGAACGTCATCAGCAACACTTGCTACTTATATATATATATATTATTTTCATGGGGTTTTCTTAGGTGGGGTCCTCATCAGGTGGATCCACTCCATCCATTGTATTCCATGGCTCAAGATAAACTAAACAAGCCCAATATTCGACATATTTTGGGGTATAGAAACATCAGGGTGGATTTCAATGATAAAAATAATATTTTCTATGCTATGGTCCGCCAGATAATTGGATTGGCCTCATTTTTTGGCTAAACGCCTAAAATGAACTGAGGAATGGAATGGAGGGCATGGATAAGGTTCATACATCAAGGTGGGTCTTACATGAGTGGCCCACCCAAAAAGTGAAAGGAAATCAAACTGACATTTTTTTTTTCTCTTTTTTGTTATTAGTTTACCCACTATCTATTCTCACACTTAACTGCACGTCCAGCATCCTGGGACATTGGATGATGTGAATGTAACTCATCCAAGTGAGTCCCACATGGACATGACCCACCTGATTGGGTCAACCTGATATGTGTGTTTTCCCATCACCATAAGGTAGGGCCCAAATGATTTAGATGGTCGTGAAGTCCATTTAATGAACGGTTTGGGCATCACGTAACTCATTAAGTGGGCCACAAAATAAAAGGAGAAAGAGAGAGAGAGAGAGAGAGAGAGAGAGAGAGAGAGAGATGAAGATGGAGGGACCCTAGCACTATGGGCCCTCCCTTGCATGATTTACAACATGCATCAAGTGGGTCCCATATCATATGGGCCCACCAATCAAAATCAACGATAGAGATCCTTTCCCCACTGAAATGTAAGGTCTAGATGACCCTATTTATGCAAGGAAAATAAACATCATGATGGGGTCCATGGAGAATAGCCCCATCATGGAATGATCATGAGAATCAAGGTGGGCAATCGGCCACACCTAGGGTCCAAAGTGAGATCCATACCATCAATCGGTAGGCCTTACTTGTCCCATCATCAAAAATGAAATCTAGGCCTATAGAAACACCCACCATTTGATCTTATTGGTCCGATGGAATGCCGATCTCCTTGTGTCTCAGTTTGATGGAGGGTGATGAGAAATGAAGGGATAGGATGATAGATCTTGGGGTGGGAAGTGGGCCACATAACACTCACTTTTCTCTCTTGAAAATGGCTTGGACGTCCACTTTTTTTAGTGCTTGAAATTTGTATTGAGAAAGAGAGAGAGAGAGAGAGAGAGAGAGAGAGAGAGAGAGAGAGAGAGAGAGAGAGAGAGAGAGAGAGATGGGTGGTTTTAAGAGAGGTGATGGGTGTGATTGATGGATGTGAGGTGAGTGATGTGTGAGGGGATAGATTTGTTGACTTTTGGGGTAGATTACTTGACTTGTGAAGAAAGAAAGTATGGGTTTTGTACTTTAATTAATTGATTGATTGATTAATAATACATGTTGTAGAGATTCTCTTGGGATTGCAAATACGCGGCGTTTCTTCAAAATAAATGTCTACCCACATCTCCTAGCCAAGTATCGGATCAGTGTTCAAGATGCAGCGTTGGAACCGCAGCGACAGTGCAGTCGCAATGGTACAAGTCTCGGATTAAGCCAGCTTAAATCTACGGGATACAACTTAGGGTCACACGCTAACGTCGATTATAAGTCGCAGGTTGCCAGAATTCATCGAAAAGGATCGCGAGAGTCAATGGAACAGTATGGAGTAGGATATGGGCCTTAAAGATCCAAAAGGGACAATGCCTTGATTTCTAGAGTTGGATCCATTGAGATAAAATGTATGTTGAATCAATTAATCGGCCAATATTATCTATCAATTCGACATCAAACGATTTAGACAATCATTTCCTAAGGAGATCATACAGCTCGACCAGTAAGTTTTGGAAGATGTCATGGTAGAGGGGAGATTCCCAAAAGAAAAATTCTCAACCTCGATCGACTATTCATGCTTAGTTTGTACAACGGCCATTGCTGACTTGGTCACAGTCAAAGATTCACTGGCTATAGTAGATGGCAAAGATAAAGTTAGCTTGAAAGGCTGAGTAGGAGAAATCAGAATCCTCCATTGTACAGTTGACAAAGGAGGAGAGGGACTCTGCTATTCACATCCTTCGTCACCAAAAGGAACACTAACTCCGAGCATATCACTCGAAAAGGTATCCTCTGTGCTAGTTGTAGTGTCCGAATCTACTACCACCATAGCCGTATGAGTGAAATTTCTAAGAATCACGGGGGTGATGATTGTTGTGGTGGTTTCACAAGTAAAGGTGTGAGATGCAGGAGGTAGTGTAGCCAATGAGATCACCGTTATCAATTGCATACTCTGTTCTTGAGCTGTAACTGATTTAGGTAGTTCCTGAGTCGCTACGAGATTAAGATAACAATGATAAGTGCAAGAATGAGAATTTTCATTCGAACAAGAATGTAAAGTAAACAGTCTCCACCTAAGCCAGAACGGATCGCAGGTGACTCTTCAGCCCTGTATAAATGTGGGATCCTTTATTATGGTTGTAAACAGCCAAGTTCCAGTAGGAAATGGTGGTCATTGTAGGTGAAAAGGTTTGAGGTATTCTTCAAGTGGCAATTCAAGATCATCCAATCTCTCTATGTCCTGGATCCTCTTGTTAAAACACTTATTAACATGAGCCTCTCTATGCTGTTAAATGCCTACAACCATTTCTTCAGAATAATCTTCTTCGCTATGGCAAGGCCAATACTTTATTTTAAAGTATTTTTCAAAAGATGTTATAGCCTTAACGGAAGAAGTATAAAATGGTTTCTTAATTCTCTTTTAGGACCGATGTTTTATGAGCGAAGGAGGCTTAGGAGGATCGAATTGCCCACATGCTTGTCTGCAGGATCGAATTGCCCTACGATCCATTCTGGTCCATAGGTCTTTTCTTTTGTGAAGGGTGTGAAAGACAAATTATTGCTAGATTGATCAAGGGAGAAGAATCCTTATAAATACTCATTGACTGTAGCAGTTTCTAAAGGAATATACAAAATTCGGTTGCCATATGAAGAAAATGATCTATTAGCGTGCTCTTAACTGAAGAGTTGTAGTCGAAAATACACAACGAAACACATCTGCATGAGCCATATAAGCCCTCTCACCGACCATAATCCTTTCAAATTAACCTCATAGAGACCTCTATATAGGTGGCTGAGAACGAACGACACCAATGTTACTCGCTGGCCTTGTACAAGGAATTCGGCCAAAGAAATTTATTCGACTATAACATGTTAGTCATTAACACACAGGAGATGGTAACGAATCTAAAAAAGAAGGAAAAAAAGATGTACACCAACTTCATGACTACGTACCACAAATTAACAACCGCAAGATTACTATACATATGCACGACCGTATTTCGAGAAGGTGTCATAAGACGATGAGTGCATTGGAAGCAATTGACAATGGTGTGACCGATATTGAATAGCTAAACAAACAACTAGCAAATGGTTAAGTTCACATGAGTACTGACAAATGTCAAAAGACTAAAGAAAGCAAGAACGTGGGAAGGATCTGGAAGCAGAGAGAGGGAAGAAACAG
Source organism: Magnolia kwangsiensis (assembly GCA_037074715.1). Taxonomy (NCBI): domain Eukaryota; kingdom Viridiplantae; phylum Streptophyta; class Magnoliopsida; order Magnoliales; family Magnoliaceae; genus Magnolia; species Magnolia kwangsiensis. Next base: position 129,200,075 of record CM073572.1, on the reverse strand, counting down.
TTACAATAATCGTAAGAACCTGAGAAGCATCTAGAGTAGCAAAGTGGTAATATAAATATAAGATTAAGCAAGTTTAGAAAATCAGCTCACACCAATCCAAACAAACCAACAAATCAATTATCTTAAATTATCTTTCAATTATCCTATCAAATTTACATTCCCTATTATAATCGTTGTCTTTATCAAGTAAATTTCTTTCCTTAGCATAATCACTTTACTTTACTTACTTACTTCTTGCATTCCTTATCTTAATTCGTAGCATAAGTACAATAGTTGATAAGTGTAGTCATAGCTAGAACTTTTGTACTGGTCAATCTTAATTCTTATCCTTTATTCCATTTCTACTGCAGAAGTCCTTTCGTATGGAAGGCCAGGAGAAACCCATCATCGGAGGATGAACCCCACCCTCTAATTATCACCTGAGATCTATTTACAATTTGAGCGAGTGGCTAAATAAGTGACTGATCTCATTAGATCTCGGTCATACCCAGTGTTTACCTACTTTGGCCCTCGGGGTCATTTTTGTTCTGTTTGAATTAGAACCGCAATCCCAATTCCAGCACACCCACGCACTCAACACCTATGCTAGAGAGAGGATCACCAAAACCGTAATGAACAGTAATGTCCCCCCCCCCCCCCCCCCCTCCCCCCAAGTGTTCCAAATTCCATCTTCTCAATTTGATTAAAGTATACATCCACCGTAAGCTCGGCCAGCCGATCAATAGACGAGGAGATCTTCAACGTATCAATGGTAATTTGATAAGTTACCACAGTTAACTTCCTCTTTAAGATTCATCAACCGAATCGTATCATCAAGGGCATTTGAAGCCTCATGTACTGCAATTGGTAGCAGTTTTTTGACTGTGTTTATTGTCAACTTTTCATCAGGAACAAAGATCCTCCAAAAAGGCTGAAGCATTTTTACTTCTGGTCGAAGAAGTGTTATCTCCCCTTCCATTCCTATATTTACGACAACCCTCTATCTCTGCCATCATTGATTTTGAGTCCTCGTTAGTGCTTTTAGTATTCCTGAAAACTTTAGGTGAGTGACTCGTTTCCATACCCTTTCATGTGTGGTAGGGGGTTTGACTATCCTTGACAAAGGTCGACCCCATCGTGAGTTGCGACTGGAGGCCGATTACAGTGGGTGGCGATGGTTGCGACCATTATGGTGATGCTCCCCTCCTCTCTTGGGAGAGTCTATAAGACCTATATCATAGTCCGTACTTTCTGTCGACTCCCGTGATCCTTCCCGTCGAATTTTGACAACCTGCGACCTATAATTGACGTTTGCGCATGACCCTAAGACGTACCTCATAGATTTGAGTCGACTCAATTTGAGACTTATACTATTGCAACCGTATCATCGCCATGGTTCCAACACCACGTCTTGCATACTAATCTGATACCCATGTCAGAAGATGTGGGCCCACATTTATTTCGAAGAAACACTGCACATTTGTAATCTGAAGAGAATCTCTACAATATGTCTCATTAATCAATCACTCAATCAATCAATCACCTCATGTCAAGTACAAGAACAACCCCAAAGTCAACTCTCTCTCACCATCTCTCTTACACACCCATACATATAAAGTACACCTATCACCTCATACCCATCACCTCTCTCTTATAACCACCCCTTCTCTCTCTTTCTCAACACACTTTCCAAGCAACACCGAAGTGGTGGACGTCCAAGCTCTTCCAAGGTAAGAAAAGGTATTGTGTGGCCCACTTCCTATCCCAAAAATCCATCATCCTAGCCCCTCAACTCTTATCACCTTCCATCAAAGTGAGAAACAAGAAGATTGGCGGTCCATCAAACCAAGAAGATCAAATGGCAGGTGTTTCTATAGGCATAGATTTCATATTTTTATGATGGGCCAAGTGAGGCCTACTGATTGATTGTATGGATCTCACTTTGGACCCTAGATGTGACCGATGGTCCACCTAGATTCTCATGATCATTTCATGATGGGGTCATTCTCCATGGACCCCATCTTGATGTTTATTTTCCTTGCATGGATAGGGTCATCTAGACCTTGCATTTCGATGGAGAAAGGATCTCCACTATTGATTTTGATCGGTGAGCGCATTTGTAATGGGACCCACTTGATGTATGTTGTAAATCATGAAAGGGAGGGCTCATAGTGCTGGGGTCCCTCCATCACTCGATCTCTCTCTTTCTCTCTCCCTTTTCTCTTAATTTTGACCCCTTGATGTATGCAATTCAGCCTTGTTGTTCACCTCCGCGGGACCCACTTGATGGACGTGTTGGATCTACATCATCCAAGTCATGTGGGCCCTACCTTAATGGAGATGGGAAAAACACAAATATCAGATTGATTAAGTGGGCCACGTTCGTGTGGGACCCACCTTGATGGACATTCACAAGTCTAACATCCCTGGACGTTGGACATGGTCCAGTGAAACGTGAATCGACACTAGGGTGTACTAACATTAACAAAAAAAATATTTAAGCTTTTGGGATGGGATGCTCATGTAGGCCCCACCGTGATGCATTGATCTAATCCATGTTGTCCATCCCATTCCCCTTCTCGTTTTAGGCATTGAGCCAAAAAATGAGGCCAGTCCGATTATCTAGCGGGCCATAGCTTAGAAAACAGTGGTTTTCACAGTTAAAATTCACTCTGATCTTTCTACACACCAAAAATATTGGGCTTGTTTGGCTTGTCTTGAGCCATAGGAACCAGTGGATGGGGTGGATTCTGCTGATGTGGGACCCACATAGGAAAAACCACGATATCAAATATATATATATATATATATATATATATATATATATATATATGAGTGTTGAGGCATAAAAAAATGGCAAAGGATTAAAGCAAGAAGAGATAAGAAGTTTGAAGGAACTTTCGAAAAGAAGAAGGGAGAGGTAGTTTTCATGACAGTGCGTAAGACCGTGCAACCATTATAGGTTGTGCAGTTCCACGCAATCAATCTCTATTGCGCGTGACCGCGCAACGAGAATAGCAGTTGCGCGGGACCTCAGAATGAATTGTACAAGAGGCTTCTTTCAAGATAACTCGAAGCACTAAAAAATAGTCCCACATCGCTAAGATCATGATTTTTACACGTGCGGGGGTCTATAAATACCCCCTCCTCTCCTTCATTTGGGGGAATTAGAAGATTTTCAAGAGGAACAAAGCAGAGCGGAAGACAGAAGGTAGGAGCGAAGTCTCCTGGGAGTTGCACAGGACCGCACAACCGATATCGGTTGCGCGGGTCCAAGCAACCGGACTGCCCTGCAGTCTGTAAAGCTCAAGAGTTGTTGTGCTGCCGAAGTTCGTGGTCCAGGCTTCCTTTCTCTGGGTTTTCTCCTCTTCATGGGTTCTAAGGAGAAAGATCAGTCGATTTAATCGACATTCCTCCTAAGTCCCAGAGGATAGTTGATACAGGCGTTGTTATGCTGCTGAAATCTCTATTTCATTGAAGGCCCGTTGATCGAATCGGCATTCCTCCTAAGTCCTAGGAGATGATCAAATCAGGCACCGGAAGGCTGTCAAAATGAACTCTTGATGCTTAAAGCACAAATCCTTTACTTCTAAATGATTTATCGTAAAATCAAGGGATGTAAAGAGGATGTAAATGAACTCAGTATTAGTAAAATGTGATGAATGTTCATAGTACTCTCTCTCTGTTATGTTTGAATAAGACAATCTCCCCAAATCAAAATGCATTTGTTTTCTTGTCGAAACAAAATGGCGACTCTGCTGGGAAATGTCTCTCTTATTCAAAGTATTAACAGTAAGGTTGTTATGAACATTCGTCATGATTTAGCGTCCTATGGACGCCAAAATGGCGACTCTCAGTGGGAAGTCCTCCCCTTCATCTCTAAGATAAATCACCCTAATCATTCAATTACTAACTATAAACATGTTTCGTGATTGAAGGTTTCTAAAATCCGATTATGACTCAACATCCATGGCGATCCCCGTAAGAAGAGTGAACTTTTGATTCATCCCGACAGGGTTCGTGATAGAATACACACCAAGTCATGTGCGTAAAAGTAGTAGCGCTCAAGTAACAGCTGGGGTCATTTCTGCTTTGCCCCAGCCATCAGAAGACAATGCAGGTTGGACTGTCGTGACATCTCGTAAGGCACGAACACAAAACATTAGGAATCATGGAATGAGTCAGCCTTCATTAAAGACCAGAGGACCCATCTCACGAAGCACAGTCAGAAGAAACCCGGAACTCACTCCTCCGACAATTTATTTAACGCAGACGGTTCCCCAGTTGACAGCACATGAATTCCCAGCTCTAAATGCATCAATGGCTGGACGAAAAATAGAGCGAAAGGGAAAAGCATCGGTTATCAGATCACCAACGCCGTCTCTAAAAGGTTCACCAATATCAGCGTCATCTCAGTCAGTTGATGCTGCAAAAAGTACGAAAAAGCCCGGTGAAACCATATCCCCTCCCTTTTCTGCAAACCCCGTCACGTCAGCATACTCTTACTCTCCTTCGATGACTACTTCGTCAAAGAGTGGAAAAGCCACAGTGTTCATGGCTGGAACGAATCTAGATTATAAAACAACTACAGAGGATCGTTTCAATGAAGTGGTAGAGGCCCATAATGCATTAATGGAAGAATGCAGAAGCCTCAAAGAAGCCTTGGCGACTTTCATGCATAATGCGGCTCAAAAGACAGTAATTGAAAAGGATAGCCGAATGGAGAAGGAATAAGAAGATACTAGACATTTTAGATACCGTATACCATATCCGAGAGAAGTGCATGACATTCCCTTCCCGGCCAGTTTCAGGTGTCTAGATTTTTAAAAGTTCGATGGGAAAGGATCCCCTGAAGAGCATTTAATGCGCTTCAATGCCAGTATGGGAGGTCTTTCTGCAGTATCGCAATATTTTTTGCAATTGTTCAGGGCATCGTTGATAGGTAATGCATTCCGATGGTATTACAATTTGGCTCCGGGTTCTATTTGCACTTGGAAGCAGATGCAAGACACTTTCAAATCTCAATTTTTCTCCATAAGTCCCGACATTAATATTGCTAAGTTGGCTTCTGTACGACAAGGCAAAAATGAGTCGGCAAGGGATTACGTGGATAGATGGGGGGCATTGGGAACTTTATGCAAACCGTTGCTAAGAGAAACTGAGCAAGTCAAGATGTGTTTGAACTCTATGAAAAAGGAATTCGTAAGAGGACTGGCCAATTTCAATGTCAATACTCTTCATGATTTGGCCGCAAAGGCTCATGCTTTGGAACTAGTAAATCAGGAGGTGTCAAAATCACCATGATGCGGCCCGAAAGGATCCTAGCCGGATAACCGCAAATACCAGTGATCGCTGTCAGCAATGTAAAAATGTGAAAGCTTTCAAGGCAGAAAGTACGAAGTGAAAAGAAGACTTGGCTCAATCAAGAAAAAATAAAAGAGTCCGAATGCTTAATTCCCATGAGGGATTCACTTTCGATAAATGAGATGTCATTCCAATGATGGAACAATTGTTGAAAGTTGGCGCAATAGAATTGCAAGAGCCTAAACACCCTGAGGAGGTGACAAGGTGCAGGGAGCAAAATTTTTATCACTATCATTGTCTAGTGGGACATCCAACGGAGAATTGTTACACGATGAAGTGTATTCTACAACGGATGATACAAAGGAATCAGATAATTATCGAAGATGGGATAAACGAGGAAATCATGAAAGGTATAGGCCTCGATTGTGAGATCTTAGTGGCCTAAATCATGAAAAAGAAATTTCAATTGAGATCGGCTAGAAAAGGCAAAGAAAATTTGAAGACGTAGAGGCAAGGTCGGCAGCAAACATGGTTACAGCAAAAGAACTAGTGAAGGAAAGTACTGAAGTAGTCGAACGTCCTAAAATAGCTCCGAAGAAAATGGAAGACGGGGGGCAACCGACGACAGATAGCCTGTTAGAAATAAATTTGGGTACTGAAAAGGAAACACGAAATACGTTCATTAGTGCCAACCTCTCTGAACAAGAGTTGGCAGAATACATTCAACTTCTTAAAGAAAATAAAGATGTATTCACTTGGACGTATGTAGAAATGCCTGGATTGGAGCCTTCCGTGGCATTACACCGTCTAAATATCTCTAAAGAGAAAAGGCCAGTCAAACAGGCACAAAGACGATTTCATCCAGATCTGGTTCCCCTCATCGAGAAAAAAGTTAATAAGTTGATAAAGGTTAGGTTTATTAGGGAAGTCAAGTATCCTAAGTGGATATCGAATATCGTCCCGGTAAGAAAGAAAAATGGACAGGTCAGAGGGTGTGTCGATTTTAGAGACCTAAACGAAGCCTGCTCGAAGGATGATTTCCCGCTACCAATAACTGAATTACTAATTGATAGTACTGTTATGTCCTTTATGGACGGCTATGCGGGATATAATCAGATTCGAATGGCTCCTGAGGATGAAGAGGCGACGGCTTTTAGAACTTCGCTGGGGATTTTCTGTTATAAAGTGATGTCATTTGGGCTTAAAAATGTTGGGGCAACATATCAGAGGGCGATGCAAAACATTTTTCAAGATATGATGCATAAGCACGTTGAATGTTATGTTGACGACTTGGTGGTCAGGTCAGAAAGTCATCAAGAACATCGCAAACACTTGGTGTCGGTTTTCCAACGACTTAGAAAGAAACAGTTAAAGATGAACCCCGCTAAATGCGCATTCGGAGTGTCCTCGGGAAAATTTTTGAGTTTTGTTGTTCGGCATAGGGGCATTGAGATTGACCCTAGGAAAGTCAAAGCTATACAGGATATGCCACCGCCAAAAACATTAAAGGAATTAAAGAGTTTTCAAGGAAAATTGACATATATTCGTCGATTCATTTCAAATTTGGCGGGAAGATGTCAGCCGTTTTCTCAGCTGATGAAAAAGCATACAAAATTTGTGTGGAGTCAGGCCTGTCAGAACGCATTCGACTCAATAAAGGAATTGCTAAAAAAGCCACCAGTACTGACAGCTCCAGTAAAAGGGAGACCGCTCATCTTGTATACGTCTGCAGCCGATCATTCCTTAGAAACTCTGTTGGCACAAAAGAATGAATTTGGAAAAGAAACGGCCCTCTATTACTTGAGTCAAACTCTGATAGGCGCAGAATGCAATTATTCCCCGATTGAGAAGGAATGCTTAGCGTTAATATTCGCAGTATAGAAATTAAGGCATTATTGTTTATTGCATGATATAACATTGGTTTCAAGGGCCGACCCGATAAAGTTTCTGATGACAAGGCCGATGTTGTCTGGGAGGTTGGCTAAATGGATGTTGTTACTTTCATAGTACGCTATTACGTATGAATCGGCGAAAGCTGTAAACAGGCAGGCAGTGGTAGATTTTTTAGCAGCGCACCCCGTGGCAGAATCTGAAGCCATCAATGATGATTTTCCAGATGAGCAAGTCATGCTGACTGAGTCACAGAATCCGTGGCAGATGTATTTTGATGGCACATCTCGAACATCAGGAGTAGGGGCAGGAGTGATATTCATAACTCCCCAAGGTGATTTATTACCTTACTCCTTTACATTAGGAGATGCGTGCACGAACAATGAGGCCGAGTATAGAGCCCTGATTATTGGAATGGAGATAGCTAAAGAAATGAAGATAAGAGTGTTACACATTTACGGGGATTCTAAATTGATTATAAATCAAATGACGACTGAATACGAAATAAGAAAGCAGGAACTTTTGTCATATTTCCAGAAGGCACAACAATTGTTAGAATATTTCTCCTATGTTGAAATCAAGCATATTCCCCAGTCAGAGAATGCAAAAGCCGATGCCTTGGCCAGTTTGGCAGCAGCTCTGTCTTACCCTAACCGAAGTCCTCTTCAAGTAACCATAGAGGAAAGAAGATTTTTACTGACAACGGAGATTTTTGAAGAAGTTACTGAGGCTCTGCCTGTATCATGCTTGGAAATTACAGTAGATGATTGGCGACAGCCTTTCATTGATTATCTCAAGTTTAACATCCTGCCGGAAGAGTCTGCGCAAAGGCAGCAAGTCAGACAGCGGTCAAGCCAATTCGTTATTTGCAGTGAAGTATTATATAAAAAATCTTACAACGGAGTGTTGCTACATTGTTTAAATAAGCAGGAAGCGATCCAGGTGCTGCAGGAAGCATACTCTGGGGAGTGTAGGGCACATTAGGCAGGCTGAAATTTATTCCACAGAATACATTGGATGGGTTATTATTGGCCCACCATGTTCAAAGATGCTATAGATTATGCAAAGAAGTGCCACGAATACCAGATTCATGGAGATGTTATACATGTTCCCCCAGAAGACTTGCACCAGTCTGTGGCCTCTTGGCCTTTCTCCGCTTGGGGACTTGATGTAATTGGTCCTATAAACCCACCTTCGTCCAAAGGAAAGCAATATATTCTGGCAGCAATGGATTATTTCTCCAAATAGACTGAAGCAGTTGCCTTGCGAAGTGTTAAAGAAAAGGATGTGGTTAATTTCATCTGCCATGCTATAATATACAGACATGGTATCCCAAAGAAAATTGTTACGGACAATGGCACTCCTTTCAAAAATAAAGGTATGAAAAAACTATGTCAGAAATTCAAGATTCATCACTCATTCTCAACGCCTTACTATCCGCCGGCTAACGGATTGGCAGAAGCATTCAACAAAACGATAGTCAAAATATTGAAGAAAATAGTGACAGAAAATAAACAGGATTGGGATGAAAGATTGCAGGAAGCACTATGGGCATGCAGAACTACTCATCGAACAGCCACAAGGGCAACGCCGTATTCATTAGTCTATGGTGTGGAGGCAGTAATTCCAATTGAAATACAAGTAGCGTCACTAAGAGTGGCAGTGCATCAGTCTATAACTGATGATGATCATGCGAAAATAAGATTAAAGGAACTGGACTTGCTTGATGAGAAACGCCTAGCTGCACAACAGCGTCTGCAAGCATATCAAGCAAGAATATCAGCTGCATTTGATAAGAGTGTTAAATATCGCTCTTTTAAAAAGGGAGATATGGTGCTAATACTAAAAAGACCAATTGTGGTCACTCGTCGAACAGGAGACAAGTTTGAGCCTAAATGAGATGGCCCTTACGTAATAAAAGAAGTATATTCTAATGGGACGTATAGAATTGTAGATCAAGACGGACAGGGAATCAGTATATCGGTCAATGCTCGCTTCCTTAAGAGATATCGTCTGTAAAATGTATTTGTTGATTTCACTTCAGAAAATTATCAGAGTTATGACCCTGCATCAAAAGGAAGCAAATTGGTCGATCAATATGACTATGAATTGTATAGCCTCCCATAGAAATATGTTGCCTTAATATCTCCAAAAGAAAAAAAAATGTATCTCCACTGACAGTCACGATCATATCCAGGGAGCAAATCCAAAGCTAAATGAGATAAAACGTGCTCAATGAAAGCGAACTTCTTCAAGGAAGTAAATGAAAGCCTACATTAGCCTATACTTACGCTGGCAAAAAGAAAATTACTTCCCAAAGCGTTACTGATTTTGATACAGAACATTATCAAGATAATAATTCTATATTAAAAGGGGGCAGACAAAGGCATGCGGAATTCATTATCCTTGAAGATAAATTGCAATTTTGATGCTTCTAAATCATCGCCAAATACAAAGCGTCAATGAATCATCGCCAAATAAAAGCGTCAATGACAATCGCTGAATAAAAGCGTCGATGATTGTTGTCAAAATAAGCAAGTGCCAATGATCGTCGCCAAGATAAGCAGCTATCACTGTCGTCATCAATGGCTCACGCAAGCTTATCTTATCAAAATTGTTATCATCACCAAGCTGATAAACTATTTCAAATACAACATGGATATTCTCAGAATATATCGGTAACGGCAAAATATTAATTATTGATTCTCAGAATATATTAACAGCTGGTGAAATATCAGCTATGGATTCACCGTTCAACAATAACAAAATATCAATTAAGGCAGCCTAGCTACTATATGGCCAGCTACGCTTAAGACCTATAATCAATTAAGACAGGTGGGTAAAAGCTGTGAAATATATTTCTCATCATAGAATGCATTTCTTTTGTTTATTTGAATGAAAGATAGGCTTTCAAGCATAACAAGTCATCGCCAAACGCGAATCACCAAGGACAATTGCCAGAAGCTAAGCCAAATGAAAAGCTAATCGCCAAAATTAGCAATTATCGCTATCAAGCAATTAGAAGATCAAGCGATTAGAAGATCAAGCGATTAGAAGAATCGCCATCAAGCAGTTAAACGATTGTTATCAAGCATTGACATAAAAGGTGTCGATGATCGCCATCAAGCATTGACGCTCATTGCCGACAGAAAATCTCTATCGAAATCGAATTATCAAGTATCGATGATCATAAAAAGAAAAAGAGAACAGTTATCACTATTGCTGATCATCGTTCATCAAAGTTGCCATCATCGCTAAGCTGATACATAAATTGTTTTAAACATGATACAAAAACCCTTGTGACATTGTCAGCATCGGCGAAATGACAACCATATGATCATAGTAGAATGAATCATACAGTCAACTATATATATGAATTGGCGATAGCGATGGATGTTTATCATAAAAAGGCAGCCTAGTCAAGTCCCGAAAAAGAAAAAGAAAGAAAAGCCAAACTCCTAAAACGACCAAAGCTCAAAAGGGACCAGCTACGTATAAGACCTATGAAGATCGCCATTCGGGCAGCGGCGAGAAGCCAGTGGCCTCAAAAAGCCCATGAAGGCCATTGTACGCATACCCATGCGGGCAGCTGACGGAGTCAATGACCAAAAGCTAGAAGGCCAAAAGTTGACTAAAAGCCAAAAAGCTCAAAATCTTCAAATGACCAAAGGCCGAAAAAGCTCAAAGTCTTCAAAGACTAAAAGCCAAGAGCCAAAAGTTAACCGAAAGATCAAAAGCAAAGGGCCAAAAAGTTGACTCAAAGCCAAAGTGCTAAAAGTCCCCAAATGACCAGTCAAGCGTAACACCCATGCTGTCTGTATATCTTTTTGGTAGCGTCATGGGGAACGGAGGACAAGTCCTCCCGTGAATGGGCCCGACCTTGCAGGCGAAGAAAATGAGGGACGCAGTGTGTGCATGACAAGTCAACCATGCGTAAGACCCCCTAGATTTGTGGTTCGATTCCGGTACGTACTCATGAGGAAGGGCTTAAACCTACTCATCGATGGATCGGCAACCATAGATTTGGTACCCCCAAAGGTAGCCTTGCGAGCCCTGTGAACTCTAGAGAGTTACCGTGGCCAACCCAGTGCTGTAAAACCAACCGATTTCATGGCCCCGGTAGCTTCACTGGGCCCCTCTGATGGATCGCGGTTTGTGAACTCCCTAGGCAGTGAGAAGTCCAGCGAACTCCTAAGAGTTACAGAGACCATCACGTAAGACCCGAAGTAAAAGTGCTCCACTACTCATGAGTTTAAACTGTGTGAGTAGGTGTCAGTCCAGTAGTGTCGGTCTAGTGTCGGTCTAGTGGTGTCAGTCCAGTAGTGTCGGTCTAGTGGTGTCAATCCAGTAGTGTCGGTCTAGTGGTGTCAGTCTAGTAGTGTCGGTCTAGTGGTTTCAGTCCAGTAATGTCAGTCTATTTCAGTTGAGTCTGGTCAAGTCAAGTCAAGTTGTCCAGTCAAAGTATGGTCGGTCAAAGTACACTGGCACCAGTGCTCAAAAGCATAGAATTAAATTAAAGTTTAGCATTTAAAATGCTGCAAATACATATTTCAATATAGATATGCTCAAACAAACAATTGCCTGATTAAAATTTCAAACCTTGATTAGACAACATGCAAAAATGCATTTCTCTTGAATCAGGTTCAAATTACATCAATAGTAAAAATGCCTTCAAGATATTGGCAATTATCTACTTGAAAGCTTGAGTCTCCAAGGTCAATTAATATATTGACAAAAGCTGTAAGGACTTTTCGTTTGTTGCCTTCTTCATGAATAAAGACATATTATCACACCAGGTTTTCAAAAGGGGGCAGAGGATCAACTAGAGTATCAGAAGACATCACTTCGAAAATATTATCTTCTGAAGAAATCTTTATGCGAGATTGACCTAGAAAGAACAAATGGAAGAATCATTAAATCAGCAAAGATCCAAGAAAAGTCTATGAAGAAATGCTAAAGATGAAATCTTCAAGAATGCAATATAAAGAATACAATGCGAAACATGATGACAAGTGCAAAGATTGCTTAAATCATATGGTGAATATCACAATCGGCCTAAAAAGAGAAGAAGCTCTCAATCTATTTCAAAAATTATTAGTACTTCATAAAGCTATATTGAAAATTATAATGAATTAGGATACTAATTCTGATAAATTTGGCAGGAGAAACCATTATTCAAAAGCTTGAGTTATGCAGATCGTGAGCAAAGAAAATAATTGAAAAAATTATTGTGACAGGAGCAGCATTAAAGAACGCCCCAGATATAGGTCAAAAGGAAAGAATCGCTGGAGCTGATCAAAAAAGGAAAGAATCGCTGGAGTTGATCAAAGAGACCGTTACAGCAGCGACGTTGTTGAAAGAAAGTTCTCTAATCAAATTGCTCAAAGATGAAGTTGTCACAACTGCTGCAGAAGCATGCTTCAATGAAAAGAGAATCTTATCCTCTCTAGTGAAACATCTGCTTAACACTATTGACTGGGGGCATTCCAGTCCTCTGCTTGAGCGTCATCATTCCATTCTTCAGCTTGGGCGCCAGTATTCAAGCCTTTTGTTTGAACGCCATCATTCAAATCTTTTGTTTAAGCACCATCATTCCAGTCTTTCGATCGAATGCTATCATTCGATCTTTTGGTCAAGTATAATCAGCCAGTCTGCCATGCAAGTGTAATCATCCAGTCTCCCATGCAAGCAAGAGCATTCGGTCATCCTTCAGTTGTATTTTATTCAAAGATCTTCAGGCAGAGAAAGATCAATCCTCCCTTTGATTTCAGGAATCAATCAAGGAAGGATCGAGGGGGCATCTGTTGAGGCACAAAAAAATGGTAAAGGATTAAAGAAAGAAGAGATAAGAAGTTTGAAGGAACTTTTGGAATGAAGAAGGGAGAGGTAGTTTTCATGACAGTGCACAGGACCGCGTAACCATTATAGGTTGCACGATTTCGTGCAATCAATCTCTGTTATGCGTGACCGCGCAACGAGAATAGCAGTTGCGCGGGACCTCGGAATGAATTGTACAAGAGGCTTCGTTCAAGATAACTTGAAGCACTAAAAAATAGTCCCACATCGCTAAGATCATGATTTTCACACGTGCGAGGGTCTATGAATACCCCCTCCTCTCCTTCATTTGGGAGAATTAGAAGATTTTTAAGAGGAGAAAAGCAGAGCGAAAGACAGAAGGTAGGAGCGAAGCCTCCTGGGAGTTGCGCAGGACCGCGCAATCGGACTGTCCTACAGTCTGTAAAGCCCAAGAGCTGTTGTGCTACCGAAGTCCGTGGCCTAGACTTCCTTTCTCTGAATTTTCTCCTCTTCATGGGTTCTAAGGAGAAAGATCAGTCGATTTAATCGACATTCCTTATAAGTTCCAGAGGATGGTTGAAATAGACGCTGTTATGCTGCTAAAATCTCTATTTCATTGAAGGCCCATTGATCGAATCGGCATTCCTCCTAAGTCCTAGGAGATGATCAAATCAGGCGTCGGAAGGCTGTCGAAATGAACTCTTGATGCTTAAAGCACAAATCCTTTACTTCTAAATGATTTATCTTAGAATCAAGGGATGTAAAGAGGATGTAAATGAACTCAGTATTAATAAAATGTGATGAATGTTCATTGTACTCTCTCTCTGTTATGTTTGAATAAGATAATCTTCCCAAATCAAAATGCATTTGTTTTCTTGTCGAAACAATGAGAGAGAGGTAGCAGCAGTAGTAGGCGCTACTACTGTTGACCGTCAAAGGATGGAGCAGCATCCTGCATTACTGTGAATGGGGCAGGGACCGTGGGTCCCAGCCACAGACCCCACCATGATGTGTGTAAAACATCAACACCATGCATTTGGTGCCCCCCCTTCTAGCCGTGGGCCAACCCAAAAATCAGTAATGGTGGAAATCATTATCACCACTTATATCTAAATTTCGGTCCAGATAATCTTTCGATATGACTTATCCTTTTTTTGTGTGTTCTAAGATAATCTTTAGTATATAGATGAATGGTGTAGATGGAGAGGCCCCTTGGTGTGGCCCATTTGATATATACACGAGGCCCATGTGATTAGGCCATCATGATGTATTTGTGAACCATTTTTTAGGCCCACCTTGATGTGTATAAGGCCCGATGTTGAGGCCCACCTTGATGTATATATGAGGCCTATTATTGAGGCACATCTTAATGTATTTGTGGCCCGTCCGTTGAGGCCCACCTTGATATACATAAGGCCCATGGGTTGAGGCCCAATGGGATGTACACAAGTCCATTGCAATATGTTGTTGTACCGTGGTTTATGTAAAGATGTTTATGGTGGGCTATGCCTTGGGAGCAATAATGGTTTGATGCCCACATTGTAAGTACAATGTTGGTTAAATGTCCGCATTATAACTCTCTCTATGGCCCATTGATAGGCCCATACTTGTTGTGTGTAGGCCGTCTAGGCCTATCTTCTTTATAAGGATAGTTCACCACCATATAACATAGTATAATTCCATGACTCATGCCATACACACTATATGTATGCTTGATATGAGAAATGACTGATCATAGCATATGTCATTGGACAAATTATTTATGGAACTCACTGATAGGAGTTACCCACATGAACGCGTGGTATGCACAGGATTGTTGCATGACTGGGCAATGTGATTCATGCATCTCACATTTAGGTGTCATGATCATTGTACACCCTAGTGACATCAGGGTCGTGGCTCCACAGGCACATCTTGCATTTGGGTGTCATGATCATTGTACACCCTAGTGACATCAGGGTCGTGGCTCCACAGGCACATCGTGGATGGCCATTTTGGATACTAAAAATAATTGGTTCTAGCACTGTGTGCACCTAGGATGTCTTTGGGTGAAAGTCCCAGAACCTTTTTGGTACTAAGCGATGCTCCAACCTCTAGACCGAGTGGATACATGAACATAGGAGTGCCAAATACCAGTAGGCGGCATCTCCCACTGTGTCATGGTCGGTTGGAGGGGGTTGTAAGCTAGGCTGAGTTTGACCAGCTCGTAAATGAGTTCGTTATCGATGAGCTAGGTAGGTATTGGTAGACTACTAGTCAGGCAAATAGTGTGGTCTATTCCACTTACTGGGTTGTACGACTAGGGGGCTGCAGTCAATGTGAAGTGTATTAGACCCTGGTGATATCCCAGAGAGAACTGTACTGATATGTGTACTTGATGAGGACTGGGATGCTTGCTTTGCATCTTGCATATAACATTTAGCTACATAGGCCTCGCATTGCATGGCCTTGGTACGGCCGATAGCATTCATGCCTTACTTCACATAGCTTTGGTACAGCTGATAGCATTCATGGACTTACCACATATTCTGCATTACTCTGATACTGTATACTTGGCACTTGCCTTGCACACATACTTACACCACCCTCTAAGCTTTTGTAAGCTTATGTACGATCGTTGCGTGTAGGTGACGTTGGATCACAGATACGCTGAGGCAAGAGCGTGCATCAAATTATTTTAGAGCCTTTCACTACAAGAAAAATGGGCAAAGGCTACGGCCAAAAACTGTAGAAAAAGCCCTTTTATATTTGTAGTACGTCCGTCGTTATTGGTGGGGTAGCTAAAGGTATAGCTACGGATTATATCCGTAGTAATAGATACTAATAGCTACGGATATAATCCATAGCAATAGATACCAATAGCTACAGATTATATCTGTAGCAATAGATACCAATAGCTACGGATTATATCCATAGCAATACCTTTAGCCACCCCACCAATAGCGACGGACGTACTACCGATTATATCCATAGCAAAAGGTATTTTATCCGTAGCAATAGATACCAATAGCTACGGACAAAAGCCGTAGCTATAGCTACGAATTATATTTATAGCTCTTTTTTTAAAAAATTGTAATAATACGATCTATTTCAATTGCAAGAACCTGTTGTGATTGATAACTCATCTAAGATTAATGCTGATAGAAATATTACATAAAATGCAATAAAAAAAATGCATTTATTATAAATAGTAATCAAATCATACAATGTATCCTACATTTACATTTCTAAATAAACAATACTTCACTTTGCTTAACATATCATAAGAATTGTAACTAAGGCGTGCCCTCATGTGCAAGAAACAAATACATCCAACACAATAAACACCTTTCATATGCATTCAATAATGCTCACATTTTTACAGAATTTTCTTCCTTCAGACGGTCAATTTCAGCAAATGCAGAAGATAAAGCTTCTTCTTTCCTTGAAACTGTAGATGTAACTTCTGTGGACTTTGACACAAGATTACTTTCAAGTTCTAAAATTCTTCCCTTGAGAAAATGAATTTCATCCTCCACTGACTTCTTTAGCTTGTCAGCCTGTATAAAACAACATTTGTAGACACAATCAAACAAGCATGCCTTTGAACACATCTCAAAAGGAAGAAAGAAAAAAAAAAACACTTATATATGAAGAAATAAAAAATGTACCTATAAATCTTCTAAATTATGGAAAAATTCAACATGAGTAATGTGTTCAAACCTAGGATGGACTTTTAAACTCAAAACCTACGTTTAAGTTAACGTTATAAGTTTAGGTTTAGGTTTAGGTTAAGGTTATAAGTTGACGTTAGGTTTAGGTTATAGGTTATAGGTTATAGCTTTAGGGAATTAAGAATAGGTTAAGGTTTAGGTTTAAGAAATCGGGTTCAGGTTCGGGATCGGGTTTAGGTTTGGTTTTTCAAGTTTAGATTTAGGTTTAGGTTAGGGAGTTGAGATTAGGATTAGGTGTAGGTTTAGGTTTAGAGTTGAGATTAAGATTAGGTGTAGGTTTAGGTTTAGGGATTTGAGAATACATTTAAGTTTTAGGTTTAGGTTTAGGTTTTAGGTTATAGGTTTAAGTTATAGGTTTAGGTTTAGGTTTTAGGTTTAGGTTAAGGTTAGGTTATAGGTAATAGGTTAAGGTTTAGGTTATAGGTTTTGGTTTAAGTTAAGGTTATAGGTTTAGGTTTAGGTTTAGGTTTAGGTTATCGGTTATAGGTTATAGGTTAAAGCTTTAGGGAATTGAAAATAGGTTAAGGTTTAGGTTTAAGAAATCGGGTTCGGGTTTGAGATCGGGTTTAGTTTGGGCTTTTAAGTTTAGGTTTAGGTTAAGGAGTTGAGATTAGGATTAGGTGTAGGTTTAGGTTTAAGGATTTGAGAATACATTTAGGTTTTAGGTTTAGGTTAAGGTTATAGGTTTAGGTTAGGTTTAGGTGTAGGTTATAGGTTATAGGTTATAGGTTATAGCTTTAGGGAATTGAGAATATGTTAGGTTCGGGTTCAGGATCAGGTTTAGGATCGGGTTTAGGTTATAGGTTTAGGTTTACATTATAGGTTATAGGTTTAGGTTACAGGTTTAGGTTTAGGTTTAGGTTAGGTTATAGGTTATAGGTTTAGGTTTAGGTTTGGGTTATAGGTTATAGGTTTAGGTTTTAGGTTATAGCTTTAGGGAATTGAGAATAGGTTAAAGTTTAGGTTTAGGAAATCGGGTTCGGGTTCGGGATCGGCTTTAGGTTTGGGTTTTCAATTTTAGGTTTAGGTTTAGGTTAGGGAGTTGAGATTAGGATTAGGTGTAGCTTTAAGTGTAGGGACTTGAGAATACATTTAGGTTTTAGGTTTAGGTTTGGGTTTGAGTTTTCAATTTTAGGTTTAGGTTTAAGTTAGGGAGTTGAGATTAGGATTAGGTGTAGCTTTAGGTTTAAGGATTTGAGAATACATTTAGATTTTAGGTTTAGTTTAAGGTTTAGGTTTAGGTTTTAAGTCATATGTTTAGGTTTAGGTTTTAGGTTATATGTTTAGGTTATAGGTTTAGGTTTAGGTTTTAGGTTTAAGTTAAGGTTAGGTTATAAGTTTAGGTTATAGGTTATAGGTTAAGGTTTAGATTATAGGTTTTGGTTTAGGTTAAGGTTAAGGTTATAGGTTTAGGTTTAGGTTTAGGTTTAGGTTTAGGTTATAGGTTATAGGTTTAGGTTTAGGTTTAGGTTTAAGTTATAGGTTATAGGTTAAACCTTTAAGGAATCGAGAATAGGTTAAGGTTTAGGTTTAGGAAATCAGGTTCAGGTTTGAGATCAGGTTTAGTTTGGGTTTTCAAGTTTAGGTTTAGGTTAAGGAGTTGAGATTAGGATTAGGTGTAGGTTTAGATTTAAGGATTTTAGAATACATTTAGGTTTTAGGTTTAGGTTAAGGTTATAGATTTAGGTTAGGTTTAGGTGTAGGTTATAGGTTATAACTTTAAGGAATTGAGAATAGGTTAAGGTTTAGGTTTAGGAAATCAGGTTCAGGTTTAGGTTTGGGTTTTCAATTTTAGATTTAGGTTTAGGTTAGGGAGTTGAGATTAGGATTAGGTGTAAGTTTAGGTTTAGGGATTTAAGAATACATTTAGGTTTTAGGTTATAGTTTTAGGTTTAGGTTAAGGTTAGGTTATCAGTTATAAGTTTAGGTTATAAGTTATAGCTTATAGGTTTAGGTTTAGTTTATAAGTTTTGATTTAGGTTAAGGTTATAGGTTTAGGTTTAGGTTTAGGTTTAGGTTATAGGTTTAGGTTAAGGTTTAGGTTTAGGTTATATGTTATAGCTAGGTTATAGGTTATAGGTTATAGCTTTAAGGAATTGAGAATAGGTTAAGGTTTAGGTTTAACAAATCAAGTTCGGGTTCGGGATCGAGTTTAGGTTTGGGTTTTCAAGTTTAGGTTTAGGTTTAGGTTAGGGAGTTGAGATTAGGATTAGGTGTAGGTTTAGGTTTAGGGATTTGAGAATATATTTAGGTTTTAGGTTTAGGTTTAGGTTTAGGTTTTAGTTTATAGCTTTAGGTTAAGGTTAAGGTTTAGGTTATAAGTTTTGGTTTAGGTTAAGGTTATAGGTTATGGTTTAGGTTTAGGTTTAGGTTTTAGGTTTTAGGTTTAGGTTAGGTTTAGGTTATAGGTTATAGGTATTAGGTTATAACTTTAGGGAATTGAGAATAAGTTATAGGTTTAGGAAATAGAGTTCGGGTTTGGGATCGGGTTTAGTATCAGGTTTAGGTTATAGGTTTAGGTTACAAGTTTAGGTTTAGGTTAGGTTATAGGTTATAAGTTTAGGTTTAGGTTATAGGTTAAACTTTAGGTTATAAGCTAAGGTTTAGTTTTAGGTTGTGGTTGTGGTTGTGGTTAAGGGTGTGGTCCCTGCAAATACAGATATAAACACGGTCTGTCCAAATGGTCAGGCCCCTCCAATGCTATCCATAGAAAATGGACATCTTCATCATAGTCATAACAACGGTTCCCACCTTCCAAGGACCCCCGCTCAACATCTGGATAGCTTCAACGCACATCCGAATCTGCTTCATCAATTTCGAGATAATATATAAACATGGGCCTGTCCAAATGGCCAGGCCACCCATATTGTTGTCCATAGGAAATGGACAGCTTCATCATGGTCATAACAGTGGTTCCCACCTTCCAGGGACCCCCGCTCAACATCCAGATAGCTCCGACGCACATCCAGATCTACATCATTAATTTCGAGATAATATATAAACATGGGCCTGTCCAAATGGCCAGGCCACTTCATCAATGAATCATATATTATGAAGGAGAGAGTGTGAGTGCTTGGAATGTCACCCTTTCTTTGAATAATGGATGCATAATCCACAATGCAATCTGAGAATGAGTAAGTTTTTCTTTAGAATCTACATACATATGAACCTGCAGAAAGAAAGCAACAAGAAACATTCTACATAAATGCATTTGTACATCATTGCTATTTACTTTCGTATGGAAAAAATTGACCTTTCTCAGGAAATCTATCATCTCTGTCTTGCGTTGATGGAGAAAATAACCTAAAAATACATAATTTAGTTAATAGGAAAGATCAAATTATAGACCGGCAATGATCAAATTGTAATTACATTCCTAGTATTTATGATGCAGAAACATTTGTAAACATCAAATTGTAGATGAAATGATGCAGTAACTAGAGATATACATATGCAACTCAAGTCCATCGATCAGATAGTTGTGATTGTTCAACAGAGTAGATTTCTGATCTGTTGAACATTAAAATTGGGATCCACCTGACGAATGATATGTATCATCATCATTAATGTAAAATATCCCCCCATCTGTACAGACTATTGGCCTCGAATGAAAATTCTGTTAATTCAGTCGAAGTTGGTATAAAAGCTTAAAAATTACTTACAAATTGCACATGTGGCATATATTTGTAAATTTGTAATAGAAGTTTTGTCATTTAATACAATAACTTCTAAGTCAAAATATGTAACAAATATGTACTACGAAAGGTGAATTAAGTCCCAGATGGGCCAAAGAAAAAGCAGGAATTAGAGGGTCCCAGTGCACATGTGACAATGCCTTCTTGTCTTCCCAAATCTTTACCTGTTGCAAACCAACAAATCAAGATGATACTTGAAGGTCCCAAATCATATAGAATATTTCAAAAATGGAAAGATTATTTGAAATAAGTTACTTGTCTACTGCTGTAAATGAAATAATGAAACAATGTAACGCCCTGAAAATCGGGGGTCGAGGATAAACTCCACTCCCGAGTTCCATAACATCACTTATGCAACATTTTCAATGATGGATGAATGTTTTTCATATTAGTGCAGAAAACATGAGTGGGATTAGACCAAAACAGCATATCATACTCCAGAGACAGTTAAATTAGCAAGTGGAAGAATGTGATAGATATATAAAATATATAAATGATTGTAAGTGTCCAGAGTGTGAACATGTTACCAGGTTAACTAAATACATGTATACTCCAAAATAGAAAGAAAAGAATATACATGGGTTTGGAAATAAAAGGCAAAATACCAAGTGTATTGGCATCTAATCAGTAACCCTGTAAACCCGTCGATCAGAACCTGCATATAGGAGGGATCCTCCTCATCATCATCAAGTCTGGCTCTGCTTCGTAAGCATCGCCATCATCTGAAACTAAAATAGGGACTGGTTGGTGTGCGCAACACCGTCCCGTAACGTGGGAGTGAGTAGCTAACTCAGTGGAATCATAGAGCAAAGATTAGCATGTTATCAAATCAATCAAGCGATAATGATAAAGCAAGCAATTCGAACATTCCTAAATATTGTGATTAATGCAAGAATGAAATGATATGATAGATGCCCTCACCGACATACTCCCTCATGTGACACCATCTTACGTCAGCGGCATGCTTTCTTCCCTCAGTGCTCCACATCTTCCAGGCACATGCGGTACGATATGAATATGATTACCGAGTTGTTATTAGTCCTTTTAATGCAGTAGGATTAGGAAACTAGGGTACTTCCCTTATATCATTCCCAATAAGGATCCTGTCTAGGGTCGTCACTCCTAGTAATCTCATATGATGATATATTTCTAGGTCGTTGCAAGGGCTGACAGGGCTGTTGCATGCACTCATTGCTCCGCTCCCCCATCACCTTATCAATACAGGCCTAATTGTACTCTTGTTGCTACGGAAGGGTCGTCGCCTCACGTAGACTCAGAGTACGCTCGAGGTCACTATAAAGGGCTGTCAGGGCTGTTGTTCGCACTCGTTGCACCGTTCCCCCATCACCTTATCAGTGTAGGCCGACAGCAAGAATATAGTACCCCATACCACCATAATCTGCTCACGAGTCTAGGTTGCTCAATGGTCACTACGGGGAGGTTTGTGGCCCCAGCATAGGCCGACAGCTCGACCACGGTGTCCCATACCACCATGCTCGGCTCATGAGTCTTAGTGGATCAAGGTACCACGGTTATCAGGGTTATCACTGGTAAGTTCAGTATCCTAGGTTCAAGCAGTTATGACCAATATAAGGTGAACATACAATTGTCAGTCGGGTTACTTGATGAGTCCGACTAGCACGAGCGCACGTTGAATCGACCGACATGAAGTGCACAAGCACTTCATGTGGCCTAACCACTGCCAACGACTCTAGTACAACTCGGGTTCGTCATACACATCCTTCGTGGCAAATAGAATCCAACCACGAATTCTAAACTGTTACCGACTGCCTAGACTAGAGTATAGCCCCAAGCACATGTAATGTGAATCAGTAATCATATGAGAGAGATAAAATTGAAATGCAAGTAATTCCAGCATGTTATCAGCATGTTATCAGCATGTTATAACGTACATCATAAGCAATTAACCATACACGAGTATTTCACACTTAAGGTAGTCAATTCAAATACAACAAGCATGGAGGAAATCATGTGCATCATCATAGTAGTTGAGAATCCAGTCTCAACGCTAATCTACAACACCATTTACTCAATACTTACTAATACATATATTTATACAAACACTTAGACTACTCAACTCCAACGTACTTGACATATGTTGATTTTAACATATAATATGACAGATCCTTATATCAAGGAGTTGTCTAATACACAACAATCGTGTTCTTACATTCAAAACATATGGCAGGCATAAATCATATTGATTTAGGCATTTCGACAAACACTTAGTCTACACACATTGGTCTACATAGCATATGTCGGCCAATATGTGCATTAGGGCGAATCTCTTCGCCAAACAGATCATACACGTATAACTAGTATGGGTACATGGTAAATACTCATGGAAATCATATCAGCAAAATACGTACGCATACAGTATTGCCTACAAATACCTAAAATACCCTAAATCTCATATTCTTCGTACGTATTCGAAATGAAAAACGGACAACATGTTCTACATGTCAAACAGCATCCTTATCAGTAATCTACCATTAAACGGCATTGAAAGCTTTGAAAACATATAATCTAAGCATCTAAAATCCCCACCTTACGCCGTAGGAACGTAATGAATCGAATAGGAACTCTACGTCGTCGTCAACGACTGATTGGAAACCTACAACACAAGGTAAGTTAGCTACTTCGCTACTTGGATCGATAGAATCCCTAAAACAGGTTAGGGTTAAGATTTTCTTACCTAAACAGAGTTAGAATTGCTAGAATAGTGATGCAGGTGGATGGATTTGGCACGTGGAGCAGCAGGGAAGGATCCCAGGAGAAAGCTCCAACTTCTCCCTCACTTTCTCTCTCTTTTCTCTCTTCTCTTTCCTAGGTTTTTGCAAATTCGTATGGGATTTGTGAGAGAGAGGTTAAGGCCTTTTTATAAGCCTAAATATAACCAAAACAGACTTTAAGTCAAGGTATACTTGGGTTACAGCCAAATCGGGTCTTTCCCGATCCAAGAGAACATTTATGGAGGTCCCCTGACTAAATGCGGTCGAACTTAAGCTCATGAATGTTGGATCTTGATCACATTAAGTTTTTAGCCCGATAGTATTGCCAGATCGCACGTGGCGGACCAGTTTCAGTTCAGCGGTCACTGAGACTCCATCAGGGATTCCAAGTACACTGACCTGAGTGGAAACTGTTCCCTGATCCGAGGGTGTATTTGGTTCAGATTCTGACGGTCTGAATGCTTATACTTAACCCGCAAGCGAAACGTGCTAGATTTATTTAAATCACCTTTAATTTATAAAGAATTTCACTCTTTTTCACACTCCTTGCTCCAGGCTCCATGAAATACCCTCAGAACATCAGTTGGGCTTGATTTTCGAAATGATTGTCAAGTCAACTAGGCGGTCATAATGGTCTAAGATTATAGATATCGGACTTTCGACGAGCGGTCTAGATCCAATACAAAGTTTCAAAGGATTCCTGAGAACAAACAGGTTTAGAGTTTGATCCTGGATTTCAGGGTAAGGTAGCGTCAATGATTCTATAGGTTTTGGGTCTTACAGATCATATTTAAAGTGGTTGGTACTAATTTTGCAGGAAATCTAGTGTAGCGCTGGCTAATTCTCGTTAAATTTCTAAAGAATTAGGTTCTAAACGATTTCTCTGACTTTGGAATCGAATTTTGAAAAGCTACCAAGGTGCTATGGTTGACCCATTGCCTAAGGACATCTAACCCCAGGTTGGCAAAAATCTGGGGTGTTACAATCTACCCCCCTTAAAATAAAATTTCAACCCTGAAATTGGCTAAGGGTAATGAGTCCCTAGAAAGACTTTAGCATTGACATTCTAAGGAAGGTTCAAATTTAACGATCTAACCTTACGTATAACCTAAATCAACTTCTTCGATCCTGGGCCAGTGAGGAAGAGGCCAACCACGCTTCCGTTGCGCTACTCTGATCCAACGGTTGTATTAGCTAATCCTAACTAGATTGGGCTTAATACGTTCTACCCCCCTTAAAACTTAGTTCTACTTAAGGCTCAAGAATCTATGTCTCGATCCGTATATCGGAACGAGGTGTAACTTAGGGCCTATCCTTGACATTTAATGGGAAACAACTTCTCACTACCTTGGTCTTCTTTTGTGAATGATGCGTTCTATGTCATTGGTACATATGGTTATAGAAAGGAGCTGAAATAATGGGTGTTGTAGTTGATTTCAAGAACGGATATGAGTTTGTGGCAAGAGGTCTAATCTTTATTGGCTGTATATCCTTAGAATTTTTCAAAGGCAAAGAAATAACTTTTGGTTGTAAGTGGTCGGGCCAACATGGAAGAAAAGTTGTGTAGTAGGTCTGAGTCGGATACATAGACTTTCTACCTCGCGATGACAGAAAATTTGTCGTATTAATTCTTAATTCGAGTCGATGCCGATCTTCTGCTTGATCAGAGCATTGGATTATTGGTAACTACTAGGATTAAGAAGTCGATTCAAACCACGAATACATCGCTTACATACAGTTCCCTTGCTCTACGTTCCCGAATGCAATAAGCCCTTGGGGAAGGCAATTCTAAGAGAAATTCTAAGGAGCGTGCTGGTTCATTCTAAGTTCAATCTTAGGGATTTATATGTTTTCCCTGAGGGTCAATGGTTCTAAGTTAGGCAAGCTACCTAAGAGTTACTAAAAGAGCCTTTGAGTATTATGGGGATCTATCAAAGGAGTGAGGTCCTACTTCAACCAAATCTAACCTACTATTCCTTAGTATATACAGGCTTTACACTACTTAATATAACTTAGTAGACTAGTCTATAACTCACTAGCTGTAATCCAAAACCTAAGCTTATATGCTAAATGGTTTCATACCATTTCTACTACAGGGGATTGTTCTATCGCTTAGAGTCAAGATTGTCTAATTGGAATTAGATTTTCTATATTGTCAGATCCTTTGAATTCTAGGAGTATCAACTCTAAGTTCAAAACTCTAAGGGCCTATGTGGCCAATGATCTCAAGTTGTGTTAAATGAGACTTCTTTCCTACTCCCACCTCAGAATTAGGAGTGACATGTTTGGTAGGTGGGTGGGTTGGGATTCAAATCAATTTCATAGGCTTTGGAAAATGGATCTTGTGTTGGAAAGTGTGAGATGGGATTTCCAAATCCCATGATGATAAATTCCTAAGTGTAAGTTGAAAGAAAGCCCGAAATTACATTTAATTACATACACCAAACATGGTGTTGGAAACCATTTATTGTTGCTCGAATAAGGCCATGGAAAGTGAAAAAAAGGGAGACTAAGGGCTGAGGTTTTGGTTCTCCATGAATTTGAGCCTCAACAAGGGTTGTAAGGGCCCCAGACACAGAGATTAAAGAAGGGAAAAGGGAGAGATGGGTTGGGTTCAAAGCTCACACGATTTTGGAGCTTAAATGGGAGCTCAAATTGAAGAAAATGGAAGAACTAGGTGCTAGGTATGTCTGAGAACGATGGAGGGATGAAGCAAATAACGAAGAACGAAGGAAGGAGTGATTGGAAGGGAGGTTTGACAGAGAAAACAGCAAGTTGAGAAGAGAAAGAGAGCTTGGGGGTGTGTTTTATGAAGGAGGTAGCAATTTGGGGGGGTTTTAAGGGACGACCCATACATCAGGGGGTCACCCCAACTCCCAAACTCCATCGGCCTGAAGGCCCGACCGAATGGGGCCCACTGTACGGCGAGGCCTCGCCGACTCGGTGTCCTCGTCGGTCGCTGTGATGTTTGGCGAGGCCTCGCCATTTGGGCAAGGTCCTCCTGCCCCAAGGGCCCCAAAAATATGTGGTTCCCACCCTGGTTCATTCTGGATTAGCGTGGGTGGGCCCACGACTCTGTTTCGCACTATATCAAGTCATTTAGGGTACTAAATGATGTATATTCGCGTTTGGAAATTTTTAACAACTGGGATAGGGTCAATAGAGGTCTAGACCCGTCGATAGATGGTCTAGGAGTGATTTGGGGTCCTTGTGTGTGATCAGGAGTGTGTACGGACTCGATCTCGGTGATCATTTTCAGTAAACTTTCACCGACAAAAAAATTGGGGGACCTAAACTCGTTTCTAGATTGTTCTCGCACCCTCCTACATTAAATTGGCGTCAGCGTGCGGTGTGTGACCATAACCCAGGTCCAGTTTAATCCAAGTCATGCTCTGATACCATCTGTAACGCCCTAAAAATCGGGGGTCGAGGATAAACTCCACTCCCGAGTTCCAGAACATCACTTATGCAACATTTTCAATGATGGATGAATGTTGTTCATATTAGTTCAGAAAACATGAGTGGGATTAGACCAAAACAGCATATCATACTCCAGAGACAGTTAAATTAACAAGTGGAAGAATGTGATAGATATATAAAATATATAAATTATTGTAAGTGTCCAGAGTGTGAACATGTTACCAGGTTAACTAAATACATGTATACTCCAAAATAGAAAGAAAAGAATATACATGGGTGTGGAAATAAAAGGTAAAATACCAAGTGTATTGGCATCTAATCAGTAACCCTGTAAACCCGTCGATCAGAACCTGCATAAAGGAGGGATCCTCCTCCTCATCATCAAGTCCGGCTCTGCTTCGTAAGCATTGTCATCATCTGAAACTAAAATAGGAACCGGTTGGTGTGCGCAACACTGTCCCATAACGTGGGAGTGAGTAGTTAACTCAGTGGAATCATAGAGCAAAGATTAGCATGTTATCAAATCAATCAAGCGATAATGATAAAGCAAGAAATTCGAACATTCCTAAATACTTTGATTAATGCAAGAATGAATGACATGATGGATGCCTTCACCGACAGACTCCCTCATGCGACATCATCTTACGTTCGCGGCATGCTTTCTTCCCTCAGTGCTCCACATCTTCCAGGCACATGGAGTGCGATATGAATATGATTACCGAGTTGTTATTAGTCCTTTTCATACAACAGGATTGGGAAACTAGGGTACTTCCCTTATGTCATTCCCAACAAGGATCCTGTCTAAGGTCGTCACTCTTAGTAATCTCATACGATGATATATTTCTAAGTCGCTGCAAGGGCTGTCAGGGTTGTTGCACGCACTCGTTGCTCCGCTCCCCCATTACCTTATCAATACAGGCCTAGTTGAACTCTTGTTGCTACGGAAGGGTCGTCGCCTCAGGTAGACTCAGAGTACGCTCGAGGTCACTACAAAGGGCTGTCAGGGCTGTTGCTCGCACTCGTTGCACCGCTCCCCCATCACCTTATCAGTGTAGGCTGTCACGTCCCAAACCCGAAAATCAGATTCCCAGGAATACCGATCACCGAATCCGGTGCCGACAGCCTCTGTAGTACCCCATTCTTGGCTCTCAGCGCAGCATACGCCAGATTTCGATCCTGGGATCCTACAAGGAGGATTTTTCAACATATGTGTGTCTTGTAATAAGCATAAGCACAAGTTTACCTAAATCATAAAGGCAACATCATCATCATATATCCACTAATATAATCACTTGAATACAATGCTGAATGGAAAATACATATATCAAAATCAGAACTCCTGAAAACCGCTGCATGCTCCAAGCTCAGCGCTGCTGCAACCTATCGCCACCTACACGCATCTATCGTGCATAAGCTTACAAAAGCTTAGAGGGTGGTGTAAGTGTGTGTAAGGTAAGTGTCAAGTATTCAATACAATGTCATAATCATACAACACCAAAAATACTAAAAATTCATAATTTGTACATCATCGGAATAAGCAGAAATACTGACAAGTTCATAAGTCAATAAATATCAGGATACGCAATATAGAACAGTTATGCAATAAAGAATCATAAAGAGCTAAATATCAGATGCCGAGGATGCAATGTAATATACAATGTGAATGAAATGACCATGCTTGGAGTGTGAAGTAGGGATGATAATACGTAATATCGCAGGCTACGGGGTCCGCCACAATGGACTTCTATCCAAACCAGTCCCATACCTAAATTTGGATAGTCAAACTCAACGTGGTAAACTCCTGATCTCAGGTTGGTCGTGCGCCCAACTGAAGTCCTTACCATAACGAAGGTACACAACAATTAGTTGCGCACCACCAGCCTGAGTGGATAGTGAATGAATGAATGAATGAATGAGCATGCAACTCCTACTCGAGAAGTCCATGTATCAGTACGGTTCCTCTCTGGGAAATCACCGGGGTCTATTACACTCCAAACCAGATTGTCGCCCCATCGCACGCAATAAGGTGAGTGGAAGAGACCTCACTATCCGCCTACCAATATCGGGCCCGGCTCGTCAATAGCAGACCCATTCCTCGAGCTGGTCATACTTATCCTAACATTGTCCCCTCCTCAAGGGCAGGTAAGGCCGCACCCCCTTCCAACCGACCACGACACAATGGAGAGCACAGCCATCTAGTAATCGGTACTTGACGCTCATCTACCCACTCGGTCTAGACGTTAGAGTAACCTCTAGAACCAGGAGGGTTCTAGGACTTTCACCCAAGGATATCTATAGCACCCCATGTAGAACAGATTTTCAGTATCCCATCTAGCCATCCACGATATGTCTGTGGAGGCTACGACCCTGATGTCGCTAAGGCATATAGTAATCACAACACACAATACAATATGCATGAGTCATACAATCCAATCATGCATCAATCCTGCGCATATCGTGCGCTCATGTGAGACAATCTCTGCCTATTAGGGAGTCTCATAACAACCAGCACTATAACATATGCAATGGTCAATCATATCTCATAACAGACATGCAGATGATGCGTATGGGCATGTATCATGATGCTATGCAGTCACATACTCATAATCGGTATCAATAGCAAGCATTGACAATCGACATTGATAACGTGGACATTTAACCAACATTGTCCTCCAAGGAACGGCCCACATAAAGCCTAATATATAGTGGACTCATAACCACACACAAGGGCCAAATATACAACACCATGGGCCTCACTCAAGAGTTTAATACACATCACGATGGGCCTTTCACATGGGCCTAACATACACTGCAATGGGTTCCATCGCCTAGCCCTCAAATGCATCATAGTGGGCCTCATCACATAAGCCTCATATACACCACATTGGGCCTTAAACATGGGCTGGATACACATCACAACGGGCCGCATATACATCACATTGGGCCTTGACAATCGAAATCAGCGATCAGCCATGATAATTGGAATCGACAATCGCCCACGATAATTCACCTCGATCAGTAATCGGCCTTGATAATCAGAATCGACCAATCGGCCATGACAAGCAGAATCGACAATCGGTCATGTTAATCGACAATCGGCCACGATCGGTAATCGGTCTCGATAATCGGCCTTGATAGGTAATCGGTCAATCGTCCACGACACGCAGAGTCGGCAATCGGCAACATCAATCGACAATCGGCCACGATCAGTAATCGGTCTCGATAATCGGCCTCGATCGGTAATCGGTCAATCGGCCACAACAAATAGAATCGACAATCGGCCACGTCAATCGACAATCGGCCATGATCGGTAATCGGCCTCGATCGGTAATCGGTCAATCGTCCACGATACGCAGAGTCGGCAATCGGCAATGTCAATCGACAATCGGCCACAATCGGTAATCGGTCTCGATAATCAGCCTCGATCGGTAATCGGTCAATCGGCCACGACAAACAGAATCGGTAATCGGCCACGTCAATCGACAATCGTCCACGATCGATAATCGGTCAATCGGCCACGACAAACAGAATCGGCAATCGACAACGTCAATCGATAATCGGCCACGATCGGTAATTGGTCTCGATAATGGCCTCGATCGGTAATCGGTCAATCAGCCACGACAAACAGAATCAGCAATCGGCCACGTCAATCGACAATCGGCCACGATCGATAATCGGTCTCGATAATCTGACTTAGCCTCGACAATCGAAATCAGCGAGAATGAACCTAACAAGGCCTAAGGGAAGGTCACAATGTGGACATTAAACCATCATTGCCTAACAATGTGGACATTCAACCAACACTGCTCCCAAGCAATGGTCTACATAGAGTCAAACATAAAGTGGACCCAAATATCCAACAGGTGGGCCTCAAATAGTCGTTACAAGTGGGCCTACACATCACGATGGGTCGATACATTGGGCCGCACCAATGGGCCTCATATCCAACAAGTGGGCCGCATCAATGGGCCGCACTAATGGGCCTTATTCACATCAAGTCGGGCCTCAATAAATGGGTTAGAAACATATCACAATGGGTCACAACAAACGGGCCGAAAATACGTCACAATGGGCCTCGACCCATGGGCTAAAAATACATCCCAGTGGGCCTTACCAAATGGGCCATAAATACAACAAGTGGACCGTATCAATAAAACACGTACATCATGGTAGGCCCACTGTCCCATGCTAGACTGTGCGGCAGATACATCGCCAAGGTGGGCCCCATGTCTAAGGATGGACGATGTGGATACAATAAATACATCAAGGTGTGACCCATAACAAAATGGATGGATGGAGTAGGTACAACACGTACATTATGTGGGGGCCACATGAATGGACGGTGTGAATATACAACATATATATCATGGTGGTCCCACTATGATGTGGGTGAGAGCTTGGATTACATCTAAAATCATTTCAATAGTGGCAGGTGCATCATGCATATCACTATACACTATCATTCTACAGAGCACATGGCCCACTAATGACGATCAACACTAACCAAATATTATCCATGTACATTGACGCCATCTAAACATTGGACAGCACCATCCGAACATTGTCCAGCACTGTCCAAACACTTTGGATGGTGTGGATACAATACATCAAGGTGGGGTCCATGTTAGTTTGGCCCACCCGTTTTGAAATAAGTTGATATTTAAAATTTTCCTTCACTAAGGTCTGTCCCAGAACAGTCTAAGCACCATTAACGCTGCTGGACGTCAACAAGGTGGGTCCCATAATGGGACAGCATAACGTGTATTCCCATCCAATCTGCTTATAAGGTCACAAAGACCTAAATAAAGGGGGAAAAACAAATTTCATGTAAATCCAAAACTTCTGTGACCAAAAAGGGTTTTAATGGTGTACGTTCAATCTCCACTATTTTCTTCAGTGTGGTCCACCTGATCACTAGATCTGACTTATTTTTAGTCTCAAGCTTGAGACAGGCTAACCAAATGGATGGACGGTTAGATGCAGCACATCCATCAGTGGTGGGACCCTAATGCCATCGACAAGATGGACGGATGAATAAAATGCATACTTCTATGGTGGGTCTTACCCATCCAGTGTACTGGACGGGTGTGGCAAAATCCACGCGTCACGGTGGCCCACGTCCACGCACAGATAGACGGTTGAGATATAACACAGCATCGTGGTGGGGCTGTACTGGCATGACATACCTACCATGATATTTATATAATAAAAAAAATATTATATTAAATTATAATATATATTATATATATGATATAAATGAGGGGTGTCAGTGCTGTCAGCGCCCAGCGTCCAGAGACGCTGGACGGACGGCTGATGGTAGGCCCCACATATATGGACGGTTTGGATGGAAAACGTATACACGAAGGTGGGGTCCACGTCATCCAATGGACGGTTTGGATAGAAAACGTATACACGAAGGTGGGGTCCACGTCATCCAATGGACGGATGGATAAGATGTAGCACATACATCATGGAAGGGCCCACTGGAGATTTGAATCTGCTTTATTTTTTTCTCAAGCACTAAGAAGAGCTCTCCATTAGGTGGACGGTTTGAATGGAATACGCCCAGCAGAGTGGGGTCCACGAACAAGTCCAATGTCTGGACGGTTTGGATGAAATATGTCCACCCATGGAAGCCCCATTTGTCACTGTCCAGATGGACGGATGGAGTGGATTGTACATTCACCACGGTGACCCTGGCTCCTGCTGTACGTGTAGCAGCTACAGTCCCACCGTCCATTAGACGGACGGTGGGGATCAAGGTACATATATTGTGGTGGGCCCCATTTAAATGGACAGTCAGCATGGATTCCATCCACGCATTCTGTGATGAAAGGTATGGATTGGGGTAGACTCAGCAACTGGGTCCCACATGAGGTATACACATACACGTGTGTATATATATAATATAATATAATTTAACATTATAATATATAGATATAAACATGAAAGAGGGAGTGCAGCATCCAGCTCTGGATGCTGACGCCTGGACGGCCTGGATTTGAAATACATCATGGTGGTGTTCCACGTGGTGGGTCCTATGGCTGCTGGGCAGCATGGATGGTGTATACATAACACATCATGAGAATCCCACCATCCAAAGACTGTGGATGGGATGAGTGAGACATATTCATCAAGTGGGGCCAGGTGTGATATTAGTGTTTTCCCTACGCCTAGGCTGTCCAAATGGACAGGAAGGATGGATAAATACAACATGGTGGGCTTGCTCGCCTTGGATGATCTAGCAAGATGGGCCAGTTCCATTGGATGGACGGTCTGGATCTTTACATGCCTCACCAAGTGGGTCATCATGCAAGGAAAGGAGAGAAGGGAAGAGAGTAAAAGAGAGAAGCACCCACCGAATGATCTTCTCGGTCTGTTGGAATGCCTATCTCCTAGAGCTTCTCTTGGATGGTGGAGATGAGGAATGGATGGCTAGGATGAGGATTTGGGAGGGAAAATGGGCCACCAAAATCACACTTCTCTCATATGGGAGGCTTGGACGTGCACCACTCTCTCTCTCTCTTGGAAATGTTGTTTGAAAATGTGTTGAGAATGAGAGAGAGAGAGAGAGAAAGTTGTAAGTAAAGAGGGATGGGTGATGGAGTGATGGGGAGAGAGATGGGTGAGGTGATGGAAAAGTTGACTTTTTGGGATGGGTAGTTGTACTTGGTGATGGGTGTACTTTTGACAAATGATGTGATTGATGTGATAGATTTTCTTGGGATTTGCAACGCGCGGTGTTTTCCTTGAATTGAATGCGGCCCCACAACTCTTAGCCCAGGTACCGCATCAGGGTGCAAGGCGCGGCATCAGAACTGTGGTGACAGCGCAGTCATACCTGTACAAGTATCGGGTCAAGTTGACTATGGAATACGGGACACGACTAAGGATTTCGCACAAATGCCGATAACAGATCACGGGTCACCGGAATTCGATCGGGATGACCACGGAGGCATACGGAATGGTACAGTCTTAGATACGGGTCTTACATAGGCCGACAGCAAGAATATAGTGTCCCATACCACCATAATCTGCTCACGAGTCTGGGTTGCTCAATGGTCACTACGGGGAGGTTTGTGGCCCAAGCGTATGCCGACAGCTCGGCCACGGTGTCCCATACCACCATACCCGGCTCATGAGTCTTAGTAGATCAAGGTACCACTGTTATCAGGGTTATCACTGATAAGTTCAGTACCATAAGTTCAAGCAGTTATGACTAATAGAAGGTGAACATACAATGGTCAGACGGGTTACTTGATGAGTCCGGCTAGCACGAGCGCACGTTGAATTGACCGACATGAAGTGCACAAGCACTTCATGTGGCCTAACCACTGTCGACGACTCTAGTACGACTCGGGTTCATCATACACATCCTTCGTGGCAAATAGAATCCAACCATGAATTCTAAACTGTTACTGACTGCGTGGACTAGAGTATAGCCCCAAGCACATGTAATGTGAATCAGTAATCATATGAGAGAGACAAAATTGAAATGCAAGTAATTTTAGCATGTTATCAGCATGTTATAATGTACATCATAAGCAGTTAACCATACACGAGTATTTCACACCTAAGGTAGTCAATTCAAATACAACAAGCATGGAGAAAATCATGTGCATCATCATAGTAGTTGAGAATCCAGTCTCAACGCTAATCTACAATAGCATTTACTCAATACTTACTAATACATACATTTATACAAACACTTAGACTACTCAACTCCAACGTACTTGATGTATGTTGATTTCAACATATAATATGACAGATCCTCATATCAAGGAGTTGTCTAATACACAACAATCATGTTCTTACATTCAAAATATATGGCAGGCATAAATCATATTGATTTAGGCATTTCGACAAACACTTAGTCTACACATATTGGTCTACAGAGCATATGTCGGCCAATATGTGCATTAGGGCGAATCTCTTCGCCAAACAGATCATACATGTATAACTAGTATGGGTACATGGTAAATACTCATGGCAATCATATCAGCAAAATACATGCGCATACAATATTTCCTACAAATACCTAAAATACCCTAAATCTCATATTCTTCGTACGTATTCGAAATGAAAAATGGACAGCATGTTCTACATGTCAAACAGTATCCTTATTAGCAATCTACTATTAAACGGCATTGAAAGCTTTGAAAATAGGTAATCTAAGCATCTAAAATCCACACCTTACGCCGTAGGAGCGTAATGAATCGAACAGGAACTCTACGTCGTCGTCAACGACTGATTGACAACCTATAACACAAGGTAAGTCAACTACTTCGCTACTTGGATCGATAGAATCCCTAAAACAGGTTAGGGTTAGGGTTTTCTTACCTAGAACGGAGTTGGAATCGCCAGAATAGTGATGCAGGTGGATGAATTTGGCACGTGGAGCAGCAGGGAAGGATCCCAAGAGAAAGCTCCAACTTCTCCCTCACTTTCTCTCTCTTTTCTCTCTTCTCTTTCCTAGGTTTCTGTAAATTCGTATGGGATTTGTGAGAGAGAGGTTAAGGCCTTTTTATAAGCCCAAACATAACTAAAACAGACTTTAAGTCAAGGTATACTTGGGTTACAGCCAAATCGGGTCTTTCCCGATCCAAGAGAACATTTCTGGAGGTCCCCTGACTAAATGCGGTCGGACTTAAGCTCATGAATGTTGGATCCTGATCACATTAAGTTTTCAGCCCGATAGTGTTCCCATATCGCACGTGGCGGACCAGTTTCAGTTCAGCGGTCACTGAGACTCGATCAGGGATTCCAAGTACACTGACCTGAGTGGAAAATGTTCCCTGATCCAAGGGTGTATTTGGTTCAGAGTCTGACGGTCTGAATGCTTATACTTAACCCGCAAGCGAAACGTTCCAGATTTATTTAAATCACATTTAATTTATAAAGAATTTCACTCTTTCTCACACTACTTGCTCCAGGCTCAATGAAATAACCTCAGAACATCAGTTGGGCTTGATTTTTGAAATGATTGTCAAGTCCAACTAGGCGGTCATAATGGTCTAAGATTATAGATATCGGACTTTCGACGAGCGATCTAGATCCAATAAAAAGTTTCAAAGGGTTCCTGAGAATAAACAGGTTTAGAGTTTGATCCTGAATTTCAGGGTAAGGTAGCGTCAATGATTCTATAGGTTTTGGGTCTTACAGATCGTATTTAAAGTGGTTGGTGCTAATTTTGCAGGAAATCTAGTGTAGCGCTGGCTAATTCACGTTAAATTTCTAAAGAATTAGGTTCTAAACGATTTCTCTGGCTTTGGAATTGAATTTTGAAAAGCTACCAAGGTGCTATGGTTGACTCATTACCTAAGGACGTCTAACCCCAGGTTGGCAAAAATTCGGGGTGTTACAAACAACTAGTGCCATAACTAGTCTTTTAACTATTAATTTAATACAATTAGAGAAATATGGAAGAAAATAATATAATTAGAGAAATATGGAAGAAAACTTTAAAACTTAGTCATAGCTGATGAATGTAAGTTCAGCAAATCAAGCTTCAAAAGAAACCTTCCGTGCAGCTTTCAAAACCTAGACCACTTAGTTCAACCCTGCTCAACCATGAGCAACCATGTCAGTGGTGCACTTAGGACAAGATTTGAAGACATAAACCCATTCAAACCAGTTTTTACCAGTAACGTTGTTAACGAAATGGTAATACCCACACTTTCATGCCTTGCTTAAACTGAGGTATGAACAGAAGTATTTGGTAGACAATTACAATGTTATTTTATTCAGAATAGATATCATGTACTGTCTTCCAAAATTCTGTGGCAGCCTCAAGAAGAGTACTACTATTCACCTATCTTTCAATACTGTTTATCCTTGAGAATCTTCTTTCATCCACTACTTCAAATCATCTTCTGATTGTGCATCTTTGAAAATAAAGTCAAGTCTATACCTACTGCCTAGAAACAACTCAATGATTTTCAACTTCGTTGTTGAAACATGAATATTAATGTTCTCCACCATGCTAGAGTTTAAAGAAGAAAAACTTCCATTTCAACAACTGTTTAGGATATCCACATGGTTGGAAAAAATATTTTGAGCAAAGTTCACTTACGTGAGGGTAAAGATCACAGCTTCCCAACTCCTTCATAGCCAAAGGCAATCGTTCTCCATCTGTAAACTGAGAAGTTGAGTAAATGACAATGTTACCATGTTAACTTCAACAGAATACAACTTCAACTTTGAAATAGTACATGTCTTGCAAAAAGATAAAATACAAGGTGAACTAACCTTAAAATCTGACGCCACAGTCTTGATGTTCACAGTTTGAATTTCATTATGCTTAGCCCATATGATCTGGCCACTATTGTCCATACTAGCAACTGGTTCTTCTCGACCAATTTTTATCATAATGGTTCTTTCATCATATCCAATTACAACCCTATACATAAAACAAAGACATACATCATTAAGCAAGTAGACAACTTTAGGACAAGTTACTTGAACCTATTTCTTCTTGAATAGTTTACCACTCAATAAGCTTTAATGAACAGTGAACACAACTTTTGTAAAATAGAACTAGTTGCATCATTCTCTCAAGAAAAATAATAAATATCTACATACTATGATGCTATGAAACCAATGATTGCAAACCACCTTGAACTATCCATTAATTGTTGAGAACCAAAATTTCTTCCTGTAACTAAAAACTCATTAGCAGGGAGAGAATGAAAAAGACAATGGTTAAAACTGTAACACCCCGAATTTTTGCCAACCTGGAGTAAGACGTCCTTTGGCAATGGGTCAATCATAACACCTTGGTACCTACTCAAACCTCAATTCCAAAGCCAAAGAAATCATTTAGAATCAAATTCTTTAGAAATTTAACGTGTAGTAACTAGCGCTACACTAGATTTCCTACAAAATTAGTACCAACCACTTTAAATCCGATCTGTAAGTGTAACACCCTGAAAATCGAGGGTCGTGTAGAAACCCGACTCCCGAGTTTCAGACCATCACTTATGTAACAAATATGCTTATGATTCAATGTTATCGGAGTTAGAGCATTAACATGAGTAAGATTATACCAAAACTGCAATCCATACTACAGATCCAGTGATAAAATGCAAGCGAAAGACTGAAAAATATCTATATCACGGTATGTAAAACAAAAACAGTCTCGATCTGTCTCCAAAGTATGAATACATCTTCGAGTCACATATACATATATCAAACTAAAAATCAAAATGTCATATGGTCCAACTAGCAAGTCCCGCCGATCCAGGCCACCTACGCAAAGCTGTCAGAAAACTGCATGTACGAGAACTTGTCCTGGTCCTCGTCGTAGTACCCTAGGTTCAAGTAGTTATGACTCATACAAGGTGAACATACAATGGTCAGTCGGGTTACTTGACGAGCTCGACTAGTACGAGCGCACCTTAAGCTGAACGACATGAAGTGCATAAAACACCTCGTGTGGCCTAATCACTGCCGCCAACCCAAAGCACGACTCGCGTTCGTCGACTCGTCCTTCGTGGCAAATAGAAGCCAACCACGAATTCAATCTGTTACCGACTGCCTGGACTAATGTATAGCCCCAAGCATTTGTAATCATCATCGGTGATCATGTGAGAGTAACAGAAATAAAATACAAACAATATAAGCATGTTGACAACATGTTATAACATACAACATAAGCAAATCAACCAACACAAGTATTTGATATATATGAGGACATCAATTCGTATAGCAAACATGGAGGAAATCATATACATCATCATGTTAATTGAGAATTCAATCTCAAGACTAATATACAACAACATTTACTCAATACATACTAATACAAACATTTGTACAAACACTTAGTCTACACACATTGGTCTACATAGCGTATGTCGACCCGAAGTGTGCATTAGGGCGAATCTCTTCGCCAAACAGATCATACATGCATGTCCCATATAATATCGTGACAAATACACATGGCAAGCATTTCAGAAAAATACAGACGTATACAGTACTTCCTACAAATGCC
The DNA here is from genome assembly GCA_037074715.1 of Magnolia kwangsiensis. NCBI lineage: Eukaryota > Viridiplantae > Streptophyta > Magnoliopsida > Magnoliales > Magnoliaceae > Magnolia > Magnolia kwangsiensis. Next base: position 129,161,536 of record CM073572.1, on the reverse strand, counting down.
TAAAATACCCTAAATCTCATATTCACCGTACATAGTCGAAATGGAAAACATACTGCATGTTCTACATGTCAAACGGCGCTCTTGTCGTTAATCTACTATTTAACGACATTGAAATCTTTGAAATCAGTCAATCTAAGCATCTAAAATCCTCACCTTTCGATGTAGAAGCGTAACGAATCGAATAGAAACTCTACGCTTCGTCAATGCCTGTATGTCGACCTAATTCACAAGATACATCAGCTACTTCGCTACTTGTATCGAAGAAATCCCTAAAACAGGTTGAGGTTAGGGTTTTCTTACCTAGAATGATGTCGGAATCACCGGAAGAGTGATTGGAATACGGTGATTCGATACATGCAAAAGCAGGATCAAGTGGCGGGGACTTTCTTTCACAACTCTCTCACAATCTCTCTTTCTCTCTCTTCTCTTTCTAAGGTTTCTTGCAAATTCGTAGGTGAGAGATATGAGAGGGTTTAAAGCCCTTATATAGGCTAAAATCTCACCTACTTAGACTCTAAACTAAGGTATACTTGGGTTATAACCAAATCGGGTCTTTCCCGATCCAAAAGAGCATTTCTGGAGGTCCCCTGACCAAATGCGGTCGGACTTAAGCTCATGGATGCCTGATGTTGATCGCATTAAGTTTTCAGTTCGATCGGACTTCCAGATCGCACGTGGCGGACCAGTTTCAATTCAGCGGTTACCGAAGAAAAATCAGGACTACAAGTTTCATGACATGAAAGAGTAATTTTTCCTGATCCGAGGGTGAAATTTGGCTGAATTCTGACGGTCAGAAAGCTTAAAAATAATGCGCAACGACACGTGCTAGATTTGAATTATTTTTCCAAATCTTTTCCCTTTTCTCACTCTCTTCACTCCGACCTCAGTACAATCACGTCATTACATCAGTTGGGCTTCATTTTCGAAACGATTGTCAAGTCCAGCTAAGCGGTCATAATGGTCCAAGATTGTAGATATCGGACTCTCGACGCACGGTCTAGATCCAATACAAAGTTTCAAAGGGTTCCTGAGAGCAAACGGGTTTAGAGTTTGATCCTAGGTTTCAGGATGTTATAACGTCATTGATTCTACAAGTTTTAGGTCTTGCAGAACGTATTTAAAGCGAACAACACTAATTTCATAGCTAATCTAGCTTAGTGCTAGTTAACTTATGCTTAATTTCTAAAGGAATTAATCCTACGTGATTTCTGATCGAGGTGGTACTCGGGTTTCGGTAAGGAATTTTTCAAGACGTTACAATCTACCCCCCTTAACAATAAATTTCATCCTCGAAATTTGTACCTTTTCGTACTCCTCGAGAAGTTGTAGGTAGTTCTTCCTGATTTCGGCTTCCGTCTCCCATGTAGCCTCTTCTTCAGTGTGATGCGTCCACAACACCTTCACAAGGGGGATGAGCTTGCTACGCAATACCTGCTCCTTCCTGTCTAATATACGCGTCGGTCGTAGTATATATGTAACATCCTCACCTAACTGCACCTGCTCCCATCTGATGATATGGGAAGGATCAGGAACGTATTTCTTCAGCATAGAAACATGAAATACGTTGTGCACGCTCGCAAGAGGCGTAGGCAAGGCCAGACAATATGCCACTGCACCCACATGGTCAAGAATCTGGAACGGACCAATGAAGCGTGGTGCTAGCTTCCCCTTCTTCCCAAACCGAAGGACTCCCTTCATAGGAAAAACTCTTAAAAACACGTGATCCCCAACCCCGAACTCTAGCGGGCGCCACCTCGTATCAGCATAACTCTTCTGCCTGCTCTGCGCTGTAAGAATTCAGCGCCTGATGATGTCAATCTTCTCCGAGGTCACCTGCACTATCTCTGGCCCAATCAATCTGCGCTCTCTGACCTCTGCCCAGCAATGTGGTGCTCGGCAAGGTCGCCCATACAAAGCCTCATAAGGTGTCATGCCGATACTGGTCTGAAAACTGTTGTTGTACGCGAACTCCGCATATGGAAGACAATCATCCCAAATGTCTTTGAAATCCAACACATAAGCCCGCAGCATGTCCTCTAGAATCTGGTCCACCTGCTCTGTCTGTCCGTCTGTCTGTGGGTGGAATGCAGTGCTGAACTTCAACTTCACACGCATAGCTTCCTGGATGCGAGTCCAGAAAATAGAAGTAAAGCGCGTGTCTCTATCTGACACGATCTCTAACGGAAATCCATGCAGACGTACAATCTCTCTGATATAAAGTCTAGCTAGCTCGTCTGCAGATTTCGTAACCCTGATCGGTAGGAAGTGCGCTGACTTTGTCAAACGGTCGACGATCACCCATATAGAATCATGTCCCTTCCTCGTCTTTGGCAGTCCCGAAATGAAGTCCATAGAAATAAAATCCCACTTCCACTAAGCTATAGGCATAGGCTGAAGGATACCAGGAGGTTGGCGATACTCTGCCGTCACCTGCTGGCAAGTGAGACAACGGGACACGAAATCTGCGATGTGGGTCTTCATGCCATCCCACCAATATGTCCTCTTCACGTCGCGATACATCTTTGTGCTACCCAAATGCATCGCAAGTCTGGAACTGTGCGCAGCCTCGAGAATCTCTCATCTCAAGTCAGGGATATCTGGAACGCATAGGCGGCTATGATAACGTAAGCCCCCATCCGTTCCAACTCGCCACTCGGCGTCTGCATCATCACTGGCCTGCTCTCGAAGCTCAGTCAGATGCACATCATCCCTCTGTCATCGATAAGAGGTCACACCTGAATGTGTGCAATAACCTCAAATGGCTCCTCCACAGTGAGTTTCTGCTCAAAGTCTCACAAAAACTCAACCATGTCCCACTCAGCTACCATCAGCGGAGCTGTAAACTCTACCACCTTCTTGCGGCTCAACGCGTCAGCCACAAGGTTGGCCTTGCCAGGATGGTAGGAAACTTTGAACTTGAAGTCCTTCAAAGTCTCCATCCATCGTCGCTGCCTCATATTCAGGTCTCGCTGCGTGAATATGTACTTGAGACTTTTGTAGTTGCAAAAGAGCTCGAACTCCTCTCCATAGAGGTAATGTCTCCAGAGCTTCAATGCGACTGCCAACTCAAGGTTGTGTGTAGGGTAATTCTCCTCGTGACCCTATCCTTCTGCATAAGGACACAACCCAGACCAACGCTATATGCGTTGGTGTATATCGTGTACTTAATCCCTTGCTCTGGCAATACTAGCACAGGGGCGGACGTCAGTCTGTCCTTCAGCTCCTGAAAAGTTACCTCCGCCTTCTCATTCCAGGTGAACTTCAGATCCTTCCGTGTCAACTGAGATAGAGGTCTGGCGATCTTCAAGAAATCTCGAATGAAACGTCGATAGTAGCCTGCCAAACCCAAGAAACTCCTCACCTCAGTGACTGAACCAGGCTGCTCCCAGCCCTGAACTGTGGCTACCTTAGCAAGGTCCACCACTATGCCTTCCTTAGACACCACGTGTCCCAGGAACTTGACTTCTTCCTTCCAGAAGTCACACTTTCTGAACTAAGCAAACAACTGATGTCGTCTAAGAGCATCCAGGACTGAGCGTAAGAGCTCCTCATGCTCCCCTCGACTCCTGGAGTATATCAAGATGTCATCAATGAATACGATGACGAATCGATAGAGGAATGGCCGAAGTACCCTGTTCATCAGGTCCATGAACACGGCTGGTGCATTCATAAGACCGAACGACATCACGAGGAACTCATAATGGCCAAAGCTGGTCCTCAACGCTGTCTTCTGCACGTCCTCATCCTTAACGTGCACCTAGTGATACCCGGACTGAAGATCAATCTTCGAGAAGTACTGTGCCCCTCTCAACTGATCAAACAAGTCATCTATCTTGGGCAAGGGATACTTGTTCTTTACCGTCACCTGATTCAGCCTGCGATAATCAATACACAATCTTAGAGTACCATTCTTCTTCTTTACAAATAACACTAGCACTCCCCACAGAGATACGCTAGGGCATATGAAACCCTTGTCTAGCAACTCATCAATCTACCTCCTCAGTTCCTCCATCTCACATGGAGGCATACAATACGTCGATAGCGAAATGGGTGTCGCACCGGGTGTCAAATCGATAGTAAAGTCGACCTCACGCCGAGGAGGTAGCCCCGGGATCGACCTGAATACATCGTCAAAATCTCGTACCACAGGGATGTCCCTCATCCTCCGATCATCATCGTAATCCAACAGAGCAGTGCAAAAACTCAGTCGAGAAGGGTGACTGACCTGAACCGGAAAGGTGAAAGTTTTTCCCTCAGGTCCATAGGCTGTCACCAACCTAGTCTCGCAGTCAATCTCGGCTCGCATCTCGGTGAGCCAATCCATACCAAGTATGACGTCGTAGTGAAATAGGGAGACAACCAATAGGTCAACAGTCACTATCCTGCTACCCAAGTCTATCAAACAACTCTCGCAGACTCTAGTAATGTCAGAAAAATCTCCTATAGCCATAATGAGAGTCGTCCCCTTCACGGGAACTGTAGCCAATCCCAGTCTCTTGACTGCTGTACATGAAATGATGGAAGTAGTGGACCCAGTGTCCACCAGTAGGAAAATGGAAATATCTGCAATCTGTGTCGTAACCTCGAAGGCCATAGGACTACCGTCTGATACCTCGGATGCCTCAGCTGTGAGCGCATGCACCCGAGCCTGCTGCGGACGGTTCGGCCGCGGTACCATGGGTCGTTGAGGCGGTCGGAACTGAGGTACGGGAGGTCTGAAAGAAGGATGAGCAGGAGCCGACCATAAGGGTGGAGGAGATAATGCCTGTGGGTGAGGACGGTCAATCTTCTGCGGTGGTGAGAACTCGCTATCCCTCATCTGAGTAAAGTAGCTCTCTGCAGTTTGACCAGGTCTCCCAAAGTAAGCACGGGTCACACCCGGGCGCCTCATCGAAAGTACTGGCGCTGTAGCCCTAGGAGGAGGGTCGATGCGAGGCCTCTTGCACAGAAATGGCCTGTCCTGAGTATCTGATCGTGGCCTTGCAACCATAGGGCCACGAGAACGTGCCAGTCGATCAACATCCTGCTCTGCCCTCATGGACATATGTATTAGCTCGGCATAAGAAGGTATGCTGACACAACACATCTTCGACCGAATGTCAGGTCGCAAGCCCTCAGAAAAATGTCGTATGCGCATCTGCTCATCAGCAAGTATCGTAGGGATGTATCTGCCCAACTCTATGAATCGATGCTCATACTCTGTATCTGACATGCCTCCCTGCCTGAAGGGTAGAAACTTGTTCTCCCCCTCGTGCCGGTAGGTCTGGGGATAGTATTTCTCATGGAATCGGAACTCAAATGCTGTCCAAGTCCAGATGTAGCCAACAGCAACCGTCCGTAATAGGCTATCCCACCACAAGTTGGCCTCTCGCTCGAACATGAAAGTGGCCAACTCAACCTGCTCAGACTGTGAGCAGTGCAGCATCCTCACTATCTTCAAGACACGGTCGAGCCAATACTCGGCCTCCTTGGGTTTGTGAGAACCCATAAAAGTAGGAGGCCGCAAGCATTGGAATCGCTCGGGTAGGCCTCGTGTATTAGCAGTATTCCCCATAGGGTAAACAGATGGTGCAGGATGGACCATACCCTCATCCTGAGTCGAAGTCCCAGCATCCTCAGCTGGATGCACAGGTGGCACAGGTGGAGTCGCACTGCCACCCTGGGCTAAGGCCCCTGCAATAGTAGTCAAAAGCTGCTGATGCTGCTGGTACATCATGATCATCAACTGCTCAAACCTATCAGGAGGTGGAGCCGACTGAGGCACATACTGCATCGAGGAAGACGCATGATACTGCTCTCTAACTGGCGGTGTGAAAGGTGGTGGTTCGACTGTAAGACCTGCAGAAGGCTGAGACTCAGGTGCAGTCTCATGAATCAGGCCCACAGCAGGATCCATATGCTCATCACTCTGGGGAGGAACCCGATCCATAGGCTCTCCCAGTGTAAGACATGTTGTAGTCCGAGTCACCTTAGGTGGCATTCCCTATATTCAAAATAGGGTGCAACCCAGTCAGTTTCAATAGTAGCACAAACACACAACACAGTCATTCACATAGCAAGCCGAAGAGACTCCATGCATTTCATTTAATCAAAATTTGTCACAATACAAGAGATATAGCCTTACATGCATCATGACAAGAAACACATGGGAAACTAAACTAGCCAAAGCCACAACTGCAACATAAACCAACTACTAAGCCTTATCAGGCTCACACACATAAAACACAAAATAACCTACATATAGCCTACAACCATCCAAAATCTAATCACTCATCCGAGTCTGACGATGGAGGAGGGGCACCCTTACCTGCAGACAACACAGGATGGCCTTCAAGGTGCGAGTCACCTTGCCAAACTTCTGCTTCATGATGGCCTTGGTATCCTCAAGCTCTTATTTTACCTCGGCCCAGAGTTCTTGGACTTCCCGTCGCAAAGTAACCTGACTCTCCTCAAGTCGGGCTATGTGATCATCTCTAGCAGCCCGAGTTGCAGGAGGAGGACTCTCATCAGTATCCTTCGTCTCCTCTTCTTCTTCTTCCTGGCTTTCTTCCTCTATTTCTGCTCCAACTTCTTCTTCACTTTCATCCTCCTCGCTATCATATTCACCCTCACTGTCATCATCAAGCTGGGCCTCACGCTGCTGAGGCCCTTTCTTCATCTGATTCATGGTAGCCTCATCGATGAAATAAATCGGCATGGGAAACTCCGGCCTAAGTCTATAAGCAAACTCAAGTGCAATCTTGCATATGAGCCAGCCAAAGGAAAGCGACTCAGACGTTCTTCTCGATTTCGCTACGAGGATAATCTGTCGCAGCACAAATGTGGGCATACAAACTTTCTCTCCCTGGCCCACTTGATACAAGAAATCAACCATGAGATGCATACATTCACTGCGGTTGGTCGACCTGGGATACACATTGAACGTGCAAATGTGGTGCAACAGACGAAAATCATCCGACATGTGGGTCGCTAGGAGGCTCTTGTTACGCTGCCACTCAACTAAACCACCCCATAGAAACCTAGTGCAGCGATCTCGCTCACGAACACTCTTCAGATTCTTAGCACTGTGATGTACCTTTCCAAGAGGCACGTTTAGAAGTCGGGCTATCAACCAAACATCGATCGTGGCTTCTCGGTCTCTATCAAAGGGAATCCTGAACTATAATGGCTCCAACGTAGGATCCCGAATATGAGCATAAAAGGCACGAATAGTGCCCACGTTCGCACGAGACTGGGCTTTAAAGAGCGGACCCCACCTGACAGCTTTGATGCGCTCAAACAACAAAAACTCACCAAAGAGTCGCTCATCCACATGCGTCTCAAACAGAACCTTGCGATCAATATACGCACCATGGGCTAAGTCTGCCAACAGTGCTCTTCCTATCTGAGCATGAGGATCCAAATCTCGCTTCATGTGTAACTCTCTCCCAACACTTGGACTAGCGGCGGCGCTTGAACTAGCGGTGCCACCTCTTGACTTCCTTGAACGTGAAGGGTGACTAGGCCCAGCTTCATCAGTGGTGGTCTTCCTCTTTCCCATGAGAGAGAGGATGGTGGAAAGGGAGAAAAAGGCTAAAATAGCCTCTAGAAATGCCATGAAAAATGAAGGAAAGGGAGAGAAATGGCTGACCTAGTGGGCTGGCATGAATCTAGGTCCTATAGAGGAGTGAAACAGGCCCCTAAATGCTAGGATTGTAAAGGGAAAAGGGTGAGATGGGTTAAGTTTGAAGCTCACACGAATTTTAGCCTCCAATGGAGGATGGGAGAGCTCCAACGGATGAAAATGGAGAGCGAAGGAAGTGCGTACGGCTGTGAACAATGGAGGGGCATCGGTTGTAGCAAAAAACAGGAATGGGGGTAATTTGAAATGGGATTTGAGAAGGGAGGCAGCAAAAACGTGAGAAAGGGAGAGCTTGGGAGGGTTTTTTATGAAGGAAGTGGGTCTTTGGGGTGGTTTTAACGAACGAATCCTATGCACAGGGGCTATACTAGCACCCAAATGGTGTCGGCCCGAAGGCCCGCCCGATTTGGGCCCATTGTAAGGCAAGGCCTCGCCGACCAACTTTGTTTTCGGCGATGGCCCGCCATATGGACGGGGTCCCCCTGCCTTAAGGGCCCAAAATTAATATGGGTCCCACCTTGGGTCATGCTGGATCAGCGTGGGTAGGCCTATGACTCCATTTCGATCCATTTCGGGTGTTAACAACTGCCTATTCGCATTTAGCAACTTCTAACAGCTGGGATTAGGTCCAGAGAGGTCTAAACCCATCCACGCATGACCTAGAAGTGGTCTGGGGTCGTTTCATACGACCACGGGTGCACACGGACTCGATCAAAATGATCGATTTGTGTGAACTTCGCCAATTGGCGAGACTGAGACCCTATGAGTGTTTCTACGTTCATCTCGCACCCACCTAAGTCAAAGGGGCAATAGCGTAGATCGCGTGACATAACCCAGGTCTGATTTAATTCAAATCATGCTCTAATACCAACTTGTAACACCGTAAAAATTGGAGGTCGTGTATAAACCCGACTCCCGAGTTTCAGACCATCACTTATGCAAAAAATATGCTTATGATTCAATGTTGTCTGAGTTAGAGCATTAACATGAGTAAGATTATACCAAAACTGCAATCCATACTCCAGATCCAGTGATAAAAAGCAAGCGAAAGATTGAAAAATATATATATATCACTGTATGTAAAATAAAAACAATCTCGATCTGTCTCCAAAGTATGAATACATCTCTGAGTCACATATATATATATATCAAACCAAAAATCAAAATGTCATATGGTCCAACTACCAAGTCTCGTTGATCCAGGCCACCTACGCAAAGCCGTCGAAAAACTGTATGTACGAGAACTCGTCCTTATCCTCGTCGTAGTCCGGCTCCGCGTCCTGAATCGCCTCACAACCTGCATCTAAGAATGAGTCTGGTAGGTGTTGCAAACACCATCCCGTAACGTGGGAGTGAGTGATCAACTCAGTGGAATTATAGAGAAAAGATTAGCATGTTATCAAATCAATCACGCGATAATAGTAAAGTAAGCAATCAGACATTCCTAGATACTGTTGTTAATGCAAGTATGAAATGACATGATGGATGCCCTCACCGACATACTCCCTCATGCGACACCATCTTATATCCGTGGCATGCTTTCTTCCCTCAGTGCTCCATATCTTTCAGGAACATGCAGTGCGATATGGATAATGATTACCGAGTTATTATTAGTCCTTTCATACAGCAATATTGGGAAACTAAGGCACTTCCCTTATATCAATCCCAACACAGATCCTGTCTAGGGTCGTCACTCCTAGTAATCTCATACGATGGTATATTTATAGGTCGCTGCAAGGGCTGTCAGGGCTGTTGCTCGCACTCGTTGCACCGCTCTCCCATCACCTTATCAATACAGGCCTAATGTACTCTTGTTGCTACGGAAGGGTCGTCGCCTCCCGTAGACTCAGAATACGCTCGAGGTCTCTACAAAGGGCTCGTCACCAATCAGTGTAGGCCAACAGCTCGAATGTAGTATCCTATACCACCACAATCAGCTCAAGAGTCTAAAGTGCTCACTGGTCACTACAGGGAGGTTTGTGGCCCCAGCTTAGGCCGACAACTTGACCATGGTGTCTCATACCACCATGTTCGGCTCATGAGTCTTTATGGATCAAGGTACCATGGTTAACAGGGCTTTCCATGGTAAGTTCAGCACCCTAAGTTCAAGCAGTTATGACTCATACAAGGTGAACATACAATGGTCATTCGGGTTACTTGACGAGCTCGACTAGTACGAGCGCACCTCAAGCTGAACGACATGAAGTGCATAAAATACCTCGTGTGGCCTAATCACTGCCGCCAACCCAAAGCACGACTCGCGTTCGTCGACTCGTCCTTCGTGGCAAATAGAATCCAACCATGAATTCAATCTATTATCGACTGCCTAGACTAATGTATAGCCCCAAGCATTTGTAATCATCATCGGTGATCATGTGAGAGTAACAGAAATGAAATATAAACAATATAAGCATGTTGACAATATGTTATAACATACAACGTAAGAAAATCAACCAACACAAGTATTTGATATATATGAGGACATCAATTCGTATAGCAAACATGGAGGAAATCATATACATCATCATGTTAATTGAGAATTCAATCTCAAGACTAATCTACAACAACATTTACTCAATACATACTAATATAAACATTTATACAAACACTTAGTCTACACACATTGGTCTACATAGCGTATGTCGACCCGAAGTGTGCATTAGGGTGAATCTCTTCGCCAAACAGATCATACATGCATGTCCAGTATAATATCGTGACAAATACACATGGCTAGCATTTCAGCAAAATAAAGATGTATACAGTATTTCCTACAAATACCTAAAATACTCTAAATCTCATATTCACCATACGTAGTTGAAATGGAAAACAGACAGCATGTTCTACATGTCAAACGGCGCTCTTGTCGATAATATACTATTAAACGACATTGAAATCTTTGAAATCAGTCAATTTAAGCATCTAAAATCCTCACCTTTCGACGTAGAAGAATAACGAATCGAACAGAAACTCTACGCTTCATCAACGCCTGTATGTCGACCTAATTCACAAGATACATCAGCTACTTCGCTACTTGTATCGAAGAAATCCCTAAAACAGGTTGAGGTTAGGGTTTTCTTACCTAGAATGATGTCGGAATCACCGGAAGAGTGATTGGAATATGGTGATTCGGTACGTGCAAAAGCAGGATCAAGTGGCGGGGACTTTCTCTCATAACTCTCTCACAATCTCTCTCTTTCTCGCTCTTCTCTTTCTAGGGTTTCTTGCAAATTCATAGGTGAGAGATATGAGAGGGTTTAAAGCCCTTATATAGGCTAAAATCTCACCTACTTAGACTCTAAACCAAGGTATACTTGGGTTATAACCAAATCAGGTCTTTCCCGATCCAAAAGAGCATTTCTGGAGGTCCCCTGACCGAATGTGGTCGGACTTAAGCTCATGGATGCCTGATGTTGATCGCATTAAGTTTTTAGTTTGATCGGACTTCCAGATCGCACGTGGTGGACCAGTTTCAATTCAGCGATTACTGAAGCTAAATCAGGACTACAAGTTTCATGACATGAAAGACCGAGGTGAAATTTGGCTGAATTCTGACGGTCAGAAAGCTTAAAAATAACGCGCAACGACACTTGCCAGATTTGAATTATTTTTCCAAATCTTTTCCCTTTTCTCACTCTCTTCACTCTGACCTCAGTACAATCACATCAGTACATCAGTTGGGCTTAATTTTCCAAACAATTTTCAAGTCCAGCTAAGCGGTCATAATGGTCTAAGATTGTAGATATCAGACTCTCGACGCGCGGTCTATATCCAATACAAAGTTTCAAAGGGTTCTTGAGAGCAAACGGGTTTAGAGTTTGATCCTAGGTTTTAGGATGTTATAACGTCATTGATTCTACAAGTTTTAGGTCTTGCAGAACGTATTTAAAGCAAACAACACTAATTTCATAGCTAATCTAGCTTAGCGCTAGTTAACTTACGCTTAATTTCTAAAGGAATTAATCTTACGTGATTTCTGATCGAGGTGGTACTCGGGTTTCGGTACGAAATTTTTCGAGACGTTACAGTAAGACCCAAAACCTATAGAATTATTGACGCTATATTACCCTGAAATCTAGGATCAATCTCTAAGCCCAGTTGCCCTTGAGAGCATTCAGAAACTTCGTATTGGACCTAGACTGCACGTCGAAAGTCTGATAGCTATGAACTTAGACTATTATGACCGCTTAGTTGGACTTGAAAATCACCTCAAAAATCAAGCCCAAACGATGTTCTGAGACTATTTCATTAAGTCCGGAGTGAAGAGAGTGAGAAAATGAAGATTTTTAAAAAAATTAAATATCATTTTAAGTAATCAGGATAGTTTCGCTTGTGCATTATTTCTAAGCATTCTGATTGTTAGATTTCGACCCAAATTCACCCTCGGATCAGGATAGGTGGCCCTTACATGTCATAGTACTTGTAGCCATGATCGAGTTCCCGTAATCGTTGAACTGAAACTGGTCCGCCATGGTCGATCTGGAAACCCGACCGGACTGAAAACTTAGCTTGACCTAGATCAAATATTAAAGAGCTTAAGTTCGACCGCATTTAGTAATAGGACCTCCAGAAGTGCTCCGTTGGATCGGAACAGACCCGATTTGATAAGTATACCTTGGCTCCAAGGCTATTTCTGTCACTTTTGGGCTAATAAAAAGGTCTTAAACCCTCATTCCCAAATCCCATACGAATTTTCAAAACCTAACTAAGAAAGAGAAAGTGAGAGAGAAGTTGGTGATTCTTCCTCGGATTCTTCCCAGCTTTACTACATGCCTAATCCACCAATCCGTATCGCTAGTCTGGCGTTTCTGGTTCCATTCTTGTGTAAGAAATCCTAACCCTAACCTGCTTTGAAGCATAGAATAGTTCCAATTATATTATGTCTAACCTGTTTCATGCCATATTTAGCGTATCTGCCGTTGACAAAGACATATTGTCTGAATCATATCCATTTTTCTAGTTTAAGGTGCAGACTATATACGTTTAGGTTATGATTTTCAAGACTTTCAATGTTGGTTAATGATATATTACTAACGTGGATGTTATTTTACATATATAAAGTGTTGTCCATTTCATTTTTCAGTTATACATTTGTAAGTGCTATGATTTCATATCCCTTTAGTTGTCAAATTTTGTGGTGCCAAAACTATATCTGGCTTTTATATCTTGTGTTTTATGTTTGAAGACTAGTCATTGCAATCAAGACATATCAAGACATCACATTTCAAGACAAGATCTTAAATGAAGAAAGTTTTCAAGTCTTGGATGAAGAAATCAAGAATAGAAGTTTTCAAGGTTGCATATTCAAGATTTGATCAAGTTCAAGTTTACTAGAAGACTTTGTCAAGTCAAGATCAAGCTCATGAAGGCCTACTACAAGTTTTGTATATTCACAAGCTTCTCTTAAGGGTCATCTGAGAGAACTGACTTTCAATGTCCATCTCACTTTTAAGGTTTATTTGACCTTAGATTGACCTTAGGATGGGCTTTACTGTAGGTCATTCCGGATACATAACTCATATAATTTAATATGCTTGTTTGGAGTGTTCTAAGACCAGTCCTAGGGACTTCAAGACCAGTCCTAGCTTTGCTACGACCAGTCTTAAGTTTTTCAGGACCAGTCCTAAGTAGTTGAATATTTTTGGATCTTCCTGGCTGTTCTACGACCAGTCCTGGAAGTTCTACTACTCATACTTCGACCGGTCGTAGCCCTACGACTCAAACTCCAGCAACCGTTTTTGGGGTCCTACGACCGGTCGTAGGTGATCCACAACCAGTCGTAGGTGACCCACGACCGGTCGTAGACCACCCAGGACCGGTCGTGGAATTAAAAATCTTATCCAGCGAAAATTTTTGATGCTACGACCAGTCATAGGATCCTAAGACCAGTCGTAGACGGGATTTTTCAGGCTATAAATAGAGCACGAACTTCAGAGTTTTAGCACTTCAAATCAATTCTATTCAAGCATTCTTAAGGCTATTCTCTGAGATAAGTTTGTGTTTTAAGCTACATTGTGCTTATTTAATATTCCTTTTTCTAGCTTATTTTTATTTAATTTTGATCTACATTCCAATCTTATTAGAAAAGGGGAATTTCTGATATTCCTTCTTCTTGGATTCAAAATCAAATAGATCTAGCCCGTTTGATCTAAAATCAATTAGACTTAGAACCATTCTTAAAGTGAGTATTGGAATTTGAACATCGAATCGAACTTCTACTCCGATTGGTTCTACCGGGCTTCTTCAAAAGGTGATTCAGGTATTTTACATGTTTTGTAATTTACTTTCTCTGGTTTTTGTTTGAGATTCGCCAGAAAAATCTCATTGTAGTGGTTACCTGAGGAGAGCCAGAAAACTTAGATTGTGGGGTTTTTAGATTGTGTAAGCCCGAGATCAAAGACACAATTATGAAGGTTTTAGGTGAACCTGTGAAACCTATTTTGATAGTGCATGCTAATATCCCCTGTGTGAAGATATTAGGAGTGGAGTAGCAATCTGTGTGGCTGTTAGATAACAGTTGGTGTACGCACAGGCGAACCACTATATATCGTTGTGTTTTGGATGTGCTTCATTCTTTCATTCCTTTATTCATTCAGTTTTATGGTTTATGTTTGTGGATGAATGTTGTAATCACTTCAAGCAAGTGTGGATGAATGTTGTAATAACTTAGGATTTATTTTTCGCAAGTTATTTTGATTTCATTACTTATTATTCCTCTTTGGTTTGTGATACTAAGGACGTTCTAGAAATAAGGTTGTCCTACCTTAAACCTCTGGTTTTTGGTGTAAGGTTGTCCTTAGAACTGATAAAGTATCAATCTCTTTATTTAAGGCAATTGTGATTGTTTTATATTTAGCATTGTGCTTTAAATCTTTTATTATTCCGCTGTTATTAGTTTTATTTGGCATTGCCCTATTCACCCCCCCTCTAGGGCATATAGCTAGGCCCTTTCAAGTGGTATCAGAGCCTAATAGCTCGTGCTTATTGTTTATTTATTGGATTTATTTCCTGAGCTAACGATCTAAGCTATATTAAGATGTCAAATTTTGATAGCCTATCAGTCACTAGGCCACCACCCTTTAATGGTACAAACTATGCCTATTGGAAAGCCAGGATGAGGATCTTCCTCAAATCCTTGGATGAAAGTGTGTGGCTGGCCACAGTGAATGAATGGAACCCTCCTATCACTGAAGTAACTAATGGCGATGGTTCAAAATCTATGAAAGTAACAGCTTATTCGCTTTGGACCACGCTTCAGAAAAGTGAAAGTAGTGCAAATACAAAAGCACTAAATGCAATTACTTGTGCATTATCACCAGATGAATTCAAAAGAATCATCTCTTGTGAAAATGCAAAACAAGCATGGGATATATTAGAAATGACACACGAGGGTACATCTATTGTCAAGAAATCTAAAGTTCAACTCCTCACAACTAAATTTGAAGAAATTCATATGGAGGAGAATGAGATGTTTATGGACTTCTTGTAACACCCTGAAAATCGGGGGTCGTGTATAAACTCAACTCCCGAGTTCCAGACCGTCACTTATGCAACAAAAATGGTTATGATTCGATGTTGTCTGATTTAAAGCATTCACATGAGTAAAAGTATACCAAAACTGCAATTCATACTTCAGATCCAGTGATAAAAGCAAGCGGAAGACTAAACAAGATATATATCACTGTATGGAAAAACAAAGTAATCTCAACTGTCTCCAAAGTATGACTACATCTCTGAGTCTCATATACATGTACATAACAAAAGAATAATGTTCAAAAAGAAAAGTCCCACTGATGTCCCCTCGATCCAGGTCGCCTACGGGAAGCCGTCGTGATACTGCATATACGAGAACTCATCCTGGTCCTCGTCAATCTCCGGCTCCACCTCCTGGATCTCGTCGTCACCTGCAACTACAACAGGGTCTGGTGGGTGTTGCAAACACCATCCCGTAACGTGGGAATGAGTGATCAACTCAGTGGAATCATAGAGCAAAGATTAGCATGTTCACAATTCAATCACGCGATAATAGTAAAGCAGTAAATCAGACAAGTCCTAATACTGTTGTTAATGCAAGATGATATGACGTGATGCATGCCCTCACCGACGATCACCCTCATACGGCAACATCTTACGACCGCGGCATGCCACACTCCCTAGAGTGCTCCACATCTTCCAGGCACATGCAATGCTATGGTGATATGATTACCAAGTTGTTATTAGTCCAATCAAACAGCAGGATTGGGAAACTAAGGTACCTCCCTTGTATCAATCCCAACACGGATCCTGTCTAGGGTCGTCACTCCTAGTAATCTCATACGATGTACATTTCGTAGGTCACTGCAAGGGCTGCCAGGGCTGTTGCTCGCACTCGTTGCACCGCTCCCCCATCACCTTATCAATACAGGCCTACTGTACTCTACTGCACGGAAGGGTCGTCGCCTCCCGTGAACTCAGAATACGCTCGCGGTCACTACAAAGGGCTCGTCGCCTGATCAGTGTAGGCCGACAGCTAGAATATAGTGTCCCATACCACCATAATCTGCTCACGAGTCTAGGTGCTCACTGGTCACTACGGGGAGGTTTGTGACCCCAGCGTAGGCCGACAGCTCGACCACGGTGTCCCATACCACCATGCCCGGCTCATGAGTCTTTGTGGATCAAGGTACCACGGTTAATAGGGTTTACAATGGTAAGTTCAGTACCCTAGGTTCAAGCAGTTATGTTACATACAAGGTGAACAAACATCGGCCAGTCGGGTTACTTGACGGGCTCGACTAGCGCGATCGCATCTCGAATTGAACGACATGAAGTGCGTAAAACACTTCGCGTGGCCTAACCACTGCCGCCAACTCTCAACACGAATCACGTTCATCGACGCGTCATTCGTGGCTATGACCAGTCAGCCACGAATTTGCTCGGTTACCGACTGCCTGGACTAAGTCAAGTCCCACACATCTATGGAATCACTATAAAAGGTATTGGAATTGAAATACATCATGTGAGCATGTTAGCACATGTTATAACATTCAACTTAAGCAAATCTTCAAGGCATACTTCCCATGCATATTCAACTTAAGCAAATCCTCAAGCACATACTTTCAATGCATGTAATGAAATCATGCATTTTATCAACATGTAGAAAATCATCTAGGTCAGCATAATAGTTGAAAAATCAATCACAAACTATCATATAACATCATTTAATTCAATACATACTAATACAAACATTTATACAAACACATACACTACACACTTAAGTCTACATATGGTATGTCGACCCAAAGTGTGCAACTAGGCGAATCTCTTCGCCAAACTAATTATGCACGCATTCCTAACTTCCTAATGCGACAACAAACCATGTCAATCACTTCAGCAAAATATGAATGTAAACAGTACTTCCTACAAATGACTAAAATGCCCTAAATCTCATATTCTTCGTTAGCTTACGAAACGGGAAACGGAGAGCATTTTGTACATGTCAAACGGCGATGCCGTCAAGAATCTACTATTAAACGACATTGAAAGCGTTGGGAACCGTCAATCAAAGCGTCTAAAATCCTCACCTAGTGTCTTGTAGACTCGGGAATTGAAGCGGAGTGTATATGGTTCGTCTACGGCGAGTAAGGAGCCTAATACATAAGATCCATAAGCTACATCGCTATGGAAACAATGAAAACACAAATCAACAACTATTTAGGGTTTTTACTTACCTAGGATTGCGGTGGAATCGTCGGGAAAGCGGTAGAGGAGTGTTGCTTAAGCACGTGCAACACGTAGCACAAGTGGCGGGAAGAACTCTCCCACTCTCTCACAATCTCTCACTCTTTTTCTCTCTCCCAAGCTAGGGCTTCTCTCAAATTCGGATGGGAGAGAGGAGTGGGGGTTTCAACCCCTTTTATAGCCTAAAACATTCCCAAAATAGGCTTGGGAACAATGTTTACTTGGTGCCTAACCAAATCGGGGCCGTTTCGGTCCAAAAGGGCATTTCTGGAGGTCCCTAGGCCAAATGCGGTCGGACTTAAGCTCATGCATACTGGATCTAGCATACATCCAGTTTTCAGGCCGGTTGGGTTCCCAGATCGCACGTGGCGGCCCAGTTTCAATTTAACGGTCACCGTACCAAGATCAGGCCTATAAGTCTCGTGATATATAATAGATATTTTTCCTGATCCAAGGGTGTAATTTGGCTGTATTCTGACGGTCAGAATGCTTAATACTGATGCGTCAAATTTGTGTGCCAGATTTGAATTTGAAATTCCAACTATGTCCCTATTCACACTCTCTTCGGTCCGGGCTCAATGAAATAGCCTGTGATCGTCAGTTGGACTTGATATTCGAAACGATTGCCAAGCCCAGCTAAACGGTTCTAACGGTCTAAGATAGGAGGTATCGGACTTTCAACGTGCGGTCTAGATCCAATACAAAGATTTAAAGTGGTCCAGAGAACAAACCGGTTTAGAGTTTGATTCGAGGCTTTAGAGCATTATAGCGCCCTTGGTTCCACTCGCTTCGGGCCTTGTAGAACGTATTTAAAGTGATCAGGGACCATTTCCCAGCTACTCCAACGTTGCACTAGCTAACCTAGTCATATTTTCTAAAGGAATGAATTCTACGCAATTTCGGGTCGAGTTGGTACTCGAGCCCAAGTATGGATTTTTCACGGGCGTTACAATCTACCCCCCTTAACAAATAATTTCATCCTCGAAATTTTGTACCTTTTCGTACTCCTCGAGAAGCTGTGGGTAGTTCTTTCTGATCTCGGCTTCTGTCTCCCAAGTAGCCTCCTCCTCAGTATGATGCGTCCATAGTACCTTCACAAGGGGAATCACCTTGCTACGCAGTACCTGCTCCTTCCGGTCTAAGATGCGTGTCGGTCGCAGGATATAAGTAACATCCTCTCCTAACTGCACCTGCTCCCATCTGATGATATGAGAAGGATCAGCAACGTACTTCTTCAGCATAGAAACATGAAATACGTTGTGGACGCTCGCGAGGGGCGTGGGTAAAGCCAATCGGTAAGCCACTGCTCCCACACGATCGAGGATCTGAAATGGACCAATGTATCGCGGTTCCAGCTTCCCCTTCTTCCCGAACTGAAGGACTCCCTTCATAGGGGAAACTCGCAAAAACACATGATCCCCGACTGTGAACTCTAGTGGTCTCCGTCTCGTATCGGCGTAGCTCTTCTGTCTGCTCTGCGCTGTAAGAAGCCGACGTCGAATAATATCAATCTTCTCTGACGTCGCCTGCACCAACTCTGGGCCGATCAAGCTGCGCTCACCGACCTCTAACCAGCAATGCGGTGCGCGACAAGGTCGCCCATACAGCGCCTCATAAGGTGCCATGCCGATACTCGCCTGGAAGCTATTGTTGTACGCAAACTCCGCATATGCAAGACAGTCATCCCAACTGTCCTTGAAGTCCAATGCGCAAGCTCGCAACATGTCCTCCAGGATCTGGTTCACTCGCTCCGTCTGTCCGTCCGTCTGTGGGTGGAAGGCAGTACTGAACTTCAACTTCACACCCATGGCCTCCTGAATGCGAGTCCAGAAAATAGAAGTGAACCGCGTGTCTCTGTCCGACACGATCTCCAATGGAACTCCATGCAGACGCACGATCTCTCTAATATACAATCTAGCCAGCTCGTCTGCAGAGTTCGTAACTCTGATCGGTAGGAAGTGCGCCGACTTCGTCAATCGGTCGACGATCACCCAAATAGAATCATGCCCCTTCCTCGTCTTCGGCAACCCAGAAATGAAGTCCATGGAAATGAAATCCCACTTCCACTCTGCAATCGGCATAGGCTGCAAAAGTCCAGGTGGTCGGCGATGCTCTGCCTTCACCTGCTGACAAGTGAGACAACGGGACACGAACTCAGCTATGTGGGTCTTCATACCTTCCCACCAATACGTCCTCTTCACGTCACGATACATCTTCGTGCTGCCTGGATGCATCGCGAGTCTAGTAGAATGCGCAGCCTCGAGAATCTCTCGTCTCAAGTCAGGGACATCAGGAAAGCATAGGCGGCCACGGTAACGTAAGCCCCCATCCATGCCAACCCGCCAGTCGGCGTCAGCATCATCACTGGCCTGCTCTCGAAGCTCAGTAAGATGCGCGTCGTCCCTCTGCGCCTCGATGACACGGTCGTCGATCGGGGATCGCACCTGAACATGTGCGATGAACTCAAATGGCTCCTCTACGGTGAGTTTCTGCTCAAAGTCTCGCAAAAACTCAACCATATCCCACTCGGCAACCATCAGCGGAGCCGCAAACTCTATCACCTTCTTGCGGCTCAACGCATCAGCCACAAGGTTCGCCTTCCCAGGATGGTAAGAGACTTCAAACTTGAAGTCCTTCAGCGTCTCCATCCATCGTCGCTGCCTCATATTCAAGTCCCGCTGCGTGAATATGTACTTGAGGCTCTTGTGGTCGCAAAAGAGCTCGAACTCCTCTCCGTAGAGGTAATGTCTCCAGAGTCTCAGTGCGAATATAACAGCTGCCAACTCCAGGTCGTGTGTAGGGTAATTCTCCTCGTGCTTCCTTAATTGTCTCGAGGCATACGAAATTACCCTGTCCCTCTGCATAAGGACACAACCCAAACCAACGCTAGACGCGTCAGTGTATATAGTGTATTTAACCCCTTGCTCTGGCAATACTAGCACAGGGGCGGACGTAAGTCTGTCCTTCAGCTCCTGAAAAGCTGACTCGCCTTATCATTCCAGGCGAACTTCACGTCCTTCCGTGTCAACTGAGATAAGGGTCTCGCGATCTTCGAGAAATCCTGAATGAAGCGCCGATAGTAGCCAGCGAGACCCAAGAAACTCCTCACCTCAGTGACAGAACCAGGCTGCTCCCAGTCCTGCACCGCAGCTACCTTAGACAGGTCAACTGCCATGCCATCCTTGGACACCACGTGTCCCAGGAACTTCACCTCCTGCTTCCAGAAGTCGCACTTCTTATACTGTGCGAACAACTGATGCTGTCTGAGCGTATCAAGGACCAAACGCAAGTGCTCCTCATGCTCCTCTCGACTCCTAGAGTATACCAAAATGTCGTCGATGAAGACAACGACGAATCGATAGAGGAAAGGCCGCAATACCCGGTTCATCAGATCCATGAACACGGCCGGTGCGTTCGTGAGACCGAACGACATCACGAGGAACTCGTAGTGACCAAAACTGGTCCTGAACGCTGTCTTCTGCACGTCCTCATCTCTGACGCGCAGCTGATGATATCCTGACTGAAGATCAATCTTCGAGAAGTACTGTGCTCCTCTCAACTGATCAAACAAGTCATCGATCCTGGGCAAAGGGTACTTGTTCTTCACTGTGAGTTGGTTCAGCCTGCGATAATCAATACACAATCGCAGCGAACCATCCTTCTTCTTCACGAACAAGACCGGTGCTCCCCAAGGAGATACGCTAGGCCGTATAAAGCCAAGCTCTAGCAGTCCGTCAATCTGCGTCCTCAACTCCTCCATCTCACATGGTGCCATGCGATACGTCGGCAGTGAGACGGGTGTAGAACCAGGAATCAGATCGATAGTGAAATCGATCTCGCGTCGAGGCGGCAAACTAGGGATCTTCCTGAACAGATCCCCGAACTCAGAAACAACTGGCGTCTGCTCAAGTACCTGGGCACCAGCGTCGCGCAACAGAGTGGCGTAGCTAAGAATGCGGAAAGGAAGATTTACCCGCACTGAAAATGTGAAAGGCGTGCCCTCAGGCTCGTACACCGTCACCACACGAGCCTCGCAGTCAATCTCGGCTCTCGCTGCAGTCAACCAGTCCATGCCAAGAATGACGTCGAGATATACGAGCGAGGGATCGACGACCAAATCAAGAGTCATCGTCCTGCCTCCCAGATCAAGTAAACAACCCTCACACATCTGGGTGACATCCGAATAATCTCCATGAGCTGCAAGGACTCGCACGCTATCCATAGTAATAGTCTGCAACCCAAGACGTCTGACTACGGCACGCGATATCAAAGAAATCGTGGAACCAGTGTCCACCATGACAAGAACGGGAGTACCTCCGATATGGCCGGTGACCTCGAAGGCTGAATGCTGGAAAGTCGGCGTCGTAGCTGCCTCAGCGGTCAGTGCATGAACTCGAGCCTGCTGTGGCCGGTTCGGCCGCTGTGTCAAGGGCCGTGGGGGCTGTCGAATCTGCGATACTGTGGGTCTGAAAGAGGACTGCGCAGGAGCTGACCGTATAGGCGGTGCTGATATCGCCTGTGGACGTACACGATCAATCTTCTGCGGCGGCGAGAACCCACTGTCCCGCATCCTCGAAAAGCAACTCTGCGCTAGGTGGCCCGTCCTCCCACAGTATGTGCATGATAAATCAGGGCGCCGAAACGGTCCTACTGGCGCCGTGGTCCTGGTAGGAGGATCGACGCGGGGCCTCTTGCCCGCGGAGGGCCTGTCTGTCAAATCCGGTCGCGGCCTGGAAGTAGTCGGGCCTCGTGATCGCGCAAGTCGATCCACGTCCTGCTCTGCCCGCATGGACATGTGAACCAACTCCGCATAGGAGGAGAAACTGATACAGCACATCTTCGACCGAATATCCGGTCGCAAGCCCTCCAAAAAGCGCCGTATGCGCATCTGCTCATCGGCTAGAATCGTCGGGACGTACCTGCCCAACTCTGTGAACCGATGCTCATACTCGGTAACCGTCATCGCTGCCTGCCTGAGACGGAGAAACTCATTCTCCCTCTCGTGTCTGTAGGTCTGAGGATAATACTTCTCATGGAAGCGAAACTCGAATGCTGCCCATGTCCATACGAAGTCTGCGGTAACAGTCCGCAATACACTATCCCACCACATACTGGCCTCTCTCTCAAACTGGAAGGTAGCCAGCTCTACCTGCTCTGCCTCAGTACAGTGCAACATGCGCAGAATCTTCGACACTCGGTCGAGCCAAAACTCAGCCTCCTCGGGTCTGTGAGAACCCGTGAAAGTAGGAGGCCGCAAGCGCTGAAATCGCTCCAGAAGTCCCCGAGTGTCGGCAGGGTTCCCCGCAGGGAAAGCGGGCTGCGCAGGAAGTGCTATGCCCTCATCCTGGGCGTAAGCATAGGCATCCTCAGCTGGATGCACAGGTGGTGCAGGCGGAGTAGATGCAGTCGCACCCCCACCCTGGGCTAACGTCCCAACTATGGTGGTCAGAAGCTGCTGCTGCTGTAGCATTATAGCCATCATCTGCTCGAATCTATCAGGTGGTGGAGCAGGCTGTGGCGGATGAGGTGCGGAAGTAGATGCGCGCTGTGGCTCTCTAACTGATGGTGTAAATGGCGGTGGTCCATCTGTAGGACCGACAGCAGGCTGAGTCGACCGAACAGTCTCAGGAATCGGGCCCACAGCAGGGTCCGGACGAGTGCCAGACTGAGAAGGAGCCTGATCCATCTGCTCTGACAATGAATGCCGAACCGCGCTCCTCGTAGTCTTAGGTGGCATTCCCTATATTCAAAATAGGGCGCAACCTTGTCAGTCTCAATTGCTCAAATACACCACAATCATTCACTAAAGAGTCAAAGGCATTCCATGCATTTTAATTAATCAAAATTGTCACAATACAAGGGATATATCCTTACAAGCATCATGACTAGAATGACATGGAAATTAAGACAGTTAAGCAACAACAACAAAAGCAAAGCACTAGCCCTAATAGGCTTTACACACATAAAACAGAAAGTGGCTAACTACTCATAACAACATCAAAGATCGCGTCGCTAGTCGGAGTCTGGCGACGGAGGAGGAGCACCCTTATCCTGTAAGCAACACAGGATTGCCTTCAAGGTGCGAGTCACCTTGCCAAACTTCTTCTTCGTAACGGCCTTGGCATCAGCGACCTCTGCTCGAAGTTCTTGGACTTCCCTTCGCAAAGCGGTCTGACTCTCCTCCATCCGAGCAATGCGATCGTCAATAGTAGTTTGCGCAGAAGGAGGAGGGCTCTCATCAGTATCCTGAGCCTCCTCTTCTGCTTCTTCCTGAGTCTCTTCCTGAACCTCTGCACTAGGTTCACCTTCGCTTTGATCTTCCTCTTCATCAAAGTCGTCCCCACTATCCCTTTCAAGTTGATTTTCACGATATTGCGACCCAATCTTCATCTTAACCATCGTCGACTCATCGATGGTGTGAATCGATACCGGCAATTCGGGTCCAAGTCTATAGCAAACTCAAGCGCAATCTTGCAAATGAGTCGGCCAAAGGGAAGGGATTCGGATGTTCTTCTCGACCTGGCTATGAGAACTATCTGCCGTAAGATGAAAGTGGCCATACATACGTTCTCTCCCTGGGCCACCAGAAATAAGAAATCGACCATAAGACGTGTACATTCAATGCGGTTTGTCGACCTAGGATAAACATTGAACGTGCAGATATGATGCAGCAGACGCAAATCCTCAGACATGTACGTCGCCTTGAGGCTATTATTAGGCTGCCATGGAACCAACTTACAGCACAGAAACCTGGTGCGGCGATCTCGTTCACGTCTAGTCCTCAAATTCTTGTCACTTGGATGCACATCACCTAGAGGCACGTTGAGAAGTCGCGCAACCAACCGGACGTCGATCGTAGCCATCCGATCTCTACCAAAAGGGATTTTGAACTGCAAGGGCTCCAAGGTAGGACTTTGGATGCTAGCATAGAAGGCACGAACAGTGCTCACATTAGCACGAGCGCGAGCTTCAAAGATCGGTCCCCAGTGCGCAGCTTCAATACGTTCGAACAACAGATACTCGCCGAACAATCGCCCATCTACGTCCGCCTCAAATAACACCCTACGATCAGTGTATTCACCATGAGGCATCTCTGATAGGATGGTTCGTCCAAGATGTGCATGGGGATCCAAATCCCGCTTTGTACGACACTCCAGGACTGCAGCTGGACCTGCGGCGGTGCTTGAACTTGCGGCACCACCCCGCGGTCTTCTCAATCGAGCAGGGCGGCTCGGCCCAGCCTCGTCTGTTGCAGTTTTCCTCTTACCCATCAAGGACAGGATGGATGAGAGTGACAAAAGACCCAAAATAGCTCCCACGAAAGCCATGGAAAACGCCGAAAATGCGGAGAAATGGCTACCCAATCTGACAAAAGAAAATCTAGGCGTCGTAGAGGGATGCTTCAAGCTTCCCAAGGCTGTAGTTTCAGGGAAAAATAAGAACAAAAAGATGGAATGGAGCTGCTCACGATTTCAGTACTATTTGGGGGATTTTGGAGCTCCAAATGGGAAAATCTTCAAGGAAAGGGGCTGCCAACACCCAATAATCGATGGGTGGTGGTCGGTTTTGGCCAAGGAAGGGTTTAGGAGGGGTTTGGGTCGCCGGGGTTTGGAATGGAGTGCTGAAAATCAAATCTAGGGTATGCAAGGGGGCTGTTTGTGAAGGAGAGGGGTGTTTTAGGGGTTTTCGTGGGATGGGAGGTAGCTAGGAGTGATGGGGGGTGTATTTAAGTGGGTGCGCCCAAAGGGCAGCACCATCGGAGGTGGCCGGCCGGCGATGCATCGCCCGGCCGGCGATGGCATCGCCGGCCAACCTTCAGGTTGGCCAGCGGGACCCCATGGGTCTGGTCCCCCATGGTCCCAGGGCCCCAAAAAAGTTGGTCCCACCCCTTGGTTCAATGTATTTTGGTCTCTATGAGCCCAAACATGTGTTCGGGGCTTTCTGGGTCCACATCTCAATCCCGAATACCAAACCATATAATGCAGCATATGAATTTGGGGTAGAAGGAGCCAATACATCTTTCTAGCTCCTTAGTTGCTAAATAAAGTGAAGTTAGAATAGCCTTATGGCCATTTTTCATGAAATTTTACTATTCACTGTAAAATTTGGTGAATATATTAATTTGTATTATTTTCACATTAGGTTTGATGCCTAACATGAAATGGATAAGAAAGAACTGAAGGTTGAAGTGTTTAGAGAAGGAATTTTGAAGATTTTTGGTGAAACGGGGTTTTTAAGCCCCGGCGATTGATTACTAGAGTCGTGGTCATTCCACGGCCCATGGATTCACTTTTGCGGTTTAAAACCGGCCATAGGACATCTCCACCCGACTTCCTACAGCTTAGAAGTGATTCGGGTCGCTTTACGCGACCCGAGATACGTTACAGACTCGATCTTGCGATCGATCCTTATAGACTTCGCCTATCGGCGAATCTGTGATCCTAGAAGTGTTTCTAGACCCTTCTCGCACCCACCTAAGTCAAAGGAAGCGACAGCGTACGTCGCAAGACCATAACCCAGGCCCAGTATACTCTCATTCATGCTCTGATACCAACCTGTAACACCCTGAAAATCGGGGGTCGTGTATAAACTCAACTCCCGAGTTCCAGACCGTCACTTATGCAACAAAAATGGTTATGATTCGATGTTGTCTGATTTAAAGCATTCACATGAGTAAAAGTATACCAAAACTGCAATTCATACTTCAGATCCAGTGATAAAAGCAAGCGGAAGACTAAACAAGATATATATCACTGTATGGAAAAACAAAGTAATCTCAACTGTCTCCAAAGTATGACTACATCTCTGAGTCTCATATACATGTACATAACAAAAGAATAATGTTCAAAAAGAAAAGTCCCACTGATGTCCCCTCGATCCAGGTCATCTACGGGAAGCCGTCGTGATACTGCATATACGAGAACTCATCCTGGTCCTCGTCAATCTCCGGCTCCACCTCCTGGATCTCGTCGTCACCTGCAACTACAACAGGGTCTGGTGGGTGTTGCAAACACCATCCCGTAACGTGGGAATGAGTGATCAACTCAGTGGAATCATAGAGCAAAGATTAGCATGTTCACAATTCAATCACGCGATAATAGTAAAGCAGTAAATCAGACAAGTCCTAATACTGTTGTTAATGCAAGATGATATGACGTGATGCATGCCCTCACCGACGATCACCCTCATACGGCAACATCTTACGACCGCGGCATGCCACACTCCCTAGAGTGCTCCACATCTTCCAGGCACATGCAATGCTATGGTGATATGATTACCAAGTTGTTATTAGTCCAATCAAACAGCAGGATTGGGAAACTAAGGTACCTCCCTTGTATCAATCCCAACACGGATCCTGTCTAGGGTCGTCACTCCTAGTAATCTCATACGATGTACATTTCGTAGGTCACTGCAAGGGCTGTCAGGGCTGTTGCTCGCACTCGTTGCACCGCTCCCCCATCACCTTATCAATACAGGCCTACTGTACTCTACTGCACGGAAGGGTCGTCGCCTCCCGTGAACTCAGAATACGCTCGCGGTCACTACAAAGGGCTCGTCGCCTGATCAGTGTAGGCCGACAGCTAGAATATAGTGTCCCATACCACCATAATCTGCTCACGAGTCTAGGTGCTCACTGGTCACTACGGGGAGGTTTGTGACCCCAGCGTAGGCCGACAGCTCGACCACGGTGTCCCATACCACCATGCCCGGCTCATGAGTCTTTGTGGATCAAGGTACCACGGTTAATAGGGTTTACAATGGTAAGTTCAGTACCCTAGGTTCAAGCAGTTATGTTACATACAAGGTGAACAAACATCGGCCAGTCGGGTTACTTGACGGGCTCGACTAGCGCGATCGCATCTCGAATTGAACGACATGAAGTGCGTAAAACACTTCGCGTGGCCTAACCACTGCCGCCAACTCTCAACACGAATCACGTTCATCGACGCGTCATTCGTGGCTATGACCAGTCAGCCACGAATTTGCTCGGTTACCGACTGCCTGGACTAAGTCAAGTCCCACACATCTATGGAATCACTATAAAAGGTATTGGAATTGAAATACATCATGTGAGCATGTTAGCACATGTTATAACATTCAACTTAAGCAAATCTTCAAGGCATACTTCCCATGCATATTCAACTTAAGCAAATCCTCAAGCACATACTTTCAATGCATGTAATGAAATCATGCATTTTATCAACATGTAGAAAATCATCTAGGTCAGCATAATAGTTGAAAAATCAATCACAAACTATCATATAACATCATTTAATTCAATACATACTAATACAAACATTTATACAAACACATACACTACACACTTAAGTCTACATATGGTATGTCGACCCAAAGTGTGCAACTAGGCGAATCTCTTCGCCAAACTAATTATGCACGCATTCCTAACTTCCTAATGCGACAACAAACCATGTCAATCACTTCAGCAAAATATGAATGTAAACAGTACTTCCTACAAATGACTAAAATACCCTAAATCTCATATTCTTCGTTAGCTTACGAAACGGGAAACGGAGAGCATTTTGTACATGTCAAACGGCGATGCCGTCAAGAATCTACTATTAAACGACATTGAAAGCGTTGGGAACCGTCAATCAAAGCGTCTAAAATCCTCACCTAGTGTCTTGTAGACTCGGGAATTGAAGCGGAGTGTATATGGTTCGTCTACGGCGAGTAAGGAGCCTAATACATAAGATCCATAAGCTACATCGCTATGGAAACAATGAAAACACAAATCAACAACTATTTAGGGTTTTTACTTACCTAGGATTGCGGTGGAATCGTCGGGAAAGCGGTAGAGGAGTGTTGCTTAAGCACGTGCAACACGTAGCACAAGTGGCGGGAAGAACTCTCCCACTCTCTCACAATCTCTCACTCTTTTTCTCTCTCCCAAGCTAGGGCTTCTCTCAAATTCGGATGGGAGAGAGGAGTGGGGGTTTCAACCCCTTTTATAGCCTAAAACATTCCCAAAATAGGCTTGGGAACAATGTTTACTTGGTGCCTAACCAAATCGGGGCCGTTTCGGTCCAAAAGGGCATTTCTGGAGGTCCCCAGGCCAAATGCAGTCAAACTTAAGCTCATGCATACTGGATCTAGCATACATCCAGTTTTCAGGCCGGTTGGGTTCCCAGATCGCACGTGGCGGCCCAGTTTCAGTTTAACGGTCACCGTACCAAGATCAGGCCTATAAGTCTCGTGATATATAATAGATATTTTTCCTGATCCAAGGGTGTAATTTGGCTGTATTCTGATGGTCAGAATGCTTAATACTGATGCGTCAAATTTGTGTGCCAGATTTGAATTTGAAATTTCAACTATGTCCCTATTCACACTCTCTTCGGTCCGGGCTCAATGAAATAGCCTGTGATCGTCAGTTGGACTTGATATTCGAAACGATTGCCAAGCCCAGCTAAACGGTTCTAACGGTCTAAGATAGGAGGTATCGGACTTTCAACGTGCGGTCTAGATCCAATACAAAGATTTAAAGTGGTCCAGAGAACAAACCGGTTTAGAGTTTGATTCGAGGCTTTAGAGCATTATAGCGCCCTTGGTTCCACTCGCTTCGGGCCTTGTAGAACGTATTTAAAGTGATCAGGGACCATTTCCCAGCTACTCTAACGTTGCACTAGCTAACCTAGTCATATTTTCTAAAGGAATGAATTCTACGCAATTTCGGGTCGAGTTGGTACTCGAGCCCAAGTATGGATTTTTCACGGGCGTTACACTTCTACACTAGATTGAATGACATTGTGAACTCTATGTGGGGTCTTGGTGATAGAATCCCCAAAAGTAAAGTGTGCGCAAAAATACTATGTTCACTTCCTGAACGGTTCAATTCTAAAGTGACCGCGATTCAGGAACTTCGTGATACGGATACCATGAGGGTTGAGGAATTAGTTGGTTCACTTCAAACCTATGAGTTAGCCTTTAAGGCTCCTAAAGGAAAATCAATTGCTCTCAAATCATCTAAAAATGTTTCACAAGAGAGTACTTTGGATTCAAAAAATACCGAAGATGATATGGCACTTTTAGCAAAAAGGTTTTATAAAATTTTCAAAAATAAGAAAAAGGTTGATTTTCAAAAATCAAATGATAAGAGACGATCTAAACCTAGAACTCGTAAATCCTTGAAAGATAGTCAATGTTACAACTGTCAAGAGTATGGGCACTTTTCTAACAAATGTCCTAAAAAGGACAAATCAAAAAGGAAAAGCATGATGGCTAATTGGGATGAATCATCTGATTCTGAATCCTCTTCTAAATCAGAAGATTCTGAAACTGAGTCGGGCGATGGTGTTAAAGCCCTTATGACTCTAGGCAAGATCACCTATTCAGATCATGATGATATATCTAGTGAAGAAAATCTGAATAGTGATTGCGATAACCCTTTATAAAGAGAGTTGTAAAATTGTTGTCAAGCTTAAATTACAAAAAGAAAAATTTTCTAAGCTTAAGGAAGATTATGAGTCTCTTGTCTTAGAAAAGTTTCATATTTCTGATTCTTTTGAAAAAACTAAAAATGATTTAGATTTCAAAACCTCCCAAATTGAAGATTTGAAATCCGAAAAAGAAAAACTCGAAAATGAGGTAGCTTCTCTTCTGAGTTTGAAAGACACATGGAGATATGCCCAAGGTGATCCGAAATTGGAAAAATTATTGTCCGGATCAAGAAAATGTGGCGATCGATCCGGGTTGGGCTATGATAAGAATACATCTCCTAGACAAAAGAACACTACTCCTAGATTTATTAAAGGAGAATCTTCGACCTCAAAAGAAAAGAATACTTTTCAAGGTTTTTCTGAAATTTTAAAAATTTTCAAAAACCTAAAAGTAAATTTTTCAAAAACCTAAAAGTAGCCATGTCAACTTTAATTTTCAAAACCGAAATTAATTAGCTGAAAAAATTATTGATCTTCTCAAGGAGCTATTAAAGTCGAACTCTGTAGGTCGTTCCTACAACAATAGACAGAAAAAGACCATCTATACTCCTAAACCCAAAACAGCTATGAAATGGGTTCCTAAAGTTGCCAGCTTGGTTTCCCACACTGCTTTCAAAGAAACAAGCCATTCAAAGTGGTACCTAGATAGTGGTTGCTCCAGGCATATGACAGGTGACAAAGCTTTATTCACCGATCTTAAAGATATGACTGACGGGTCAGTCACATTTGGTGATGGAAGCAATTGCAAGATTATTGGCCAAGGTACGGTTCAACTTTATAACCTTCCCTTATTTAAGAATGTCTTATATGTTGAGGGTTTAAAACATAACCTATTAAGCATTTCTCAGATATGTGATAACAACCATAGTGTAAAGTTTTCTAATCAAGGTTGTGACATAGTTAATAAAAAGGGTTCTGTTATATTAACAGGTCGCAGAACTTCTGAAAACTGCTACATCGTTAGTGATGCTAGCTCATCTACTAAATCATGTTACATGGTCCATACCGATGAGACTGAATTATGGCATAAACGCCTTGGACATGTACACTATCGGAACTTATTTAGATTGAGCAAAAGAGAACTAATTAGAGGTCTATCCAAATTGTAAAAAGTAGACAAAATATGTGGTGAATGCTAGTTGGGCAAACAGATTAGGAGCTCTCACAAGAAAGTGAACTCCAATACCACATCTAGACCACTCGAGCTTCTCCATATGGATCTTATTGGACCAACCAGATTAGAGAGTCGAGGAGGCAAAAAATACATCTTGGTTATCGTAGATGACTATACCAGATTCACTTGGGTATCATTCTTAAAAGACAAAACTGAAACCCTGGATGAAGTAAAAAAGGTCATCAAACGAATCCAAAATGAGAAAAGTTCTCATGTTAGCAAGATTCGTAGTGATCATAGATCTGAATTCGAAAACAGTAGTTTTGAGAAATTCTATAGCGATCAGGGAATATCACATGAATTCTTAGTGCCCAAAACACCGCAACAAAATGGTATAGTTGAAAGGAAAAATAGAGTGCTTCAGGATATGGCTAATGTTATGTTGAATAGCATGAAGCTCTCTAGAAATCTTTGGGCTGAAGTAGTTAATACCGCATGTTATATATTTAATCGGGTTTATACTAGTAAATTCGATAATAAGACTGCTTATGAATTATGGTTTGAAAAGAAACCTACTGTCAAATACTTTCTGGTTTTTGGCAGCAAGTGTCATATTTTACGGGATCGTGAAAATTTGGGTAAGTTTGATACGAAGAGTGACGAAGGAGTTTTTCTTGGTTATTCTTTGAACAGTTAAGCTTATAGGGTTCTAAATAAGAGAACTGGTGTGATTTAAGAGTCCATCAATGTGGTCATTGATGATCATTTGAATACACCAGTCCCAAGTTCAGATGATGATGAAGCTCTTATTATTGACAATCTAGATATCTCATCAAGTCAAAAAGAATCTGAACCAAGGACTGTTAAAGATCATCCAACCAATCAAATACTTGGAAATCCTCTTACTAGAGTTCGTACTCGCAAACAACTTGAGAACATATGTAATTATGTTTGTTTTACATCCCAAATAGAACCGGTCAACGTAAAAGAAGCACTTTCTGACGAAAATTGGATAGTTGCTATGTACGATGAACTTAATCAATTTGTTCGTAAAGATGTCTGGTATCTTGTTCCTAGACCTAAAGATAAAAACATTATTGGAACAAAATGGATCTTTAAAAATAAGTCTGATGAACTCAGAAATATTATACGAAACAAGGCTAGACTGGTTGTACAAGGGTACACTCAGATTGAAGGCATCGATTACGATGAAACCTTTGCTCCAGTTGCTCGCCTTGAATCAATCAGACCTATTATTTCCATCGCATGTTTTAGAAAATTTAAAATCTATCAGATGGATGTAAAGAGTGCTTTCTTGAATGATGATTTATATGAAGAAGTGTATATTGAACAACCTTCAGGGTTTGAAGACCCTAAGTTATCTGACCATGTATTTCATCTCAAAAAGGCTCTCTATGGTCTAAAACAAGCACCCAGGGCATGGTATGAAAAATTGACTAAATTCTTACTTAGTCATAGCTTTCAAGTAGGTAGTGTCGATAAGACGCTTTTTGTTAAAAAGAATAACAATGATATTTTGATGGTTCAAATATATGTTAATAATATTATTTATGGATCTACTTATTCTAACATGTCTACTGAGTTTGCAGAGTTAATGAAATCAAGGTTCGAAATGAGCATGGTTGGCGAACTTAACTATTTCCTAGGGTTGCAAGTAAAACAACAACCTGATGGAATTTTCATTTCCCAGACCAAATATGCTTCAAACTTGGTTAAAATGTTTAGATTTGAGAATGGTAAGAACTTTGATACTCCTATGAGTACAACATTAAGACTCTCAAAAGACTCTTCAGGTAAAGATATAGATCCTAAATTATATCGCAGTATGATTGGTAGTTTGTTATATCTTACTGCTAGTGGACCTGATATCGTATTTAGTGTTGGTATTTGTGCGAGATATCAGTCTAATCCTAAGGAATCACATCTTATTACTGTTAAACGGATTATTAGATATGTCGCAAGTTCTATAAATTTGGGACTTTGGGATCCTTTTGATACTAATGTTCAATTAGCCGGGTATTCAGATGCTGATTGGGCCGGAAATATTGATGATAGAAAATCAACCAGTGGTGGTTGTTTTTACATTGAAAATTGCTTAGTTTCTTGGTTCGGCAAGAAGCAAAGCTCAATATCGCTCTCTACTACTGAGGCTGAATATATTGCAGCTGGATATGCATGTACTCAACTAGTTTGGATGAAACGCATGCTTAGCGATTATGGAATTAATCAAGATTCAATGATCTTACATTGTGATAATTCCAGTGCTATAAACATTTTTAAAAACTCAATCCAGCATTCACGTACTAAGCATATTGACATTAGGTATCATTACATTCGTGAGTTGGTTGAAGAAAAAGTTATTTCATTGGAATATATACCAATCGAAACTTAACTTGCTGATATATTTACTAAACCGCTCGACAAAAGCAGGTTTAATAAATTGAAATTTGATCTTGGTATGTTCATTTTACATTAAATATTCTTGCTTGCATGTATCATAGTGTATTATATTTCATATTATAATTGTTTAAATTTTAAATTTTTTCATTAAAAATGCATTTTTGGTCGATGCTCGACCGGTCATGGTTGTACACAACAAGTCGTGGTTCGACTGATCGTGGATCTCGTGAATGTGATATAATTTGAGAAAAATTCCCTTCTTCTTCATTTCCACACTGACCTACGACGAGTCGTGGCTCGACCAGTCATAGGATTTCTAGTTTTTCTTCAAAGTAAGTCCTATTTCATCATTTTTCTTGAAGATTCATGATCTCTATGCTTTGATTTGTTCATAGTACAACTTGATTTCATCTCTTGTTGAGTTTTTCAAGGGTTTCCTCTCAATTTTCTGATCTAGAGAAAACCCATCTTTCTTTTGTGCATCTTGCTTGCTCTTTGTATATCTTTTTGAATATGGATGCTAGAGGGAAAAAGAAAACATCCCGTGGTCCATCTTCATCCAGATCTGCACGGATAACTAAACGGCACCTTCGGTCACCCGAAGATGATACTCAAGATGTACGGGATTTGCGTGTCCGTAACATTATCGTTGAGCATACTGCTGATCTAAATCACATTGCTCCATATGGTGACATTTCCCTTTTGAATCTGTAGGATGGACTAACATTTTTCTTTGGAGTGGGTCTGCATACCATTTCAGATTTTTCCCTTGATAATTTAACATTTTCAATTGATACTAGAGAAGAAAAATTTGAAGTTAACCGTCATTTGATATCAGGTATTATGGATATACATGTTAATGATGAAGGAATACCGATTCATACTTTATACGACAAACCTTCAGAATCGAAAAAACGCATGTTAACCAGAGATTTATGCAAAATTGATGTGCATTGGACTCACAAAGGGAATGCGCTCCCTGCAAAGTATTTGTTACCCAGTTACAGAATATTACATCATTTTTTCATTTCCAATGTATATCCTCGATCCGGTAATAAAACCAAGTTGACTTCTTTCATGGTTCGTGTGTTACATTCTATTGCTTCTGGAACTAAGGTCTGTCTTCCTTCTTTGATTTATCATTCCATTTGTCATGCCCCAAATTCAAAAATCAGATTCACAGGAATCCCGATCATCGAATCCGGTGCCGACAGGCTCCGTAGTACCCCATTCTCGGCTCCCAGTGTAACATACGCCAGGTTCCGATTCTGGGATCCTACAAGGAGGATTTTTCAACCTACATTTTATCTTATAATAAGAATAACCACAAGTTTACCCAAATCATAAAGGCAACATCATCATCACGTATCCACTAATATAATCACTTGAATACAATGCTGAAAAGAAAATACATATATCAAAATCAGAGCTCCTGAAAACCGCTGCATGCTCCAAGCTCAACGCCGCTGCAACCTAACGCCACTTGCACGCATCTATCGTGCAAAAGCTTACAAAAGCTTAGAGGCTAGTGTAAGTGTGTGTAAGAAAAGTGCCGAGTATACAGTAGAGTCCATAAATTATACATCATTGAGATAAGCAGGAAAAATGATAAGGTCATGAATCATACAATATCAGAGTAAACAGAAATATACTGGTAAGTCCATGAGTCATATAATATCAGAGTATGCAATGTAAATCATAATGAGCCAAATATTATATACTGCAGATGCGATGCAATATGTTGATCCTGTCAAGTCCTTCTAAGCCATATTAGTGCAGAAACGTAGTAATCCAAAATGTCATATGTCGTGGATGAAATACAATATGCGATGTGAATGAAATGACCAAGCCGGAGTGAAGTCGGGATGATAGTACGTAGTATTACAGGCTACGGGGTCCATCACAAGGGAATTCTCCAAACCAGTCCCATACCTAAATTTGGATAGTCAAACACAATGTGGTAAACTCCTGATTTTAGGTAAGTCACGCGCCCCAACCGAAATCCTGGCCATTGCGAAGGTATATGTAACAAATAGTTGCGCACCGCCAGCCCGAATGGATAGTGAATGGATGAATGAATGATTATGCAACTTCTACTCAGTAGCTTGTCAACACAGTAGCCTGTCAACTGCTGGTAGCTCGTCCAGGCCTCAGCCCCGTCCACATCAGACCCGCCCACATCAGCGTCCGCCCACATGTACAACAGTGACAGGGTGTCATAATATCATGTCAGTCCTCATATCAAGTCCACATATCAGTACGGTTCCTCTTTGGGAAATCACCGGGGTCTATTACACTCCACATCGACTGCCTCCTCCCTAGCTGCACAGCCCTGTGAGTGGAAGAGACCTCACTATCTGCCTAGCCAGCAGTCTGCCAATACCTACCCGGCTCGTCGATAGCGGACCCATTTACGAGCTGGTCATACTCAGCCTAGCTTATAGCCCCCTCACTCGGGCGGATAAGGCCACACCCCCTTCCAACCGACCACGACACAGTGGGAGACACAGCCTCATGGTATAGGCACCGGCGCTCATATTCCACTCAGTCTAGACGTTGGAGTATCTCCTGGTACCAAGGAGGTTTTGGGATTTTCACCCAAGGACATCCTACGTGCCCATAGTGCTAGAACCAAGCATTTTCGGTGTCTCATCTGGCCATCCACGATGTGCATGTAGAAGCCACGACCCTGATGTCGCTAGGGCGTACAATGATCAAGTCACATATATGCAGATGCATAAATCACTCTATCCAGTCATGCAGCAATCGTGTGCGTATGACACGATAATGCAGGCACTCCGTCTCTAAGGAGTCCCATAAATTGTCTGCCCAATGGCGTATGCTATGATCAAACATTCCTCATATCAGGCATACATATGATGTGTATGGGCATGAATCATGGAGTTAAACTAAATATTTTATATGATGATGAAATATCCTCATAACAAAGATGAGCCTTGATGGCCTACACACAATAAGTATGGGCCTATCAATGAGCCTTAGGGAGAATTATAATGCGGACATTTAACCAACATTATTCTTATAATGTGTACGTCAAACCAACATTGCTCCCAAGGCATGGCCCACCATAAATGTCATTACATAACCCATGGTGGAATCACACTACAATGGGCCTCAACCCATGGGTTCTAAATACATCACACTGGGCCTTAACCCATGGGCCCTATACACATCACGGTGGGTCTCAACCCGTGGGCCTAATACATCACAATGGGCCTTAACCCATGGGTTCTAAATGCATCACAATGGGCCTTAACCCATGAGCCTAATACATCACAATGGGCCCCAACCCATGGCCTCAAATTCATTACAATGGGCCTCAACCCATGGGCCATCAACACACCAAAGGTGGGCCTCAACATCGGGCCTTAAACATGGTAAGTGGGCCACATCACATGGGCCATATGCGTATTAAATGGGCCACACCAATAAATAAGTAGTGGTAATGATTTTCACCATTAAAATTCCTAAGGCCTCCTGTTAAACGGGCCTAAAAACCCATCCAGAGTGTAAGATTACAGGGTTGCCACCATCCAATCAGCTCAAAAATTTATATGTAACCTTGGGACCACAAATTAGCCGTACACGTCAAATTTTAGCTCCTGGATCCTTCTGAAAATGGCTAAACTGATAGATCAGCCCTTGAAATCATGATTTGGGGCCCGCCTGATATCTGGATAAGCTTCAAATTCAGTCTCAACCCTTTAAATGAGCTAAAAATGTGGATGGACGGAGCAGATTTCTCATGATCTTCACCATGGACCTATATGTACATTCCATGCACATCATGTATATACGTGCATGACATTTTCTCATTTACGTAAACACACTGTGCATTTAATAAAAAATTAGTACGGCCTACTCCACATTTAAATCATCGATCCGTATCATCCATTGTGTTCAGAAGGAAGATTTAACCCTTACCAAAGTGGCATTCTGAAACCATGTGGGCTGTTGCAACATCCTAGCCGTTAAATACAAGATGGATGGCGAAGTAGACAAACCCATGGACTGCACAGATTTTACTCCAAAAACAATCCTTTCCGGATGATTTTTCATCCTGAAATCAATGGATGGAGTGGATAAAACACATATATATCGTGGTGGGTTCCACCTCATGATGGACAACATGAATGAAACACATACCATGGTGGGTTCCACCGTGAATAAAACACATACACTATTTTGGACTTCACAATACAATTCATGGTGGGACACCCCAAGTGAATAATCTAATCTGTTCACCTTCTTGGCCACCTCGAATGAGGTCAAATAGACTCTGACTAGGACCGATTTGGATGACAAGGGACTCCAAAAATGGCCCTGGAGTGTTTCAATAGATGGGTATTAATACCCTTAGTACGGCCCACTCGAGAGTCATATTTACCTCAAAATTTGGCACATGGCCTAAAATTATAAGGAGGAGATGGTGGACGGTGTGGATTAAACAAATCCACTATGGTGGGGTCCACGTGTGGTGGCAGCCCAATGAAGCTTCCACCCTCACCGTCACTGGACAACAACGTCCAGTGACTTGCTTTCTTTTTCTCCTTCCTTACTTTCTTCTTTTATTTTTATTTTATTCACTATGTGGGGCCCACTAGTGGGTAATCCATTCCTTCTATTATATCGACCAGCTCTCTACAAAGAAAAAGAGCTCAATGATGGATAGGTCCACCACTTATACACACAACAGTAGGTATTATAAGGTTCCAACAGTGAGACTTTGTTTCCCTCGGTGCGGTCCACTAAGAACTAAGATTTATTTCATTTTTAGACTCATAGCCTAAAACTACATGGGGGAGGTGGTGGACGGCATGGATTAAACAATTACATCAAGGTGGGCCATGGTTGGGACGTCCCCACCCACGTCCGCATGGTTGACGTGAGGGAGGTGCTCCCACTACCACCATTGGTTGTGGTGTGGTCCACCTGATGGTTGGATCGAGTAGGTTTTTGGGCTCCACGGCTAAAATGTCCCAAAAACATGGACGTATGGCGTGGATCTAAGGAATACATCAACATGGGTCCCATGAGTGAAAACTCACTCCAAACCTCCCATGCAAAAAAAAAAAAAAGAAAAAGTAAGAAGTACCGTGGGTAACCCAACCACTTACCATTTGTGTTATGGTCCACCCGAGATTCGTATTAAGATCATTTTTTTGGCTCAACGCCTAAAATGAGCTAGTGAACGGAATGGACGACGTGGATTGAACTCATACATCAATGTAGGGCCTACACAAGTGGTGCACCCAAAAAGTTGGAATAAAGCTAATATTTGTTTTTTTTTTTCCATTCAACGTCCAGCGTCTAGGGACGCTGGACGGTGGTGCATTTCAAGTGGGCTACCCACGTGAGCCACCAGATGATGGGTAGTGTGGATACAACACTTGTAAAGTGGGCCCCACCTATTGCTGACTTGGATAAAATATATGCCTTATGGTGGGGTCCATCCGGGTGGGCCGCATGGCCATTTCATCACATTAAAAGAGAGAGAGAAAGAGAGAGATCGAGAGACACGTGATGATGGAGGGACCCCGACACTATGGGCCCTCCTTTGAACTCAATCATACATCAAGTGGGTCCCAAATACATGTGGGCCCACCAAATCCAAAATCAACGGTGGAGATCCCTTCTCCACCAAAATAGAAGGTCTAGATGACCCCTTCTTATGCAAGGAAATTAAACATCATGATGGGGTCCATGGAGAATGGCCCCATCATGGAATGATCATGAAAATCAAGGT
This sequence comes from Magnolia kwangsiensis, assembly GCA_037074715.1. NCBI lineage: Eukaryota > Viridiplantae > Streptophyta > Magnoliopsida > Magnoliales > Magnoliaceae > Magnolia > Magnolia kwangsiensis. The sequence goes on along the minus strand of CM073572.1, from coordinate 129,122,438 downwards.
GGGTCATCGGCCACACCTAGGGTCTAAAGTGAGATCCATACCATCAATCGGTAGGTCTCACTTGGCCCTTCATCAAGACATGAAAAATCTATCCTAATAAGCACCCACTGTTCGATCTTCTCGGTCCGTTGGATAACCTATCTCCTTACGTTTCACTTTGATGGTGGAAGATGAAGAATGGATGGATAGGATGAGAGATTTGGATTGAGAAGTGGGCCACCAACATGCACTCTCTCTTCCTTGCTTGGAAATGGTGTGAGAAAAGAGAGAGGGAGATGGGATGTAAGGAGATGTGAGAGATGGGTGATGGATGTGAGTGATGGGTGAGGTGATGGTGTACTTGACATGAGAGTTGACTTGGTGGTTGCTTGACTTGTGGAGAAAGAAAGCATGGTTGTTTTGTACTTGACATGAGAGGTGATTGATGTGATTGATTGATGAGATTGATGGGACATGTTGTAGAGATTCTCTTGGGATTATAAACGCGTGGCATTTTCTCAAAATAAACGCCGGCTCACATCTCTTAGTTAGGATATCGGATCGGTACATGAGTCGCGGCGTTGGAACCCCAGCGACAGTGCGATCCCAATGATACAAGTCTCCAATTAAGCCGACTCAAATGTATAGGATACGACTTACGGTCGTGCGCAACGTCGATTATATATCGCAGGTTGTCAGAATTTGACGGGAAGGATCGCGGGAGTTGACGGAACAGTACCGACTAGGATACGGGTCTTACACCATTATACAATTTCGTCTCCATCCGGGTCATAGTGATATTCCATTCGGTTATCTTATGACTATTTTAGCCACTCACATGCTTGTCGATAAACCTGTTAATGAGGCACCAATTCTTCATCTTATTTTCAACAATTCCAATCTTAATAAGATGAAATTGGATCTGCTTCCTGGCCAAGTTGAGGAATGTGGTGATGGAGGTGTTGGTGGTGTTGCTGGAAACGAAGAGGAAGCTGGCGATCTTCCACAACAAGATGTTTATATGGATGACTTATTTATGATATAGAAACTGATTCACCTAATGATCCAGATTATGATCCTTCTGGTTTTGATGCACGCCTCCATGCACTGGAGGAAAAAGTTGATAATATGAATATAGCCCATGATATGAGATTCAAGTACATGAAAAAATATCTTCGTCGCATAAATAAGGGCTTACACCAGATTGATCCAACTATCCCTACTCCCTCCTCTGGATCAGATTAAGTGAATTATCTTCTGGATAGTATGTCATTTCCTTTTATTTTGGGTATGTATTATGAATTATGGTTTCATAACATTGTCTTTTGGATATTGTAGTATGGATTATGACTTGATGCTTAAGATTTATATGATGTCCTTTCATATCTCTTTCTTATTATTTGCTTTTTACTCTCTATGTTCTTCTTCCTATTGTGCCTTTCCCTTGTCATTTTGTGACAAAAAGGGGGAGTAGTAAGCATTGCTAAAAGGGGAGTAATACGGATAGGGGAAGTAAATTTGTTTGTATTGATTAAGAAGGATATGTGGATTGATGGATATGTGGATTAAAGTCTTGAGGTTTTCATGTTGTGTACTAATTATATGAGCAATGCTCGTATTACTCAGGGAGAGTAGAGTATTCTGTGATTTCACGACTTATCATTCCTTATTATCTTTGATGCTATGTGTTTTGTCACAAATTTGACAAAGGGGGAGATTGTAAGTGCTATGACTTCATATCCCTTTAGTTGTCAAATTCTATGGTGCCAAAACCTATATCTATGTCTTGTGTATCTTGTGTTTTATGTTTGAAGACTAGTCATTGCAATCAAGACATATCAAGACATCGCATTTCAAGACAAGATCTTAAATGAAGAAAGTTTCAAGTCTTGGATGAAGAAATCAAGAATAGAAGTTTTCAAGGTTGCATGTTCAAGATTTGATCAAGTTCAAGTTTACTAGAAGACTTTGTCAAGTCAAGATCAAGCTCATGAAGGCCTACTACAAGTTTTGTATATTCAAAAGCTTCTCTTAAGGGTCATCTAAGAGAACAAAATTTCAATGTCCATCTCACTTTTAAGGTTTGTTTGACCTTAGATTGACCTTAAGATGGGCTTTACTGTAGGTCATTCCGGATACGTAACTCATATATTTTAATATGCTTGTTTGGAGTGTTCTAAGACTAGTCTTAGGGACTTCAAGACCAGTCCTAGCTTTGCTATGACCAGTCTTAAGTTTTTCAGGACCAGTCCTAGGTAGTTAAATATTTTTGGATCTTTTTAGCTTTTCTATGACCAGTCGTAGACATCCTACGAACAGTCTTGGAAGTTCTATGACTCATACTTCGACCGGTCGTAGCCCTACTACTCAAACTCCAGTAATCGTTTTTGGGGTCCTACGACCGGTCGTAGGTGATCCACGACCGGTCGTAGGTGACCCACGACCGGTCGTAGACCACCCAGGACCGATCGTGGAACTGAAAATCTTTTTCCGTGAAAATCTTTCGAAAATATTTGATGCTACGACCAGTCCTAGGATCCTAAGACCAGTTGTAGACGGAATTTTTCAGGCTATAAATAGAGCAAGAACTTCAGAGTTTTAGCACTTCAAATCAATTCTATTCAAGCATTCTTTAGGCTATTCTCTGAGATAAGTTTGTGTTTTAAGCTACATTGTGCTTATTTAATATTCCTTTTTCCAGCTTATTTTTATTTGATTTTGATCTACATTCCAATCTTATTAGAAAATGGGAATTTCTGATATTCCTTCTTCTTGGATTCAAAATCAAATAGATCTAGCCCGTTTGATCTAAAATCAATTAGACTTAGAACCATTCTTCAAGTGAGTATTGGAATTTGAACATCGAATCGAACTTCTACTCCGATTGGTTCTACCGGGCTTCTTCAAAAGGTGATTCAGGTATTTTACATGTTTTGTAATTTACTTTCTCTGGTTTTTGTTTGAGATTCGCCAGAAAAATCTCATTGTAGTGGTTATCTGAGGACGCCAGAAAACTCAGATTGTGAGGTTTTTGGATTGTGTAAGCCCGAGATCAAAGACACAATTGTGAAGGTTTTAGGTGAACCTGTGAAACCTATTTTGATAGTGCATGCTAATATTCCCTGTGTGAGGATATTAGGAGTGGAGTAGCAATCTGTGTGGCTGTTGGATAACAGTTGGTGTACACACAGGAGAACCACTATATATCGTTGTGTTGTGAATGTGCTTCATTCTTTCATTCCTTTATTCATTCAATTTTGTGGTTTGTGTTTGTGGATGAATGTTGTAATCACTTCAAGCAAGTGTGGATGAATGTTGTAATAACTTAGGATTTATTTTCTGTAAGTTATTTTGATTTCATTACTTATTATTCCTCTTTGGTTTGTGATACTAAGGACGTTCTAGAAATAAGGTTGTCCTACCTTAAACCTCTGGTTTTTGGTGTAAGGTTGTCCTTAGAACTGATAAAGTATCAATCTCTTTATTTTAGGCTATTGTGATTGTTTTATATTCAGCATTGTGCTTTAAATATTTTATTATTCCGTTGTTATTGGTTTTATTTGGCATTGCCCTATTCAACCCCCCTCTAGGGCATATAGCTAGGCCCTTTCAACATTAACTATGTTGAATATACTGTATTCCTCGTATTTATAGAAAATACTGTATATGTATGAAATATGAATTTGAGTTTTCCATGATTAACTGCCGTCTATGTATGCTAGATGTATGTGTAATAACTCCTGGGCTAAAGGTTTAGTCCAAATACATGATATGCCAACATATGATATGTATTTAGTATGTGTAGCCTAAGTGTATGTGAAAATGATTGAATGAGTATAGGCCTTGTATTCGTGCTTGCCATGACAATCTGTCATGGATATATGATTGTTGTATGGGCGACTACCCTTTGACGAAAGGATTTGCCCTATTACGTATGTTAATGAATACATAATATGTATGATGTAATGTGTAGACTAAGTGTATGTAAAAGTGTCTGAATGAGTTAGTAGTTAGTAAGATGTACCTGTATGCGGGTTGAGATATGATTCTCAACTACATCAATGATGTGTATGATTTCCTCCATGACTTGTGTAACTTAGATTATCTATGTCCACTATGTGTATGATTTCCTCCATGACTTGTGTAATTTAAATTATCCATGTCCACTACGTGTATGATTTCCTCCATGTATTGTATTTACGTTCAAGTCATATTTCATGATTGTTCAAATGAATGTAGGATATGAATCGTATGCCTGTTATTGAGCTTGTACATGATTGGGGCTGTACTACAGTCCAGGTAATCGGTAATCGTACTCCAAATGGTGGTTGAGGTTGTTTTCACAACGCAGGATGAGTTTAACGAATCTGAGTCATACTTGGGATGTTCGGCAATGCTTAGGCCACACAGAGTGCTTATACATTCCATGTCATTCAACTCAACATGTGCTTGGCCTAGTTGAGCTTATTAACTAACCCGATTGACCGATGTATGTTCACCATGTATGGATGCTACTGCTTGAACCTAACGTATGAAACTTACAAATGAAAAGCCCCTCTAACCTTGGTACCTTGATCCGCTAAGACTCATGAGCCGATTATGGTGGTATGGGACACTATATTCGAGTCGTCCGCCTACATTGGGGCCACAAGCCTCTCCTTGGTGACCAGTGAGCAACCCAGACTCGTGAGCTGGATTATGGTGGTATGGGAAACTATATTCGAGCTGTTGGCCTACATTGATTGGTGATGGGGGAGTGGTGCAACAATTGCGTGTAACAGCCCTGGCAGCCCTTGTAGTGACCTCGAGCGTGCTCTGAGTCTACGTGGGAGCGACGACCCTTCCATAGCAACAAGAGTACAATCTAGGCCTGTATTGATTTGGTGATAGGGGAGTGGTGTAACGATTGCGTGTAACAGCCCTGACAGCCCTTGCAGCGACTTAAAACCGTAACATCGTATGAGATTGCCTCACACTGACTACCTGAGAATGGATCATCATTTGGGTAATGATACAAGGGAGGTACTTTAGCTTCTCAATCCTGCTGCATGAAAAGGACTAATAAGAACTTAGTAAGCATGCTCATACCATCGTACTGCATGTGCTAACAGTGTTGGTGAAAGAGCACTGAGGAAGTGACTGACATGCGCGACCGTAAGATGAAGATCACAGAGGGAGAATGTGGTGAGGGCATGCATCATCATTTCATATCATTTTTGCATTAACAAGAGTATCTAGAACATGTTTGATTGTACCGCTATATCATTACTACTTAATTGAATTGATAACATGTTAACCTCTGCTATATAGTTACCAATGAGTTGATCACTCACTCCCATGTTACGGGACGGTGTTGGCAACACCAACCAGTCCCTGTTTTAGTTTCAGATGGTGGCGATGCTTGCGAAGCAGAGCCGGTCCTTTATGTCAATGAGGAGGGTTTCTCCTGTATGCAGATCTCAGGCGGGTTCATGTGAACAATGCTCTGATTGACGGGGATTCAGGGCTATGTTGGTAGTGATTTATCACTTTTGATATAGGTATTTTGAGACACGACTTGTAATTAAGACCTAGCAGAGCATACATATCTTGGGGACTTATGTTGATTTATATTTGTATTTCCATCTTCCGCTCGTGTTTTCAGACTGTCTCTAAACTATGTTTGTTGTTTGGGTTTATTCTACCTCAAGTTTTATGCCCTAATGCCAATAACATTCATCCATCATAAAAAATATTACATAAGTGATGTTCTGGAACTCGGGAGCTGAGCTTCTACTCGACCCTCAATTTTCAGGGCGTTACAAAAACACTCACCGGCGCGAACCTTTCATATATCCAACAGCCCACACTCATTCAAGACCATAATTCAACGTGTTCTCAAGTCTGTACAGTCAAGAAACCAACCCAAAATTAATGCCATAACTCAAGCTAAACTTTTTTGCATTATATGTTATGTGAAACACTAATCACAAAGCAAAGCAGAAGGCAACATACGCTCACACGTAACAGTTATATAAAAGTGATCAAGCTCAGGTCTGGCTACTACCAATGCTTTAATGTCCACATTTCAATATCAATTTATTAAAACAACATTTTAGTGAGAAATTGCTACTCAATGTGAAGGCTATAGACTGTTGGATATTCATAATCCCACAATCACAATTTAAAGAAGCAAGTAATATATGAAGCAATTTCAACAAATAGAAACACCTAAAATCAAGAATTAGATCCTACAACGTAGATATGGATGGCATTACACCATCTGATATTTGATTAGGATCATTAATCAAGTAGCATAATGCTAATCATAAGAGCATCACATCTGACAGATTTGAGAAAGTACTTCTCGAAGTCTATAGTCTCTCCTTAAGAAAACATTGGTTCACAATATTTATATTTAACTTACAATTGAGAAGACACGGAAGTCAGAACTTGTAGTTCCTTCACAATTCTGACCATGCATATAACCTAGCTCAGACCTTAAAAACTCTTTAAAACCAACATATCTCTTTAAAAATAAAAAATAATAAATAAAAATAATAATAATAATAATAAATTTAAAAATTAAAATTAAAATTAAAAAAACACTCTTTGAATCTACAAACATGAAAGGACCTATTACCATCCACCATTTTCCTAAAAAGGCTATATTGGAAGTTTGAAACTGATAGCTCCAGGCAGAAAGGGTCCTTGACTCTTAGAGATTCCATAAGAACATCCCAGGAAACAACACAGGTTGCCATTTTATGCAATCTGAGTCATTAATATAACATTAATGAGTCTTAATAGAAAGAATACAAGGATAGCTTCTCAAGGAATTAATTTGTTGAGCATGAGATTTCAGAATAGAAAACAACATTTTACCAAAAAAAAAAAAAAATCATTTCCTCAATTTTTCCTCAAGGTCAAATAGGAATTAAAGGTACGTAATCCAAAGTATTTTGATGTTTGAAATGCTTATACTTCTTGAATCACAATTATTTCTTTAATTTTAAGAGCTTCATATATCTAGTGCATTAAAATATATGAAAAGCATTCTAATATGGAAGGAATTACCTCTCAAAAAAGAATAATTAGAAGGAATATAGAACTAAAATCTCTGGATATTGGAGTACTTGAGTAAAAGTAGTATGTGTACATATTCAAAAAAACTAACCTCACAAATTTCTCCTCTTGATGATACATAACTCTAGCTTATTTACCTTATAAGGTCCAATATGGTGAGTCAACCTTGGAAGTATCAAAGACAATAAAGGTATTCCAAGCAATAGATGTATTCGGTGATCATTCAAAAGTTCAACTGCCAGCCCTTGAGAAAGATTAACCTCAAATGTACAACTTCCCACCTTCCTCCAGTTTAGAATGTGCATCGTAAAGGGCTGTCTGGCAAAAAAATTACTCAAGCTGTAAAATGAGGCAGATAGAGCAAGTCTTAATTAATAATTAACAACATTAGATACAGTCCATTTGATAGAAAATAAATGAAATGGCTGTCTAAGCGAATACTTGGTTCATATCATGCGACCTTAGCATGTGTGTCCACTCATCAGCTCTTCAACAGTGACCTAAATAATCTAACATGGTTTAGTCCAATAAAACTATGCTGATTGAACATCCTAACCACTGAAATGGTGTCCATCGAATGGGTGGATAAAAATCATTGGTAACCATTAATAGGCAAGTCAGATGTTTAAGATCAAATAATTAGTGTGATATTTAAGGACAGCTCCATCAACAATAGGGCCAACCACTCAAGATTTGGACAGTCTCTAGATTGCCAAATATGAATGTCATATGTATAGTCAATGAGTGATGACACTTAAAACTAGAAAATGTAGCAAGGGAAAAACCATAAGACAAATGGAACTCACCTAGCTCTTGGTGAAACCCAACAAGTAACCTACTTCCCAATGCCATGAGCTCCTCAAATTTTGCAATCCTGTGATAGAAGGGCATTTTCTTACTCACGACATTCAACAAACAAATGACATGATTGCATAAGATTAAGAAGGGAAAAAGAAAAAAAAACACTCCAGATGGAAATGGTTTGTGCATCACAAAATTGAGTAGAGAAACAAAATAGGTGCAAGCATCATCTTAAAACAGTTGTATAATAGGTCCCATTGTGGATTGTTCATATTCAAAAGAAGCATTTTCGAAGAATCAATTAAGCTGAAACAACCACAAAAAAGCACAAAAAAGGAATCCAAAAATCAGGCCGATATAAAACTTAGGTGGGCCACACCATAAGAAACAAATGGGATTTAATGCTTACCATTGGAAACTTTTTGGAGGCCATGAAAGTTTTGTATCGTAATGATATTTGTACCTATACTTTATTTGAGTGGTAATAAGCCTATGAACGGTTTAGATGGTTGGCTCCAGGAAGGTTTCAATGGTGGATGTTTCCGTTCTAACTGTTTCTTATGGTGAGGCCCACCTAAATTTTGTATCCACCTGAGTGATTATTACCTAAACCATTTACACATGTTAGCAACAAGGGAAATGAAAAGATCAAATAGAATTTCGAGATGATGTAAACAATATTTCATCCCAATTACACAACTACAATATAAGACCAATAAGCAAAGCTTTACCATTCTTGTGATAAACATTGAATCCTTGAACATCAATACGATGCTTTGCATCTTTTACAAAGCCAATTGTCACCTCAACAAACATCTAATACCACAACAGATTGATAGTCTTTAGACTTTCATAACCTATTTTTGAAGAACTTCGCAATCTTCAGTGCCAATTACAAGTTACAGAGAAAAAAAAGAGACTTGAATTTCAAGAACTAGGTGTGCAACCAACTAACCCAAACATAAACTCCAAAGAAATTTCAAGAATTTAACCAAATCATGCTCAATGCCATATCAATAGAAACCAAGATATCTAATAAAATAGCGGAAAAGGTAGAAAGCCAAAACATGAACAAAGAGGATTGGGAGAAAAGAATTGCATCTCACCTCGGCATGTCACCTTGAAGCACTGACACCTTTTAGATCTTGTATAAATGACACAATTTTATATTATAAGCCTGCTTTCTACCATAAACAAAAAGGAAAACAAAGAGAAAGATGTCTGATGTCAAAAGAGTACCTCAAAACCCTTCCTTAGCTTGTCAAGACTCATTTGGGTCTAAAAGCTCATCTGAAGAAGAATAGGAAGAAGAGCCATAAGGATCCAGTTATTTAACTATAGATAAGTAGCCTACTCACAATAATTTCAGACCAGACCCACATGCCAAAATTACTGCATTATGTCTGCTAAGCTGATTGGGAGTGGCATGGGAGATTTTTGATAGTTGGAAAATACTAAAACTCCACCATCGGGAGCAACAGTCAGCTGACCACCAGAACTGATGCTGTCCATTGTTATTTCTTGTAGAAGTTGAATAAGAGAGAGAAATATATCCATCCTAGTAATTTCATGGTTTGCCTACAACATAATTAAGAATAGGTGATTGAGATTTTAAGGGGAAAATATATGGAAGAAACAAGGACTAATCTTCTGCATAAATGGAAGGCTTTTGGGTTTTCTGTTTTCACCTCAACCACAAACTGTGCCCAGATCTTGTTGTCTCGAACTTCCATAAAAATATAAGAGAAACTAAAGTATGTTAAATGACAGAGAAAACTAAACATAATGAAAGATACAATACATCAATTAATTTGAAAGAGAGAAAACGACTAAATAATCACACAAGGTTACTTATGAGTGGATCTTTTTTCTTAATAGATGAGGTATGGGGCAAAAAACGAGACCGATCCAAAGTTGTTCATAAGGTCACATGGACCTGGATGGAGTAAAAATAAAAATATTAGCTTGATCCAAAAATAGGGACTTTTAGGGACAAACAACTTGCCAAGTCAAATTAAGTGTCCGAATGGGAGCACAAGTTCTTACAACAGGAAAAAAAAATTCTGCCCCAACTATTACATGTCTTTGAACAGCCTTTAGAGAAAAAAGAAAAAAAGAAAAAAAGAAGAAAAAAAGAAGAGGGATTTAATGAAATGGAGACCTTTACTAAGTTGGGTTGCTTGCCTGGAGTTCTTATTGAAGTTTCTTTGCTTCTACTCTTTTGTTTTTTTTTCATGGGTTGTATTGCTTATCTATAGTCGATCTTACAAAATTGATAAGGAAAAACTACATTCAGCTGGGTAACAAACAAAACATGCAATCAAAATTGAAAATTTCAGATTTCCTGTCCGATTCTTTTTTAAAAAAATGAAGAAAATGAAAGCAAAAATAACTCAATCTACAGTCGACCTTACAAAATAAACAAACATACGCAAAAGCAAGCTGAAAATATTGCCATCCCAGCTTGATTGAAAGAAAAATCAAAGAAATTAACTAAGAAGGATCAATCAAAACTAAAAGCTCCCTAAATACATACAAAAATGAAGGAAAAGAAGCAAACACCACTCGATCTATATCTGAATACTGAAAGAATTCGCAAACGGAGCAAATGCAAGCAAAAGAAGCACTCCTCTCTACTTGATCCACAAAAAAAAATCAGAGAAAATGCACATATAGAAACCATCAAAATCAAAAAAACAAAACACGCATTCTATGCCCTCGACCAAGGACATATTCACTAAAAACCCAACCATTTATTGCAAATTATAGATAACTTTCACAAGATCGAGAAGAACATATGGAAAAAAATGAAAGAGATTTCTTACGATTCTCTTCTTTATTGCGATTTGAGAAAAATCTAGGGTTTGGTTTACAAATTATACGACAAGAGAATCACATACCCACAAATCGAACATTGCTTCTAGTCATAGAACTACAAATCCTACTTGCAAATACCCACAATAAGTATGCCCATAACTTCATTATCATGGGAAAAAAGAGTCATTTACAAAATCAAACACCTAGTGTACATTTGGTGCAACAAGTATCATGATATTTCGAGATCAAAAAGTCTAATTTGGTGTAGAATATCATGAAGTTCATGACATTTGGTGCCACCAAATGCACCCATATGCAAAGCATGAAAAAATATAGCCCTGTAAACTTCATTAAACTACACAATAGTCCATTCCAAAGGCTTTCCTAACCAAGATCGATTCCTTGCAAAGCTATAAACGTAAACAAATGAGGCACTCCTCATTGGGATTCTATCCCTGCTCCAAATCAGGAAAAGGAGTGATATAAGAACAACTCAAATCCAATTCTCATCCATCCCAATTATGATCTGGGCAAAGACCTCCACAAAAAAAGGGAGAAATCTCAAAACCAAATCCTCTAACCACATGAGACGCCATAAACAGAGAATTCAAAACAATACTACAACATCAATCTGCCTAATCTCACCACCTTACAAGAAGCAACTGAATAGAGGCCTGAGTAAAATCAAATTTAGAAAGATCCAAATAAGCTCAACCTAAGCTAATCTCTCTCCAAAATAATCAGATCTACGAGAAACATAAACTAATATGATAAAACAAGTAATAGATCTTCAAAAACAACATCAAGGAAATATATCAAAGATCTCAACAGATAGTAACACATCAAACAACAAATCACAAACAACAAAAAAAAATAAAAAATCAGATATACAATTTATAGCTACGATCTTCACTAATAGTAGAATAAAATGTAAAACATCAACAAAACCCCTTTATTTGCAAAAGGAATGATCGAAACCCTATATTACAAAAGGACTGATCAAAACACCAGATTCACGAAAAGGGGAGGGAAAAACAGCAGCACTCTCACTAACCTTTGGGAAGGCCACCGAGAAACCCTCACAATCTCTCTTCCTGCTTGTGGGAGGACTGAAATTCTAGAGAAATCAAAGAGAGATGACCTTGGGCAGAGATACCGTTTTTATAGGGAGGAGATGGGAGACGAACGGATGGGATGAACTGATTGTAGCTATAAGGAAATCAATAAAAAGAATAGGAGAAATCATTCAACTTTCCACGTCTGTTGAGATAGCGAGAGAGAGAGAGAGATATTGCTAGGGCTTTGAAAATGGGATGATTGAGAGAGAGAGGGGGGGTTTTGGGCGAAAACAGGGAGATTCCGTTTTGGGCATGGAGATGGAGCAAGAGGTGAGAGAGATAGGAAGATGGGGTGCCGTAAATTCATTTGGGCACGCGACTCTGTTTTATCGCGTGCCCAATGATTTTGGGCATGGATTCGATACCTACGTGGGCCCACCATGATGTAAATGGTTTATCCATTCTGCCCATTTATTTTAAAAAATATATTTAGGGAATGATCCCAAAAATGAGGTATATTGAAGGTCCAACTGGACCACACCATAGGAATCATGTGTGATTTAATCTCTATTGTTTCATATCGTGTGGTCCACTTGAGCCTTCCATTTACTTCACTTTTGGGGATGATATTCTACAATTATATTTTAAAACAGATGGACAGATTAGATTGAACACATATATTATGGTGGGCATCAAAAAGTCCCTTATAAGACCGTCGATTTCTAGTGGTGTAGCAACTTTTTTGCTACTGATATAATCCGTAGCAATTTAGCTATGGTTTATATTCATAGCTAAAAATCTACGTAGTCTGTATCCTTTGCTCATTTTTTTGGTAGTGTTTTGATCACCTTATATTTCCCTTTCCGCATTATACTTAAAGTTTTTGATATAGTGGATATGTAGTGATGTTGTTTTGCTTGTGGTTATACTCCATTAAAAAATTTTTTTTACTGAAAATCCTCTTTGTAGGATCCCAGGATCGAAATCTAGCATATGAATGTCGGGAGTGGAGAATGGGACACTGCGGAGGCTGTCGACGCCGGATTCGGCAATCGGGAATTTTGTGAACCCATTTTCTGAGTTTGGGGCATGGCAGAGTCCTCTGACCGGGATGCAATATCCTAGGTGCATTGATCGTAGATTCGAGGACCTTGATGTGTTCTTCTGACATCCATTGACTGATCATCTCGAGGACGTAGAACCCATCGGCACCCTTACATGTGTTGACCTAGCATTCTTCCCCGATCGTCCGAGGCGAAATCGATCTCTGATCGTGGGTGGTTCCTTAGATTAGCAATGACCATGTTCACTTCAATATTAGACCGGAATGGGTCGATGTCGATCAATATTACCTCTTCGTCCTTTTCTGAGAATTTCAATAGCCCATAGTCTATGTGGTCTTATATGACATTCTTGAACATAACACACTTGTTAGTTGAGTGGGAATGAGGTCCATGCCACTTGCTGTACTCGGACTTTTCTAATTCATCAACCATAGGTATCTTATGATTCATAAGAATTTTAATAAATTTTTCAACCAACAAAATATCAAATATTTCTTCAGCATGGAAGATATCAAAGTTGTAAACCTTCTGAGCCTTTTGTGCAGTCGACAACTCCTTAACCAATGTTGAACATACTAATGGCTTCTTAGCCACTACTTCAGCAATTACAATCTCATAATTGGGATCCTTATAATCTGTCCCTGATGATAAGTTCTTCTGTCACGCCCCAAACCCGAAAATCGGATTCACAGGAATTCCGATCGCGGAATCTGGTGCCGAAAGCCTCCGTAGTGCCCCATTCTCGGCTCCTAGCATTCATATGCCAGATTTCCGATCCTGGGATCCTACAAGTAGGATTATTTTTTTTTTATACATTTAACTAGTAATAAGCATAACCACAAGTTTACCCAAATTATAAAGGCAACATCATCATCACATATCCACTAATATAATCATTTGAATACAATGCTGAAAGGAAAATATATATGTCAAAATCAAAGCTCCAGAAAATAGCTGCACGCTCCAAGTTCAATGTTGCTGCAACTTAACATCACCTGCACGCATCTATCGTGCATAAGCTTATAGAAAGCTTAGAGGGTGGTGTAAGTGTGTGCACGAGATAAGTGCCAAGTATTCAATACAATATCATAATAATAAAATACTGAAAAGTTATTAATCCATAAACCATACAATGACTGAATAAGCAGAAACACTGATAAGAGCAGGAATTATCAGCGTAATCATAAATACTGATAAGATTATAATCATGCGATAACAGAATAAGTGAAAGTATGAACAAGTCCATAAGTTAATCAATATCAGAATACGCAATATAGGCAGCTATGCAAATGATGAGTCATAGATAATCAAATATCGAATAACAAGGATATAATGTAATACACAATTCAAAAGAGCTAACAAATATCATCACTCTCATCTAAG